>CM039519.1:10800693-10828292 GCA_022433055.1 Begonia peltatifolia | reverse complement strand
GGGGGGAGGAGAAAAACACCGTAAGGTGATATATATATATATAATAATAACAACAATAATAATAATCCTAATTACTGTTTCGTCCTTATCCTTTAAACGTTTAATAAATCTGTTATACGGTGCGATTCCGATTGGATTCTTAAATTTTTCTCTCCTCCATTGGCCTCAAAATAATATTTTACTTAAGTGTAGAACTTTGCCCTCAATTCCGACCAAAACTTCGCCGATTACAATTTCGTAAGTCCGAAAATTAGTTTTAGTGGAAAAAAAATTCCGGGTGTTACATTCCACCCTTCTTACAAAAATTTTATCCGCCAAATTTGCTACCTAAACAACTGAGAATACCGGCTCATCATGTATTGCTGCCGCTCCCAGGTTGCTTCTTCTACGTTATGGTTGTGCCATAATACTTTTACCATTGGAATCTCCTTGTTGTGTAAAATCTTCACTGCATAATCCAGAATCTCCACTAGCTTCCCTTCATACATCAAAGTGGGTTGCACCTCTATATCCTGTTGCTTCACGATGTGGGAAGGATCTCGCATACACTTCCTCAGTATGGATACGTGAAATATATTGTGGATCTCATCCATCGAGACTAGTAGCTGTAGCTGGTAAACTGTTTTTCTTATTCTCTTCGTAATAGAAAATGGTCCAATAAATCTTGCATTCAACTTGCTGATATGATCGAAGTCGGAACTCCGTGCAACCATACAATTTCTTGTACATATAGCTCGGAAAATTGGTCCATAGATCTGGCAGAAAATGGGTTGACTTGGTTAATCGATCCATAATCAGTCATATGGCATCATAACCCTTTGTTGTCCGAGGCAATCCGACAACAAATTCTATCGATATCTGCTCCTACTTCTACTCGGGAATAGACAATGGTTGTAGCTTTCCCGCTAGCCTCTGATGTTTAGCGTTAATCTGCTGACAAATTAATCACGCCTCAATATACTTTGCCCCGATCTTTTCCATATTGGGCCACCAATAATGCTACTTAAGATCTCTGTACATCTTGAAACTCTCTGGATGCACAGAAAACCTCAAACAGTGTGCTTCAGCCAGTATTTCTCTTTATAGTTCTTCATTACTCGGAACGAACCACCTGAAACGTAAGAATTCCGTTGTCCGAATAACTGAACTCCGACCTGTTGTTGGAAGCCATGCTTGATTCAATCGCTTCACATTTAGCGTCGTCCTTCTGGGCATTCTTGATCTTTTCCAGAATTGTAGGCTATAAGGACATAACCGACAATATGGCCAAGACACTCGACACTACCTCCAAGTTGAACTTCTAAAATTCTGCATCCAAAGTCAGTGGCATAGCTGAATCCATCGCCGAAGTGGATGCCGTCACCTTTCTCAATGCATCAGCCAAAACGTTTGCCTTGCTGGGGTGGTATTTAATCTCAACGTTATAGTCCTTCACGAATTCCAACCACCTCCGCTACCTCATATTCAATTCCTTTTGAGAGAAGATGTACTTCAAACTCTTGTGATCCGAATATATTTCACATGGCCGTCCGTACAGATAATGTCTCTAAATTTTAGTACGAAGACTACCACAGCTAACTCCAGGTTGTATGTCGGATAATTCTGCTCGTAATTCTTCAGCTGCCTATAAGCGTAGGCTATCACCTTTTCTTCTTGCATTATCACGCATTCAAAACCTACCTTGGAAGCATCACAATAAATACTAAATTTTTCGTCCTCGGTAGGGAGCGTCAAAATTGGAGCAGTAGTCAATCTCTTTTTCAATGTCTTGAAACTGTTCTCGTAATCCTCGGACCACAAATACTTCACACTTTTCCTCGTCAAACGGGTCAGAGGCATCGCAATCTTCGAAAGTCCTTCAATAAACCTCCTGTAATAATCTGCTAACCCAAGGAAACTCCGTATCTTTACGACATTCTTCGGCTGTGGCCACTCTTTAACCGCCTAAATCTTTGCTGGACCACATGTCCCAGAAACTGAATCCTATCCAGCCAAAACTCGCACTTTGCAAAACTTTGCATAAAGTTGGTGTCGCTTCAAGGTCTCCAACACCAACCTCAATTGTTCTTTATGATCCTATTCACTACGAGAGTACACCACTATATCGTCGATAAACACTATAACGAATTTATCGAGATAATCATGGAATACTCTGTTCATCAGGTCCATAAAGGCGGCTAGGGCATTCGTCAGTCCAAACGACATTACCAAGAATCCGTAATGCTCATAACGCGTTCGAAAGTCGTCTTAGGAATATCTTCTTGTCTGACCTTGAACTGATAATAACCCGATCTTAGGTCAATCTTTGAAAACACTCGCGCCCACTGGAGTTGATCAAATAGATAATCTATTCTCGGCAGAGGGTACTTGTTTTTAATCGTCAGTTTATTCAACTCCCTGTAGTCGATGCACATTTGTAACGACCCATCCTTTTTCTTGACAAAAAGGATCGGAACACCCCACGGCGAAAAGCTGGGGCGTATAAATCTTTTTTCCACCAACTCTTCCAATTGCTTCTTTAACTCCTTCAGCTCTGCTGGTGCCAATCTATAAGAATTTTTTGACACCAGCTCAGCTCCTCGATACACATCTATAACAAATTCTATCTCTCGATCAGGAGGTAAACCGGGTAAATCATCTAAGAAAAATTCAGGAAAGTCTTGAACAATTAAAACATCCTACGGCCTTGAATCCCTGGGAATTTGGATATTTATAAGACGGGTGAGAAAAGTGAAAGACTCACCAATCAAAACTTGACGAGCACTGACAAGCGCCATGACAGATATCTTCTAGGCAATCTTCACGGCCTTAAAGGTATGCTTCTCACCATCTGGTGGTTGAAAACTCACCGTGCCCGCCCTACAGTCAATTGTAGCGTAGTGTTTGAAAAGACAATCCATTCTCAACATTACGTCATATCCCGTTATACCCATAATAATGAGATCGGCTAATAAATTCTTGCTTCCAATCGACATTATGCTATCTCGCACTACTTGATTTGAATGCATACGCCCACCAGAAGACAACATTACCTCGTAACTACAGTCCGTTGACACAAGCCATACATCCAACTTAACCACGAATGCAGTTGCAAAGAACGATTGCGTTGCACTAGAATCAATCAAAGTATAGCAAGTATAGAGTTTACCAATATGGTACCTGACAGTACGTCTGGCTGGTCATCCTCGCCTGACTCGATCATGGCGAATACTCTCGGTGGTCTACACGTCAAACCTTTCTTTAGAGCTAGGCAATCTTTGCTGACGTGGCCTACCTCATTACAGTTTAAACACCAAATCACTCTGGGCTTCGGGCAATCCCTAGCCAAATGTCCAGCTTCGTTACATTTGTAGCACTTTCCCGAATTTAGTCTACATTCTCCCGAGTGATATCTCAAGCACTTAAGGCACTGGGGGTACTGCACCGGCACCTGAGACCTTTTACTGCTTCCCTATGTAACACCCTGAGAAACCCCGCGTTCTCGGTGCGCTACAGTGCATCTACACACTACACACACTAACACTTGACATAACTCACTCAATTTAATACTCTTTTATTTTCAATCCATTTTCAAAAAGAACATTTGTGAGTATGAAAATTTTTCAACTCGATTCGAAAACAACTCGCGTCCCGAAGAGGAAACACGAAGTCCACAACATAAAACTACGCAACGGACAGAAAACCATTTAAAACAATTTAAGATAAAACGGTAAGACTTGAAATCCTAGGAAAGAATCCCACGCACCCCACGAACTACCCAGTCCGGTCTCAAACACTCACGTCCCCACTCCGACACCCCGCGTACACCCTCGCGGTGCCGCAGGTGCCAACCCAACATCACTGTATCACGCGCACGCTCACAGCGCCGCGTGCCCCACGCACCCTGCCTCTGTACAGCACGTCCGCGCGCACGCCCTTACCCGGCGCTGCATGACCCGTGTGCACCCGCAGGGCCGCATACCCCGCGTACCTGCGATCACGCCGCACTTCCACACTTATCTACCTTTTTCTAGCATTTACTGTTCACACCTCAACCTATTTCGTATCTCCTCGACTCCCAACCTCTCTCCCGAAATTTCGGCAGAGTAACGGCTAAAACCTGACTATCCCAAAATTTAAACCCTGCACACAGCTCACCAAACTAACAGTGTTTATCTATCCATCATCCAGAGAAATCACCATAGTAAAATCAGAGTATGAAGATAACGAAAATCCATCAAATACAAATGAAGAAAGTCCCCAGTATAGAGTAATATCATACTCTAACATGAAAAATATCTGCGTACGTCACCAAAATCACACGCACTCCATGTACCTATACACTGAGACATATACACCTCATCTCATCAACTGTACATAATCATCATAAAAGAAGAAGACCTCCAAAACCAACCATGCCACAACCTACCAACTCCACGGGCAGGGTCGCCCTAACAAAAATCTGTCATCCGGTGCTGCGGTCGCACGCCGCCAACCATCCTACGCCTCTGGACTAAGCACTCGAGGCTCACCAGCAGTATCGTCAGCACCTAAACCATAGAACACACAACATAAGCCTAACGCTCAGTAAGTAATGCGATATGAAAGTAAAATCTGACAATACAATCCTATCACATGAAGTCTCTACACTCACACTCATGTTGTCACATCTGTGACGCGTAGTGCAGCCGCACCAGGGTAAGGAGGAACCTCACGCCACCCTACACCTTGACACGTCACCACCGTCCCGGACTCCCCAGCAACGAGGCCCACAAGCTACACACACGCATCACCATACGACAACCACATCAGGGTAAGGGTGTACCTCGCGCCACTCTACACCCTGACACGTCGCCCCAGTCCCAACCTCCCCAGCACGGGGCCACAGTTGCCACACACACGCGTTTCACGACAGCCCAGCCGGCCCACCCCTAGAGTAGGATCCACGACTGGTGTTGCACCGGCCCACACACTAGTAGGATCCGCGGTACCACTACCCATATCCTCACCGTCAACACATTCCCGCCGCATGACGGCCCAGCCGGCCCACCCCTCGAGTAGGATCCGCGACTGGTGAAGCACCGCCCCGCACACTAGCGGGATCCGCGATACCACTGCCACACGTCTCACGGCATACATCAAAACATGCTAAAAATCATTTTCGTTCCCGTTTTAAAAAAAAATATGATGCATGTCAAACAATACGCACACACACCACAATCAATCACATAAACCCTAAAGTTCTATGGTGTAGGCCCACTTGGGCAAAACACATGCATGCGCTACTTACCTGGCGTCCTAAGCTCGCTCGACGCACAGCTTCGCCAAAATAGAGCCTCAACCTAAAACACAACCAATTTCTCATCAGTATTTATCTCAACATTTACCTTAGCTAAAAATAACCTTCTCTAACTACACTCATGAAATTTCAACTAAAACGGTCCATTGGTTTGGTTTGGCTGAAAACCAACCCAACGTTCGGATGTGCATAACTTTTGCGTCCGTCAACGGAATCGAACGATTCAAGTGGCCAAACGTCCCTTTAGGAACCTAGTTTAACATCCGAAGACGGATTTTAAAACAGTAAGCCGCAGATAGGTGAAAAATGCCCAAAACCGAATCTGCCATTTTTTTATAAAATTTCAACCTTTGTTTTTCTTCAACCAAAACTCACTTGATTCAGGTTTTACGCACCAAAACAGGCATGCCCCTACTACACGTCGAAATTCCATGAAAAATGGTCTAAAATTCGACTTGGACCAAAATTCGGCCTAAACTTCCGACGCCCATTACTTTTGCGTCGGATATCGGAATCGAGCGATTTCAGTGGCCACACGTTCCTCTAACAACCTATTTTTAACCCAAAAAACAGAATTTAAAATGATCAACTTAAGCCTAGACAAAACAGCCAAAAACAGAAACTGTTTTTATACAAAAATGTGAAATTCAACCTTAACCCGAACATTTCCAAATTTCTCCGCCAATCCATCACATTCTAACCTATTAAACATGAACTAGCTAAAATTGAAGGCCTCCAATTCAGAAAACAAAGATTTGAAAATCACAACCCCTTGGTTTATCCTTCCCCCTCTCTCAGCCACCGATGCTCCCTACCACTCTTAACTCCACAATTATCGACAATTCCCGCCATCGATTGGTCGAACTGGAGAGTAGCATCACGCCCTGTTCCCCTCGACCAACAGAATAGACCGAAGAAAAACAGGGGGGCTCCGAGCTCTCTTCCCTGTGCTCTGCTGCCCCTCGATCACGCGGCACATACACGCCGCTTACACCAACCCAACGTTCGGCTTCGCCTTCAGAAAGATAGTGGGAAGGCGGCCATAAATTCTACCGAACAAAATCAGAGCAAGGAAGGGAAACGTACCTTCAGTATTAAACTCGGGAAACCAAACACGATCCCCTCCCACCGCAGTCCTCTCGGCAAACTAGCGTTCGATTCTTCTCCGTCGTCGGCGTCGACAGACCACCGGCTTTCTCTCTCTCGGCTACCCGCGCTCCCCCTCTCGGTTTCGCTCCCTCTCGGCCGCGCACAACACAGGGTGGAATGGCTTCCACCCGAAGCCATTCCACCTTGTTATAGTCCCTAACCGTTTAATAAATCTGTTATACGATATTATTCTAGTTGGATTCTTAAATTATTCTCTCCTCTTTTAGCCTCAAAATAATCTTTTACTTAAGGGTAGAAATTCTCCATTCTCAATTCTGACAAAAACTCCGCCGATTACAATTTCGTAAGTCTGAAAATTACTTTTAGCGGAAAAAAATTTTTGGTTGTCAAATTGACCTTAGAAACCTAGCTAGAACGTATCGGTGAATAGATAGGAGTCCGTAGCACTTTGAATCGTTAAGATCGGGTAGGTATTGAGATAGTTATGCATTTCCGAAGGTTGGTTGGAAATTAAGTTAGAATTCAGGTTTAGATAGATTAGATGTTAAATAGTTATTTCCTTCAAAGTTTTATGAATTGGAAGGAAAGTCTAGCTGATAAATGTATAGTTTTATAGGTTCTCCAGTTAGTGAGTTATATACAAACAAGTTGATAAGGACACCAAGTAAATAGTGTAGTAGGTGGTTTTGCCTTCGGGCCTACATCACAGATCGGTAGGTAGCATGCACGTTTATTTTATGTTATGCTTAAGTGATTATGTAATATGGTTTTAAAGTACGAGAACGAAACAAAAATGAATTTTCATGTTTTTACGAAATGAAACAGTAGGATGTGACGTGATGAACAAAAGGAGAAGATACGTAAAAAGATAATGAAGGAGGGTTGAGTGGTCTTGTCCCGTGAGGTGAATTACGAGGTGTATCACTTCTTCCCCTACTTTATGCGGTGGCCTTGTCCCGAGAGGTCGATCGCGAGGTGTATCACTTTACTATATCGATGTTGATTTTGTCTGATGTGCCCCAGAGGGCCATCACTTGATCACAAACCAAGGCACGAGCTTTATTAAACATGTTCACTAACAAGTTCAATTCTTTTGCAGGTATTAATGGTTTCGAATGTCTCTACACGGACTTGGAATGGGACCTGAGCACAAAGGACAAATATCAACCCTTGCACTTGCTATCGTGGGAGCTAAAGGTGGGAGCACTTGAAGAAGGGATTTGTCTCCCTCGAAATTAATTTGTAACCGAATTTTTATTTGGCAAACATTCGCCCTTATGTTTTTGTTGGCAAACATTCGCCTTCCTGTAATGTTTTATAGTTGCATGCATCCTTAGGCATTAGGATTAGATGTATGTTAGGTTAGATGGTGGTTAGAAGCAACAACTAGGCTGAACTTCAGCAGCACATTGATCCAACAATTATGCCGAAGCTTGAAGAGTGCTCTGGCGTGCAAGTGGACCAAGAATGGCCAATAATGTGGCCCATTTTGAAGCCCAAGCTCATTCTAATCTTCAGCCACCCTAGGTCTATAAATACATGGCTATTTGTGTTTGTAAAGGTTGTTGAATCTATGAGAATAACTCCTTTTGTGTTCAGCTAAAATAGCTTGAAGCTTGGTGAACAGTAAGACTTTGTTCGGTCAAGAACTAAAAAACAGTGCATCTCCTTCGAGCTTTCAAGCCCGAGGTTGCTTGAATAGCTGTTGTTCCACTATTCTTCCCTCTCTTTCTAGAGAATGATACATGAAGAGAGTGGTCAGTAACCAGTTCTGTTTGTTGTCATCTTCCTTCGGAAGATTGTTATGCCGAGAGCCTAAAAGGTTGCTCATCGGACGGCATTCAGTTTTTCTGCTTCTTTTTGTTTTCTGTTTCGTTTATGGGTAAAACACGACTCATTCGAGGGCGGAATCGTGTCATTGTCCCGTGAGGTTGACCGTGAGGTTAGTCACCTTGATCTAGCACGTAAAAAAAAATCTAGTAATAGTAAGATAAAGAAGATGTAAGAAAGAAACGAAAACGAAAGTAGAGACAAAAAGTAGGAAGACCGTGAAGTTTTTCAGTAAGAAGACTGTGAAGTTTTTAAGTGTTTATGTTTGATGTGCATTACTTACTTAGCATTACGCTAATAGATGAGTTATGTGATGTAAGTTCTGAAGCGATAGCTCATGAGTAGTCAGAGCGCGCCCAAGACTAGGAAGTAGTTGGAGGAGTGAGCTCGTGGACGACCGACTGGCTGTTAGGGTGTTTTGACCATGGTGGGCGTAGGTACGGGTTTTGGGGTTTAGTCGAAATCGTTTTGAGTCATTTGGGTCATTTGGATGCATAGACGAATTTCAAACTTTAATAGTCATTTTTTATATGTAAATAATGATTTTGAGTTGATGGAAAAGTATGCATTGTGTTGTTTTTAGCATTGAGTCGGAAATCCGATTGTTTTGGGAGAGTTTAAGGTTTCTAGTGGGATTTCTGGGAAGGAAGTGTCGACCGAAAGGCTTATTGGTCGATCAAACTTGGCAAGTGTCAACCGCGAGGGTCGACCTACAAAGGCAGAGCCGAATCAAGTGTCGACCTACGTCTGTAGGTGTCGACCGGTTAGCGTAAATATGGTAGGAGTGTCGGCCACAAGGTTCGAACGATGGAAACAAAGAGGATAAAGGTGTCGACCTGTGAAGATAGGTGTCGACCGCTCTCTATGATGAGCGTCAAAGTTGTCACGCCCTTGAAACCCTACATGGTTCCCGGTTTGCACACTTCTACTACTCACTCACTACGCTCAGAAAATTTAAATAAAATTTAAAACTTTTGTTCCTCGACTTAAAACGACATTTTTAAAAATGTTTTAAATAGCATTGCAGCGCAAAACTCGATTAAAATCAGTTTGAATAAAACTTTTTTATAAAATATAAAAAAGAGAAACCGGTCGACACCTGTAAACGTCGGTCAACACTTGGGTTGTCTCAAGCTTTTCGTCGGTCGACACTGAGAACACCGATCCACACTTCTATGCTCATCTCAGAGAGAGCGGTCGACACCTGTTTTCACAAGTCGATACCTTCGTCCTCTCTGTTTTCTACTAGTCGAGCCATGCGGCCGACACTCTACCATCTTTACACTAACCGGTCGACACTTCCACACACAAGTCGACACCTCATGAGGCTCTATCTCTGCAGGTCGACCATCGCGGTCTACACCTGTCGGGTTTGGTTGACCATTAAGCCTATCGGTCGACACTACCTCCCCAGAACTCTGTTTAAAAACCTTAAAAACTTCATAAAATCAATTGACTTCGACTCAATGCTAAAAGAAAATAACTCAGCGTACACTTTTTTATCAACTCAAAATCATTATTTACGTAGAGAAAAGGACTACTAAAGTTTGAAATTCGTCTATACATTCAATCGACCCAAAACCACAAAAATCATTTCAATTACACTCTCAAAACTCATACCTATGCCTACCATAGTCAAAACGCCCTAACAATCGGCAGATCGTCCATGTGCGTGCTCTTCCAACTGCCTCATAGTCCTGGGCTCGCTCTGAGTACTCATCAGCAATCGCTTCGTCACCTACATCACAGAACGCAACTATTAGCCTAATGATAAGTAAGTAATGCACATAAACACACATTAAATCAAACACCCCCTAACAAATGCAGTTTCTACAGTTTCCTCTCTACTTTCATTTTCGTCTCTTTCTTATATTCTCTTTATCTTCTTACTACTTGGTTCTTCTTTACGCGCTAGACCAAGGTGACCCATCTCACAGTCCCCCTCATAGGACAGAGACAACCTTAGCCTAGTAAAGTGGTACTTCTCGGAATCCCCCTCATAGGACCAAGGCCACCACGTAAAACTGGGGAAGAAATGGCATACGTCACAGCCCCCCCTCATAGGACCATGCCAATCAACCCCACATTCATTATCTACTAACGTATCTTCTCAATTTCGTTCTTCATTACTTACATCCTACTATTTCCGTCTCATAAATACATGAAAATTCATTTTCGTGTCGTTCTCCTACTTTAAAACAATGATGCACAACCATGATAGTATAACATAAAATAAACGTGCAATGCATTCTACTGAACTGTGATGTAGGTCCGAAGGCAAAACTCCTACTACAATACTTACCTTGCATCCTTAGCAATTCGTATGCCAAAACTCGTAGTTATGACACGATTCCAGCTTGAATGAGTCGTGTTTCACCCACAAACAAAACGAAAAAACAAAAATGAGCAGAAAATCGAATGCTATCCGATGAGCAACCCTTTTAGGCTATTGGCATAAGATCTTTCGAAGGAAGACGGCAGCAAATGGAACCAGTTTTTGGCCACTCTCTTCGTGTATCCTTCTCTGGAAAAGATAGGGAGGACGAGTGGAACGACGGCTATTCAAGCCACCTCAGGCTTGAAAGCTCAAGGAGATGCACTCCTACTCGGTTCTTAACCGAACCGAGTCTTACCATTCACCAAGTTTCAAGTTACTTTGGCCGAACACAAAAGGGGCTATGTTCATTGATTAAACAACCTTTATACACACCAATAGCCATGTATTTATAGACCTAGGCTGGCTGAAAGTTAGAATGGGCTTGGGCTTCGAAATGGGTCACATGGTTGGCCATTCTTTGTCCACTTGCACACTAGATCACTTTTCAAGCTTTTACCCATTTGTTGCATCAATGGGCTGCTAAACTCCGTTCCAATTGTTGCTTCCAACCATCATCTAACTTAACATATATCTAATACTAATGCCTAAGGATGCATGCAACTATAAAACATTACAGGAAGGCGAATGTTTGCCAACAAAAACATAAGGCAAATGTTTGCCGAATAAAATTCAATTACAAATTAATTCCGAGGGAGACAAATTCCTTCTTCATGTGCTTCCACCTTTAGCTCCCACGATAGCAAGTGCAAGGGTTGATCTTTGTCGTTTGTGCTCTGGTCCCATTCCAAATCCCCGAAGACGCATTCGACACCCGTAATTCCTGCAAAAGAATTGAACTTGTTAGTGAACAGGTTTGATAAAGCTCGTGTCTTAGTTTGTGATTGAGTGATGGCCCTATGGGGCACATCAAGTTAGCTCGCTAAGTGGAATACCTATAAAATCACACATTCATCAATTCTACTTCGTTCAACTCATAATTTCCTAGCTCGAAAGTCATAACTCGTACAAAAACTAAACTCTCTACTACACCTGAAATCCAACTCAATTTCTGACCAACTTCGGAAATTCATAACTCCTCCAATACTTGTCCGATTTGGACTATTCGAAATGCTACGAGCTTCTGAGGACGTATAATTTCTAACGGTCTCACGGTCTCATCCATTTTCTAATTCAACACCTACAGCTTGGCTAGGCGTGGCTGGGCGTGGCTGAGCGGAAACTGTTCCACAATTCGAGCACTTAGCTATCCAAACGCTCATTTTTCTCCGTACAAACCTATGATCTACCCATGCTTCCAGTTTAAGCCCAATATACGAATAAAAATAGGCTATAACTATGAAATCACATTCCTCCAACTTAGGTTTTACCGTAAAGTCTAATAATTGCTCTAACTCCACTTGTACCGCTTGAAACAACTAGAGAACTAACTATTTGTTGGAAGAAGAGATCGCCAAGGGCTTCTACGCGGGGGAGGGGAAAAATGAAAGGAAGGAGGGGTAGTGCTTGGGAGAAAACACCGATGGGTGTTTTGATTATATTTTTTTAATAATAATAATAACCTAATTATTAAACCGCCCTTAACCTCTAAACGTTTAAAAAATCTGCTATTCGATCTGCGTTTGGTTGAAATCTTAAAATTTCTCCGTCACCATTAGCCCCAAAGTAATCTCATACCTAAGAGTAGAAATTCTCCGCTAATAATTCCGACCAAAACTCCGTCGATTACAATTACGTAAATCTTAAATTAGTTTAAACGGAAAATTCTTGGTGTTACATTTCACCCTCCTTACAAAAATTTTGTCCTCAAAATTTGCTACCTAAAACATCTCTGGATATCGGCTCATCATGTCCTGTTGTCGCTCCCATGTTGTTTCTTCTACGTTATGGTTGCGCCATAATATTTTCACCATGGGAATCTCCTTGTTGCGTAAAATTTTCACTGCATAATCCAGAATCTCCACTCGCTCATCTTCATACGTCAATGTGAGTTGAACTTCTATATCATGCTACTCCACGACCTGAGAGGGATGTCGTATATACTTCCTCAACATGGATACGTGGAATACACTGTGAATTCCATCCATTGAGGCTGGCAGTTGCAGCTAGTAAGCTGTCTTCCTATTCTCTTTGTAATAGGAAATGACCCAATATATCTAGGGTTTAACTTGCCCCTCTTTCTAAATCTTACCACTCGTTTGGATGGAGAGATCTTCTGGAAGACTTCATCGTTCACTTCAAATTCTAGCTTTCTACTCCGACGATCAGTATAGCTCTTCTGACGGCTTTGAGCTGTTAAAATTTGTTGCTGAATAAATGCAATTTTCTCTACTGTCTGAAAGTTGTTGTTATACGAAAACTCCACCAATGGTAGGTATCTGCTCCATGAACCCCTAGAATTTCAGTACACAAGCTTGAAGCATATCCTCCAACGTCTGAATGGTTCTCTTAGATTGACTGTCCGTCTGAGGATGAAATGTTGTACTAAAATTGAGCTGCGTACCCATGACTTTGTGCAACCTCTTCCAGAACTTCGACGTAAACCTTGGGTCTCTCTCTGATATGATCGAAGTTGAAACTCCGTGCAACCGAATGACCTCCTGAACCTACAGTTCGGCAAACTAGTCCATAGAGTACATCATCTTCACTGGCAGGAAATGGGTTGACTTGGTTAATCGATCCACAATCACCCATATGCCATCATAACCTTTTGTTGTCCGAAGCAATTCGACAACAAAGTCCATCGATATCTACTCTCACTTTAACTCGGGAGTAGGCAATGGTTGTAGATTTCCCGCTGGCCTCTGATGTTCAGCCTTAATTTGCTGACAAATTAAACACGCCTCAACATACTTTGCCACGATCTTTTTCATATCGGGCCACCAATAATGCTGCTTAAGATCTCTGTACATCTTGGTACTCCTTGGATGCACAGAAAACCTCAAAGAGTGGGCTTCAGCCAGTATTTCTCTGTGTAGTTTTTCATTACTCGGAACGAACCACCTATTTCGAAACTTAAGAATTTGGTCGTTTGAATAACTGAACTCCGACCTGTCATTGGAAGCCCTGCTAGATTTAATTTCTTCGCATTGAACGTCATCATTCTGGGCTGGCTTAATCTTTTCCAAAATAGTGTGCTGCAGAGACATAGACGACAACATGGCCGATACATTCGAAACTACCTCTAAGTTGAATTTTTGAAACTCCGCATCTAAAGTTAATGGCATGCTTGAAGTCACAGCTGAAGTGGATGCCGTCACTCTTCTCAATGCATCGGCCACTAAATTCGCCTTGCTAGGGTGGTATTTAATTTTAAGGTCATAGTCCTTCACAAACTCTAACCACCGCCGCTGCCTCATATTCAATTCTTTTTTAGTAAAAATATACTTCAGACTTTTTTAGTATGAATATATTTCACATGGCTGTTCATATAGATAATGTCTCCAAATTTTTAGTGCGAAGATTACCGCGGCTAACTCTAGGTCATAAGTCGGATAATTCTGCTCGTAGTTCTTCAGCTGCCTAGAAGCGTAGGCTATCACCTTTCCTTCCTGCATCAGCACACATCTAAGACCTACCTTGGAAGCATCACAATAGATAATAAATCTTTCGTCCTCGGTAGAGAGCGTCAAAATTGGAGCAGTAGTCAATCTCTGCTTCAATGTCTGGAAACTGTGCTAGCAATCCTCGGACCACAGATACTTCACACTTTTCCTCATCAAACGGATCAGAGGCGCCGCAATCTTCAAAAATCCTTCGATGAACCTCCTATAATAACCTGCCAGCTCGAGGAAACTCCGTATCTCCGTGACATTATTTAGCTGTGGCCACTCTTTAACCGCATGAATCTTTGTTGGATCAACTGATATGCCATCGCTAGAGATGACATGTCCCAAAAACTGAATCCTATCAAGCCAAAATCCACACTTTGAAAACTTCGCATAAAGTTGCTGCCGCTTTAGAGTCTCCAACACCAACCTCAAGTGCTTTTTATGATCCTCCTTAGTACGAGAGTACACTAATATATCGTTGATAATTACTATAACGAATTTATCGAGATAGTCATGGAATACTCTGTTCATCAGGTACATAAAGGCAGCTGGGGCATTCGTCAATTTGAACGACATTACAAAGAATTCATAATGCCCATAACGCGTTCAAAAAGTCATTTTTGGTACATCTTCTGGCCTGACCTTAAACTAATAATAACCCGATCTCAGGTCAATCTTCGAAAACACTTGCGCCCCTTGGAGTTGATCAAATAGATAATCTATTCTCGGCAGAGGGTACTTCTTCTTAATCGTCAGCTTATTCAGCTCCCTGTAGTTGATGCACATTCATAATGACCCCTTCTTCTTCTTGACAAAAAGGATCGGCGCACCCCACGGCAAAAAGCTGGGGCGTATAAATCTTTTTTCCACTAACTCTTCTAATTGCTTCTTTAACTCCTTCAGCTTCTCTGGTGGCAATCTATAAGGATTTTTCGACACTATCTCAGCTCTCGGATACACATCTATAGCAAATTCTATCTCTCGATCCAGAGGTAAACCGGGTAAATCATCTAAGAAAACTTCAAGGAAGTTTTGAACAATTAAAACATTCTGCGACCTTGAATCCCTGGGAATTTGCATATCTATAATACTGGCGAGAAAACCAAAAGACTCACCAATCAAAACTTGGCGAGCACTGACAGGTGCCATGACAGATTTTTTTCGGGCATTCTGTGCGTCCTGAAAGGTATGCTTCTGACCATCCAGCGGTTGAAAACTCACCGTGCCCGCCCTATAATCAATTGTAGCATAGTGCTTGAACAGCCAATCAATTCCCAATATCATGTCATATCCCGTTATTCCCATAATAATGAGATCGGCCGATAAATTCTTGCTTCCTACCGACACTATGCTATCTCGCACCACCTTGTTTTAATGCATACGCCCACCCGAAGGCAATATTACCTCGTAACTACAGTCCGTTGACACAGGCCATATATTCAACTTAACCACAAATGTAGTTGCAACGAACGAGGGCGTCGCACCAGAATTAATCAAAGTAAATGCAGGTAAAGAATTTACCAATATAGTACCTGACACTACGGCTGACTGGTCGTACTCGCCTAACTCGATCATGGCGAATACTCTCAGTGTTGTATACGTCGGACCCTTCTTTAGAGCTGGACAATCTCTGCTAATATGGTCCACCTCGTTGCATTTAAAACATCGGGTAACTCTGGGCTTAGAGTAATCTCTTGAAAAATGTTCGGCTTTATTGCAGTTATAGCATCTTCCTGAACTCAACTTGCACTCGCTCGGATGATATCTCTAACACTTTTGACACTCAGGATTCCTCCCAGCCTCTTGTTTCCATTTGCTTGTCCCCTGACTGCTCTGTCCATCACTAGGCCTCTTAGTGCCTCTCTATAGTTGCTAGGGACATCTCTGTTTTGTTGAGTAGTAATTTCACGGAAAAACCTCCTCAAGGCTTCTCTTTGCCTAACACACTTCATTTCGGCCTCTTCCACCTCAAGTGCCTTGGCCACCACCTCTGAGTAAGACATGTTCCGTATACCCGCTATCTTCACTCCCTTGTATATTTCTGGCTTTAATCCGTGTACTAACTGGAACACCTTATCTTTGTTCTGGCTTACCAGATTACTGGCAAATCGAGAAAAGACTCGAATTGCTGGTTGTACTCCGTCACTCAAGTGATTTGCTTCAATTGTAAGAACTCCATCCTCTTTGTCGCCTGAACTGTGGTGTTAAAATACTTGTTATAGAAGGCATCCTTGAACTCCTCCCAAGACATACGTGAGTATTAGCGGTGTTTTCTATAGACTTCCACCAGAATCAGGCATCCATCTCTAGGTGGAACGTGCCTAATGCAACCTTATCCTCTTCTGTCACCTTCGCATACTTAAACATACTTTTCATGGTACGGACCCACTCCTCTACAGTTGTCGGGTCTGTTGACTGTCCCTCAAACATCGGTGGCCGTAAACTCCGAAATCTATCACCTGACTGATCATGGTTGGAGCTAGAGCCAACACTGCCTTGTACTTCTCGATTCAGTAGAATTCCTAACTACTGAGACTGCTGATTTACTAACTTTGTCAACTGTCATATCGTCATTGAATCATCCTCGTTTCTTGGTTCTCTTGGTGCTCATGGTGTCCTGGTCGTCTAGACATCTTAGCTAATTTCCTAAACAAAACCAATTACTCTCATAAACATCTAATAACTACAATTAAACTTAAACACTTACAGTTGTCGAAGTACGTCGTGCGGTGATCGAGGCTGTTTGGTAATCATTTGGACGGTTTGACTTACTAACTCTAACCCCTGTAACATCCCCTCCTACTACTGATTAACTATCCACTTTATTTTTTCCCAAGCGGTGTGGAAATTGTGATAGGCTCTCATGCCTTAACAATCCATCCCTCCTCATAGGGACCCGACGTTCTCATCGGCCACACTTCTAATTGGGTAAAATCTCTGATATCATCTCTGCCACGCCCCGAAAACCCTACTTGGTTCCCGATTTGCACACTCCTACTATTCATTCACTACGCTCGAAAAATTTGAATAAAATTTAAAACTTTTGTTCCTCGACTTAAAACGACATTTTTTAAAATGTTTTAAATAACATTGCAGCGTAAAACTCAATTAAAATCCGTTTAAATAAAACTTTATTTTTAGAAACCACTTCCCATATCCTCACCGTCAACACATTCACGCCGCATGACGGCCCAGTCAGCCCACCCCTCGAGTGAAATCCGCAACTGGTGAAGCACCGGCTCGCACACTAGTTGGATTCGCAGTACCACCGCCATACGTCTCACCACATACTCAAAACATGCTCAAAATCATTTTCGTTCACGTTTTTTAAAATATGATGCATGCCAAACAATACGCACGCACACCATAATCAATCACGTAAACCCTAAAGTTCTACGGTGTAAGCCCACTTGGGCAAAACGCATGCATGCACTACTTACCTGGCGTCCTAAGCTCGCTCGATGCACAGCTTCACCAAAACGTGTCTCAACCTAAAACACAAACAACTACTCATCAATATTTATCTTAAAATCCACCAAATAGCTAAAAATAACCTTCCTTAACTACCCTCATGAAATTCCCACTAAAACTGCTCATTGGTTTGGTTTGGCCGAAAACCAGCCCAAAGTTCGGACGCGCATAACGTTTGCGTCCGTTAACGAAATCGAGCGATTCAAATGGCTAAACGTCTACTTAGGAACCCAGTCTAACATACTAAGACGGATTTTAAAACGGTAAGCCGCAGACAGGCGAAAAATACCAAAACCGAATCTGCCAATTTTTATAAAATTTCAACCTTTGTTTTTCTTCAACCAAAACTCTCTCAATTTTGTTTTACGCACCAAAAACAGCCATGTCACTATCACATGTCAAGATTCTACGAAAAACACTCACTAATTTGACTTGGGTCGAAATTCGACATAAACTTCCGACGAGCATAACTTTTGCGTCGGATATCGAAATCGAACGATTTCAGTGGCCATACGTCCCTCTAACCACCTACTTTAACCTGCTAAAACAGAATTTAAAACAATTAACCGAACATAGGCTGAAACGGCCAAAGACAGAAGCTGTGTTTATACGAAAAATAGCCAAAAATTCAACTTCGATCCAATCCCGCCAATTCCTTCACTGAACAATCACATTTCGATCTACCAATGCATACATTAACAATTTGGAGAGTTCCTAATTAGAAAATCGCATGGCAGCACCAAAAACCTTCACGATTTTCTCCCCAAAACTGAGAATTTCTCAATCGGTTCATTGAACCCTGAACCCTTCCCTCATTCCTTCTAGATTTATCCAATAATCCCCTGAAATACAGAGGGGAAAACAACCCCACGCTCGGCCATCAGAGCAGGGAAAAACCGAAGGGAAACTCCCTGTTCCCGGTCTGTTTCGTCGCGGGAGAGCCGAGCCACACACTGGCTCCAGAACACGCACACACTACACTCTAAATTGCTCCAACAACCGAGCTCTACCGTCGGAATCCAAGAACAACTGAGCTTCCACGCTTGGTCGACAGAACAAAAAAAAACAGGGGAGAACTCACCTTCGGTTCTCTCAGCACGGGAAGGCAAATTAGCTTCTCTCTTCAGCTCACCGGAGTACCCTGAGCACCGGCGTCTCTCCCTCGGCGGTAGGTCGTCGGCGATCTCCCTTCCCCGATCTCTCACTCGCTCCCTTCCTCGGCCGCACGACAATAGGACAACATGGTGGAATGGCTTCCTCCCGAAGCCATTCCACCATATAACATGTTATTATTATTGTTATTATTATTTTTTAATTAAATTACAAATTACAAAACGGCCCTCACGTATTTTAATCTTTCGTAATTTCGTTAATTTCTAGACCTCCCGACTTTAAATTTCAAAAACCATCGCAAAAGTAGGCTTCGAGTCTTATAATTTAAATTTTCCCGTTGAAATATTTCTCAAAACTCCGACCGAGATTAAATTAAAAATTTAAGAAATTAAAAATTAAAAATCAAAATTTTCGGGTTATTACATCCCCACACCTTATAAGAATTTTGTCCCCAAAATTTACGTACCGAATAAGTCGGGATACTGTCGCTCCATGTCATCACGCCGCTCCCAAGTAGTCTCCTCTACGCCATGGTTGCGCCACATCACTTTGACCAGCGGAATCTCCTTGTTGCGCAGCACCTTTACAGGTGATCCTAAGATCCTCATTGGCTTTTCCTCGTAGGACAGCGTTGGCTGGATCTCTATATCCTGTTGTGGCACTACCTGAGAGGGATCGTGCATACACTTTCTCAGCATCGAGACATGAAAAACATCATGGATGGCATCCATCGGCGCAAGCAACTGAAGCTGGTATGCAGTTCTCCTCATCCGCTTAACAATCGGGAATGGTCCCACAAACCGAGGGTTGAGCTTCCCCCGCTTTTCGAACCTTACCACTCCCTTGAACGGCGAGACCTTCAGAAAAACTTCGTCACCCTCATCAAACTCCAACTCCCGGCGTCTCTGATCAGCATAACTCTTCTGTCGACTCTGAGCCGCTTCAATCCTCTTCCGTATCACAGAAATCTTGTCGACAGTCTGCTGTAAAATCTCAGAACCTATCAATCAGGCCTCCCCAATCTCATCCCAATATAATGGCAACTTGCACTTCCTTCCATAGAGGGCCTCGTATGGCGCGATACCAATGGTGGACTGAAAGCTGTTATTATACGAGAATTCCACTAGCGGTAAGAACTTGCTCCAAGTTGCCTGAAACTCCAACACACAAGCCCTGAGCATATCCTCCAGAATCTGTATAGTTCGCTCTGACTGCCGATTGGTCTGAGGATGAAAAGTCGTACTAAAATCTAATCTGGTGCCCATAGCCTTATGCAGACTCCTCCAAAACTTAGACGTGAACCTGGGGTTTAGGTTTGAAACAATCGACACCGGAATCCCATGAAGTCTGACTATCTCCTGAATATACAACTGGGCAAACTGATCCATCGTATAAGTAATCCTCACAGGCAAAAAGTGAGACGACTTCGTCAACCTGTCCACAATCACCCACAACGCGTCATGGCCTTTGGCAGTCCTCGGTAGTCCCACCACAAAATCCATGGTGATTCGCTCCCACTTCCACTCCGGTATAGGCAATGGTTGGAGCATTCTAGACGGTCGCTGATGCTCCGCCTTCACCTGCTGGCAGACTACGCAGGCCTCAACATACTCAACCACTGCTCGTTTCATATTAGGTCACCAATAGTGCTGCTTCAAATCTCTATACATCTTAGTGCTTCCGGGATGCACCGAGAAAGAAGATGAATAGGCCTCTGATAATATATCCCTCCTCAGCTCCTCATCCTTCGGGACGTACCACCTATCCCGAAATTTCAGAATCCCGTCCTCTGAATAGCTGAACTCAGAATCAGGCCTGGCCTCCATACTCGCCTTCAGCTTGCTACACTCCGAATCAGTCTCCTGAGTCTGCCTGATCCTATCCAGAATAGTCGGTCTCAAGGACAAGGCAGAAAGAGTGGCTGCCAGATTAGAAACTACCTCCAGACCAAAATTCTGCATCTCTGTCACTAACGCAACAGGCCGTATCATAGTCATGGCAGAAGTCAAAGCTGTCACCCTACTCAAGGCATCTGCCACCACATTCGCCTTCCCCGGGTGGTACCTGATCTCCACATCGTAGTCCTTGACCAGCTCGAGCCATCTTCTCTGTCCCAAATTCAGCTCCTTCTGCGTGAAAATGTACCTCAAGTTCTGATGGTCCGAGTAAATCATGCACTACTACCCATACAGATAATTCCTCCAAATCTTGAGTGCAAATACAACCGCCGCCAGTTCCAAATCGTGAGTGGGATAATTCTGCTCGTAAGCCTTCAACTGCCTAGAAGCATAGGCAATGACTCTCCCACTCTGCATCAAAACACACCCCAAACCGATCCTGGAGGCATCACAATAAATGCAGAACTTCTCTCCTTCCATGGGCAGTGTCAGTACAAGAGCCGTTGTCAACCTCTGCTTCAATGTCTGGAAGCTGTCCTCACAACTGTCGGTCCATTCATACTTTGCATTCTTCCTGGTCAGCCGGGTCAAGGGGGTCGAGATCTTAGAGAACCCCTCAATGAATCTCCGATAATATCCAGCCAACCCCAGAAAACTGCGTATCTCGCTAGCACTGGTCGGTCGCGGCCACTCCTTTACAGCCTGAACCTTCTTCGGATCAACTGAAATACCCTCAGAGGAGATCACATGCCCTCGCACTTCGAGAACTTAGTATACCGCTGATGCTGGCTCAAAATAGTCAATATAATCCTCAGGTGCTCCCTTTGCTCCTCCTCACTCTGCGAGTAGATCAGAATGTCGTCGATAAACACAATCACAAACTTGTCCAGGTACTCCCTGAACACCCGGTGCATCAGATCCATGAATGCTGCAGGGGCATTGGTCAACCCGAAAGACATAACCAGGAACTCGAAGTGCCCGTACCTCGTCATGAATGCCGTTTTCGGTACATTCCTCTCTTTCACCTTTAACTGATGATAGCTGGACCTCAGGTCGATCTTAGAAAACACTCGAGCACCCTGCAGCTGATCAAACAAATCGTCAATCATTGGCAATGGATATCTGTTCTTCACCGTCAACTTATTCAGCTCCCGGTAGTCAATACACATACGTAGGGATCCGTCCTTCTTCTTGACGAATAGAACTGGCGCTCCCCAGGGTGAAAAACTAGGGCGTATAAATCCCTTATCTGTCAGCTCCTCCAACTAAGCCTTCAGCTCCTTAAGTTCAGTAGGTGCTAATCTGTAGGGGTTCTTGCACACCGGCTCGGCACCTGGGAAAATATCTATCTCGAATTCAATCTCCCTATCAGGGGGCAACCCCGGTAATTCATCACGGAACACCTCTGAGAACTCCTGCACAATAAGAATATCCTGTATCCGAGCATCGCCCGGTGACTGCGCATCCTCAACACTCGCCAAAAATCCCTGGCAACCCATGCCCAACAACCGTGAAGCCTGACGGGAAAATATAGCATAAATCCTGGCAAGACCCTTACCTGCTTTAAATGTGTAACTTTCCCCGCCCGGGGGCATAAAATGAACCTCTCTGGTCCTGCAGTCAATCTCCACATGATGTCTGAACAGCCAGTCCATTCTCAAGATCACCTCATAACCGCTCATATGGAGTATGACTAGCTCGACATATAACTGCTTGCTCCCCACTGTTACAACATTGCCCCGCACCACCTGTTCTGAATACAAATGCTTCCCGGATGGCAAGGTGACATCATAATGTCGCTCGGCAGGACTGAACTCCAAGTTGGCCTTAACAACAAAGCTCGTCGACACAAACAGGTGCGTAGCGCCCGTATCAATCAAAGTATAAGCTGCCACACCAGAAACAAAAATGTTACCTGCAATCACTGATGGCTGGGCAGCATCATCTGGCTCAAAAAGGGCAAAGACCCTCGGTGTAACTCTGGCTGACGCCCTGCTCGCCACTGGGCATCTGTTGGCAAAGTGTCCCACCTCATTGCAGTTGAAGCAGCGGTTCTGACGCGGCTTCTGGCACTCTCTGGACATGTGGCCCACCTCGCCACAGTTATAACACCGCACTGGGCCCGTTCTGCACTCGCCCGGGTGGCTCTTCTGACATTTCGGGCACACTGGAAACTGTCTCGACCCCTGCGGCCTCTTAGTGCTCCCTTGGCTGCTAGAACTGTCACTAGGCCTCTTTAGGCCCTTCTGCACGGACACCTCCCCGCTGGCCTGTGGCAGCGACTCTCTAAATGATCTCCGAGGCTGCTCTCTGGTTACCTCTCGATAACTAGGAAGCTTTGCCCGAGCCTCCTCAATGTCAAGGGCCTTCGCTACCACCTCCTCGTATGACATGCCTCGGGTCCCCGCAATCCGCATGCCCATATAAATATCCGGCTTCAGGCCCTGCAAAAACTGATGTACCTTATTCTCATTGAGGGTCACCAAATGTCCTGCAAACCGCGACAAGGCCTCGAACTGCCATACATACTCGGCCACAGTGCCAGTCTGCTTCAACTGTGCAAACTCCACCATCTTCTGTGCCCTGACTTAATGACTGAAATACTTGCCGAAAAACACCGACCTGAACTCCTCCCAGGTCATGGCCTCCACATCTCTCGTGGTCGCCACAGTATCCCACTAAGGGCTTGCATCCTTGGCAAGATAGAATGTCGCACTAGAAACTCTGTCATGCTCCTCTACCTTGGAAAAACTCATCATCCTCTCCATACTCCGTATCCACTCCTCAGCACTGAGAGGATCCGGAGATGATCCGTCAAAGGTCAGGGGTCTAAGTCTATGCAGCCTATCACCCCCTCTGTCGGACGAACCCTTGGCGCTAGACTGACCCTGGTCATCCCTGCTCATAAACCTCTCCAACTGCTGAGACTGACGGTGGACCAACTCGGCAAACTGCCGGACGGTATTATCCATGTCGCCCACAGCTCGAGGAGGCGCCTCTCGTCGTGGCCGCCCTCTACCTTTACCTCTCGCCTCTCCTGACATTTTCTACAATTAACATAAATATAAAGCTCACATTAGTACTACAATAAATTAAAATCTAAACACTTACAGTTGGTGGAGTGTTTCCGTGCAGCGGCTGGCGGTGTTAGGTAATCCTCTGAACGACGTCGACCCTGTGGCTCTGATACCATAACTGTAACACCCCGAGAAACCCCGCGTTCTCGGTGCGCTATAGTGCATCTACACACTACACGCACTAACACTTGACATAATTCACTCAATTTAATACCCCTTTCGTTTTCAAATCATTTTCAAAAAAACATTTGTGAGTATGAAAAATTTTCGACTCAATTCGAAAACAACTGGCGTCCCGAAGAGGGAACACGAAGTCCTCAACATAAAAACTACGCAGCGGAGAAAATAAAACCATTTAAAACAGTTTAAGAAAAAACGGTAAGACTTGAAATCCTATGAAAGAATCCAACGCACCCCTCGAACTACACAATCCAGTACCGCGCACTCACGTCCCCACCTCGACACCCCGCGCGCACTTTCGCAGTGCCGCACGTGCCAACTCCACGTCACTGTGTGTCGCGCACGCTCACAGCGCCGCGTGGCCCACGCATCCTGTAACTATACAGCACGTCCGCGCACACGCCCTCACCCGGCGCTGCACGACCCGTGAGCACCCGCAAGGCCGCGTGCCCCGCGCACCTGCGATCACGCCGTACTCCCACACTCATCTACACTTCTCTAGTATTCAGTGTTCACATCTTAACCCATTCCATATCCTCTCGACTCCCAACCTCTCTCCCGAAATTTCGGCAGAGTAACGGCTAAAAACTGACTATCCCAAAATTTAAACCCTGCACACAATTCACCAGAAACCAACAATATTTAACTATCAACCATCTAGAGAAAATCACCACAACAAAATAGAGTTTAAGGACAACGAAAACCAATCAAATACAAATGAAGAAAGTCCCCAGTATAGAGTAATATCATACTCTAACATATAACAATACGTACGTGTCCCCAAAACACTACAACCCCTCTATTCAATCTAAAAAAAAATCAACGTCTATACAACTCATCTGTCTACACAAATACCTGACATAAAATAATAAATCCACTATCACCTACCACCACCACGGGTTGGGTCGCCCTAACAAAATCCTCCATCCGGTGCCTCAAGCGCACAACGCCAACCATGCTACGCCTCAGGACTAGGCTCTCGAGGCTCACCAGCAATATCGTCAGCACCTACACCACAGAACACACAACATAAGCCTAACGCTCAGTAAGTAATGCGATATGAAAGTAAAAGCCGACAATGCAATCCTATCACATGCAACCTATACACTCACGCTCATGTTGTCACATCTGTGACGCGTAGTGCAGTCGTACCAGGGTAAGGGGGAACCACACGTCACCCTACGCCCTGACACGTCGCCACCGTCCCGGACTCCCCAGCAACGAGGCCCACAAGCTACACACACGCATCACCACACGGCAACCACATCAGGGTAAAGGTGTACCTCGCGCCACTCTACACCCTGACACGTCGCCCTCGTCCCAGCATCCCCAGCACGGGGCCACAGTTGCCACACACACACGTTTCGCGACAGCCCAGCCGGCCCACCCCTCGAGTAGGATCCGCGACTGGTGTTGCACTGGCCCACACACCAGTAGGATCCGCGGTACCACTGCCCATATCCTCACCATCAACACATTCATGCCACATGACGGCCCAGCCGGCCCACCCCTCGAGTGGAATCTGCCACTGGTGAATCACCGGCCCGCACACTAGCGGAATCCGCGGTACCATCGCCACACGTCTCACAACATACTCAAAACATGCTCAAAATCATTTCCGTTCACGTTTTTTAAAATATGATGCATGCCAAACAATACGCACGCACACCACAATCAATCACATAAACCCTAAAGTTCTACGGTGTAAGCCCACTTGGGCAAAATGCATGCATGCACTACTTACCTGGCGTCCTAAGCTCGCTCGATGCACAGTTGCGCCAAAAAGTGTCTCAACCTAAAATACAAAAAACCACTCATCAATATTTATCTCAAAATCCACCAAATAGCTAAAAATAACCTTTCTTAACTACCCTCATAAAATTCCCACTAAAACGGCCCATTGGTTTGGTTTGGCTGAAAACCAGCCCAAAGTTCGGACACGCATAACTTTTGCGTTCGTAAACGAAATCGAGCGATTCAAATGGCTAAACGTCACCTTAGGAACCTAGTCTAATATACTAAGACAGATTTTAAAACCGTAAGCCGCAGACAGGCAAAAAATATCAATAACCGAATCTGCCAAGTTTTATAAAATTTCAATCTTTGTTTTTCTTCAACCAAAACTCACTCAATTCAGTTTTACGCACAAAAAACAGCCATGCCACTATCACACGTCAAGATTCTACGAAAAACGCTCACTAATTTTACTTGGGCCAAAATCCGACAAAAACTTTCGATGCGCATAACTTTTGCGTCAGATATCAGAATCGAACGATTTCAGCGGCCATACGTCCCTCTAACCACCTACTTTAACCTGCTAAAACAAAATTTAAAACAATTAACCGAACGTATGTAGTAACCCGGGAATTTCGATTTTTATTTTGATTTCTGGATTTTTACTTAATCCCGGTCGGAGTTTTGAGAAATAGTTCAACGGGAAAGATTTACATTATAAGGCTCGAGGCCTACTTTTGCGATTAGTTTCAGAATTCAAAGTCGGGAGGTCGAGAAATTAACGAAATCACGGAAGATTTAAACATGTGAGGGCAGTTTTGTAATTTGGTATATATATATATATATATATAAAAATATATAATAAAATGAACAACAACCGAATGGCTTCAATTTTTGAAGCCATTCGGCTGTTTACCGACGAGGCGAAGGGCGAGGGCAAACGACCGAGAGGAGAGCGGGAATCGGGAGTTGGCGTCGACGATCAGTTGCCGTGGGTGGGAAGCCGGCGCGCAGGGTACTCCGGCGAGCTGTGGTCAGTTGGCGGCTCAATTTTCTGGGCCGAAAACTTGACCGAGAAACAGGTAACCTTCCCCTGTTATCTTTGGTTTTTTTTTGCGGCCGATTATGGTCGGCATACTCTGAACCAGACTCCCAAGGTCCGAGCGTGTAACCAGGGAGTCTGGAAGGGGGGCCTCAACCGTGTTAAATGGCTGGCTTGGCCGAGTGCTCGGGTTGAAGGGAAAATCCCAGAAATTGTGTTGACTGCGGGTTTCGGGTCGAGTCTGAAACCACCGGTTTTTGCTCTGTTTATGCTTAGTTGGCTGGAATGTGGATGTTTAGTGAAGAGACTTGTAGCAATCGGGTGGATGAAGGAAATTTGTCTATTTTGTGTAGAAACAGATTCGGTTTTTAACCATTTTGGCCTAGTTTTGGTTCATCGTTTTAAATTCTGTTTTTGTGGGTTAAAAAAGATTGTTAAAGGAACGTATGGCCGCTGGAATCGTTCGATTCTGATATCCGACGCAAAAGTTATGCGCGTCGGACGTTTAGGCCGAATTTTGGTCCAAATCAAATTTGCGAGCATTTTTCATGGAAATTTGACGTGTGAGCGTATCATAGCCATTTCTGATGCATATAATTAGTTGGGAGTGAGTTTTGGTTGAAGGGAAGAGAAAATGTGAAATTTTAATAAAATGGCAGATTTGGTTATTGGCGTTTTTCGCCTATCTGCGGCCTACCGATTTAAAATCCGTCTTGGGATGTTAAACTAGGTTCCTAAGGGAACGTTTAGCCACTTGAATCGTTTGATTCCGTTGACGGACGCAAAAGTTATGCGCATCCGAACGTTGAGCTGGTATTCGGCTAAACCAAACCAATGGACAGTTTTAGTTGGAATTTAATGAGTGTAGTTAGATAAGGTTATTTTTAGCTAATTGGTAAATGTTGGGAGAAATACTGATGAGAATTGGTTGTGTTTTAGGTTGAGGCTTCCTGTTGGCGAAGCTGTGTATCGAGCGAGCT
>CM039519.1:10785329-10800193 GCA_022433055.1 Begonia peltatifolia | reverse complement strand
ATGCACTGTAGCGCACCGAGAACGCGGGGTTTTCTCGGGGTGTTACAACGTAGGCCGAAACGCCCAGTGACAGAAGCTGTTTTTATACAAAAAATAGCCGAAAATTCAATTTCGATCCAATCTCACCAATTCCTTCACCGAACAATCACATTTCGATCTACCAATGCATACATTAACAATTTGGAGAGTTCCTAATTAGAAAACCACATGGCAGCACCAAAACTCACGGTTTTCTCCCCAAAACCGAGAATTTATCAATCGGTTCATTGAACCCTGAACCCCTCCCTCATTCCTTCTAAATTTATCCCATAATCCCCTGAAATGCAGAGGGCAAAACAATCCCACGCTCGGCCATCAGAGCAGGGCAAAATCAAAGGGAAACTCCCTGTTCCCGGTCTATTTCGTTGCGGGAGAGCCGAGCTACACACTGGCTCCAACACACGCACACACTACACTCTAAATTGCTCCAACAACCGAGCTCTACCGTCGGGAATCCAAGAACAACCGAGCTTCCACGCTCGGTCGACAGAACCAAAAAAACAGGGGAGAACTCACCGTCGGTTCTCTCAGCGCAGGAAGGCAAATCAGCTTCTCTCTTTAGCTCACCGGAGTACCCTGAGCACCGGTGTCTCTCCCTCGGCTGTAGGTCGTCCGCGATCTCCCTTCCCCGATCTCTCACTCGCTCCCTTCCTCGGCCGCGCGACAACAAGGCAACACGGTGGAATGACTTCCACCATATAACATGTTATTATTATTATTATTTTTATTTTAATTAAATTACAAATTACAAAACTGCCCTCACGTGTTTTAATCTTCCGTAATTTCATTAATTTCTCGACCTCCCAACTTTAAATTTCGAAAACCATCGCAAAAGTAGGCTCTGAGTCTTATAATTTAAATTTTCTCGTTGAAGTATTTCTCAAAACTCCGACCGAGATTAAATTAAAAATTTCAAAAATTAAACATTAAAATTCAAAATTTCTGGGTTATTACATTCCTAGCTCGAAAGTCATAACTCGTACAAAAACCAAACTCTCTAATACACCCGAAATCCAACTCAATTTCTGACCAACTTCGAAAATTCATAACTACTCCAATACTTGTCTGATTTGGACGATTCAAAAAGCTACAGGCTTCTGAGGACATCTTATTTCTAACAGTATCACCCATTTCCTAATTCAACACCTACAGCTTGGGCAGACGTGGCCGAGCGGAAACTATTTCACAATTCGAGCACTCGGCTATCCAAACGCTCAATTTTCTCCATACAAACCTATGATCTACCCATGCTTCTAGTTTAAGCCCAATATACAAATAAAAATCGGCTATAACTATGAAATCATATTCCTCCAACTTAGGTTTTACCGTACAGTCTAATAATTGCTCTAACTCCACTTTTACTGCTCGAAACAACTAGAGGACTAACTATCTATTAGAAACTTACCTTAGATTTGAAGAAGCGAAGGAGGAACGGAGGAGAATCGTCGGCTGCTAGAAGAAGAGATCACCGAGGGCTTCTACGCGGGGGAGGGGAAAAATGAAGAGGACGAGGGGTTGTGCTGGGGAGAAAACACCTATGGGTGTTTTGATTATATTTTTTTTAATAATAACAATAATACTAACCTAATTACTAAACCGCCTTTAATCTCTAATCGTTTAAAAAATATTCTATTCGATCTATGTTCGGTTGAAATCTTAAAATTTATTCGTCACCATTAGCCCCAAAATAATCTCATGCCTAAGAGTAAAAATTCTCTGCTCACAATTCCGACCAAAACTCCGCCAATTACAATTACGTAAATCCGAAATTAATTTAAACGAAAAATTCAGGGTGTTATAGAAGTTTCGACCACGGGGTTCAACCGGTGCGGGCAGAGAAGATTTAAGTGTCGACCTGTGTTCACAGGTATCGACAGGTTAGCGTGATGAACAGAGAGGTGTCGACCGCTATGGCCGACCGATGAAAAAAGAGCCAAATAAAGTGTCAACAGATACTTACAGGGTCGACCGAAAATGTCTTTTAATGTAACACCCAGAATTTTCCGTTAAACTAGTTTTAGATGTACGTAATTATAATCGGCAGAGTTTTGGTAGGAATTGGGAACGAAGAATTTCTACCCGTAAGTAAAATATTATTTTAAGGCTAATGGATGAGAGAAAAATTTAAAAATCCAACCAAAATCGGACCGTATAACAGATTTATTAAACGGTTAATAGTTAAAGGCGAAATAGTAATTAGAATTATTATTATTATTATTATTATTATCATAAAAAATATATATATCAGAACACCTCAACGGTGTTTTCTTCCCAGCAATCACCTCCCATGTTTCTTCCCCTCACCCGCGCAGTGAAAACCCTTTCTCTTTCTCCTCCCTTCGACAATTTTCTCTCTCTGTGATGCTCAGCTGATTTCTTCTTCGTTTTTCAGATTTAAGGTAAGTTTTACATAGTTCTTAGTAAATAGTTAGTATTTAGTTGTTTTGAGCGCTAAAAATTGAGTTAGTGAGAGTATTGAGTAATTTTGATAAAAATCTAGGAGGGAGTTATGAGAAATTTAAGTTAGAGTCGGATTCTATCTGTATGTTAGTGTTTGAGCTGGAAGTACGATTAGATTATAGGATTGTATGGAAAAGATTGAGCGTTTGAATAGCCGAGTGCTCGAATTGTGGAACGGTCTTCGTTCGGCCAAGCGTTATGTGTTGAATTAGAGATTTGATGATACCGTGAGAAGATAGAAGTCATGAGGAATCCGTAGCAGTTCAAATCGTCCAAATCGGACGAGTATTGGATAGGCTATGCAATTCCAAAATTTGTCAGAAATTTAGTTAGAATTTCGGTTTAGGCAGATCAGAGGCCAAATGGCTATTACCTCTAAAGTATTACGAATTGAATGGAAAGTAGAGCTAATAGATGTGTGGTTTTATAGGTTTTCCCAGTTAGCGTATGTAACACCCGAAATTTTCCGCTTAAACTATTTTCGGATTTACATAATTATAATCGGTGAAGTTTTAGTCAAAATTTAGAGCGGAGAATTTCTACTCTTAAGTATAAGATTATTTTGGGACTAATAGTGAAAGAGAAATTTTAAGATGTTAACCGAATACAGACAGAATAACAGATTTATTAAACAATTAGAGGTTGAGGGCAGTTTAGTAATTATGTATTATTATTATTATTAATTTTAAAAAAAAAAAAAAATGGAAGAAGAACACCATGGGTGTTCTCCCTCCCCAGCGCAAAACCCCTCACTCTTTCCCTTTCAGTTTTTCTCTTTCCTCGCGTGAAGCCTCGACGATTCTCCTCCGTTCTCCTTCATTTTCTTCAATTTTTGGTAAGTTCTTCTTATTTCTTAGTAGATAGTTAGTCCTCTAGTGGTTTTGTGCTGTAAAAAGTGAAGTGGAGTGAGTAGTGAGTAATATTAGTAAACCCTAAGAGGGAGATACGAAATTTGGAAGTTTAAGTCAATTTGTATTCATGTGTTGGTGTTTAAACTAGAAGTAGGAGTAGATTACGGAATTTTATGGCTAAAATTGAGCGTTTAGATAGCCGAATGCTCGGATTATAGAATGGTTTCTGTTAGGCCACATCCGGCCAAGTTGTGGAGGTCCAATAGGAAATGGATGAAATCGTTAGAAATTAGACTCCTTAAGGAACCCGTAGCATTTTGAATCGTCCAAATCAGACGAGTATTTGAGAAGTTATACGATTCCGAATTTGATCAAAAATTGTATAAGATTTTGGGTTAGTTAGATTAGACGTGAGAGTGTTGCTTCCTTTACGGTTTTATGAACTGGAAGAAAAGTAGAGCTAATAGATGCATGGTTTTATAGGTTCTCCCAGTTAGCGTACGAAGTTACGAAGTACGGGTTGCTAAGGACGCCAGGTAAGTAATGTAGTAGGAGTTTTGCCTTCGGCCTACATTACAATTCAGTAGGATGCATTGCACGTTTATGTTATATTATGCTTTGTGATATGCATCATCGTTTTAAATTACGAGACGAAACTAAAATGAATTTCCATGTTTTTATGAAGTGAAACAGTAGGATGTGATGAGACGAATAAAATGAGAAGATACGTAAGAAGATAATAAAGGTGAGGTTGAGTGGTCCTGTCAAGTGAGGTGGACCGCGAGGTGTATCACTCTTCCTCCGCTTTACGTGGTGACCTTGTCCAGTGAGGTGGAGCGTTAGGTGTGTCACTTTACTAGATCAAGTTTGACCTTGTCTAGTGAGGTAGACCACGAGGTGCGTCATCTCGATCTAGCACGTAAAGAAGAACACAGTAGTAAGAAGATAAAGAAGATGTAAGAAAGAGATGAAAACGAAAGTAGAGACGAAACTGTAGAAACTATATGTGTTAGGATGAATTTGTTTACAGTGTTTCGTTTTTATGTATTACTTACTTAGCATTAGGCTAATAGTTGAGTTCTGTGATGTAGGTGACGACGCAGTAGCAAGTGAATATCCCGAGCATGCCTAAGACTATGAGGCAGTTGGAGAAATATGCTCGTGGGACGATGGGGCTGGCTGTTGGGGCTTTTTGACTAGGGCGAACGTAGGTATAGGTAGTGAGGTGTTTTGAGTTAAATCGAGTTGTTTTGATGTACAATTGAAGATTTGAGATGGGTATTGAATATTTTGGTGTGTATAGTAGGTTTGTAATTTGAGTAGAGAAGCAGATGTTGGTTTTTGAACGTTTAGTTAAAACCATGACCGTTTCGATTGATTTCTGTCAACTTTCTGGGCGCTAAGTGTCGACCGATAGGCTTAGTGGTCTACCAAACCCGGCAAGTGTCGACTGCACGGGTCGACCTATGCGGGTAGAGAGTATTGAGGTGTTGACATATGGTTGTAGGTGTCGACCGCTCAATGTATGGACAAGTGCAGGGTGTCGACCTGCACGTAACAAGGTCGAAAAAATCCCGTATGTGTCAACCGCGTGGGTCGACCTACTCGGACATAGAGCAATAAAGTGTCAACTGGCACACGCAAGTGTCGAACGGTAATGTAAAGCAAGCAGAAGTGTCGACCTCGAGTATCGACCGAAGCAGACAGAGAGGGTCTAGGTATCGACCACCAAAAGAAGGTGTCGACGGGTCCGAGAAGTGAGTAACAGGCGTTGACCGCGAGGGTCGACCTGTGCCAGCATAGGTGAATGAAGTGTCGACCGGGATAAGAAGGGGTCGACCGAGAATGAGTTTTGTTTTTTTTTTTAAATCTTGAATTTCATTTAAAATGATTTTGTAACACCCAGAAATTTTCCGTTAGAATTTATTTCGGATTTCTGTAATTTTATCGTTGAAGTTTTGTTCCGAATTAATAACGGAGAATTTTTGCCCTTAGGTAAAAGATTCTTTTGAGCCTAATGGAGGAGAGAAAAATTTAAGAATCCAACCGGAATTAGACGGTATGGCAGATTTACTAAATGGTTAAGAGTGGAGGGTAATTTAGTAATTAGGTAATATTATTATTAAAATAATAAAAAAAAAATGAGGAAGAAGAACACCATCAGAAGTCTCTTATCTTTTTCCCCTAGTCTTCTCCTCTCCCGCGCGACAATCGGCAACGTTCGACTGATTCCTTCTCCATTTCCTCATATTACAATAAGTTTTAGTTAGTATGCTAGTTGTTTTAGCAACGAAAAGGGAGTTAGCTAGGGTATCGGGTGGTTCGGTGAAAATGTAGAAAGAAATTGAATGCAGAGTCGATTTTGATCAGCATGTTGATGCCAAATCTAAGAATAGAAGAAGGTTACGAAATTTGATGAGAAAGATTTAGCGTTAGGATAGCCGAACGCTCGAATTGTCGAGCGATATTCGTTTGGCCAAGTTGTGGATGTCCAAATAGGAAATGGATGAGACCATAGGAAACTAGATGTCCTCAGGAACTCGTAGTACTTTGTATTGTCAGTTCGGACAAGTATTGGAGAAGTTATGAATTTCTGAAGTTGGTCGAAAATTGTGCGGGATTTAGGGTTAGTGGAGAGTTTTGTTTTGGTATGAGTTAGGACTTTCAAGTTAGGAAATTTTGAATTTGATGAGTTGAAATTGATGGATGTATAATTTTATAGGTATTCCAGTTAGAGCACGAAGTTACGAAGCACGAAAGATATCGAGAATGCCAGATAAGCGATGGATTGATTGTGGTTTGCCTTCAGGCCTACACCATGGAATGGTAGGGTTGTTTGTTTGCTTGATTATTTGTTTGCTTTGATTGTTGTTAGGTATTTTGGGCAGTGGGTCATGCATATGTGTTGTTATGCATCATGATTTTGAACTACGAAAGATGGTTTTGAGCATGTTTTGAACTATGCATATGAAATGTAAGCAGATAAGAAAAGATGTCACGCATGGGTGAACGCCTCGTCGTTAACGTGCTATTGAGAAAGCACTAGGGGGTTCCCATGGATGAATATACGTACGATGACATGGTTTGTGAACGCCTCGTCGTTAACGTGTTAGTGAGAAAGCACTAGAGGGTTCTATGATCGATGTTGGGAAGAGATTTGATGTGGCCATCTCGTGTGTGATCACGATGTGTGCCTCCAATCTTGCTCTGTGGGTCATGGTGTGGCTGTCTGGAGAGGAGCAGGATGTGCGCCTACTTGACTCACGCGCGAAAGTGAAAGATGATAATAATGAAAACGAAAACAAAACGAAGTGTAGAAACTGCATGTGTTAGAAGTTGAGTTGTGCATTGATTTTACTTCATGCTCCATACTTACTAAGCATTAGGCTTACGTTTTGTGTTTCGTGGTGTAGGTGACGACGAGATTTCTGGTGAGTTGCTAGGTGACGAACATGCCTAGGATGTGGTTGGAGGCGTACGCAGCATGCTAGTGCGGGGAGTTGTTGGGGCGACTCGACCATGGTGATAGTCGGGATTAGAGTAGAGATTATGTTTTATTTTGAATTTACTTGAAAGAATTGTGTTTTAAAATATAGGTATTTACATTATGAATTTAATCGTGGGATTTTAATCTTGTGTTTTCTTTGAACCGCTTTTTTTTTCGTATATTGGTGTAAGGTGTCGACCAAAGTCGACTAATGTCCACCGGTCAGTAAAAAATGGAAGGAGAGTGTTAACTGCGAGGTTCGACCGGCGTGGCAAGAGCCAAAGTAAGCGTCGACCCATGGTTATAGGTGTCGACCGAACAGTGTAAAAATTGTAGCATTGTCGACCGTGAGGATCGATCTACGTGGATAGAGAGGATCAAGGTGTCGACCTACGTGGACAGAGAGGATCAAGGTTTTTAGTCGATTTTAAAAGGGTCGTTTTAAGTTGAAAAGCAAATTATAAAATTTTTGAAGAATTTGATTAGAGGATGTGACTGATGGTGGCGAGTAGTAGTAGGTAGCGAACCAAAAATCGAGGTGGATTATCTGGGGCGTTACAGCATAAGTTACGAAGTGAAAGTAATTTATAGGGCGCCAGATAAGTAATGTAGTAAGAGTTTTGCGTTCGGGCCTACATCACAGTTCAGTAGGATGCATTGCACGTTTGCTTTATGTTATGCTTTCATGGTTATGCATCATTGTTTTAAATTAGGAGTACGAGACGAAAATGAATTTCAATATTTTTACGAAGTGAAACAGTAGGATGTGATGAGACGAACAAAGTGAGAAGATATATAAGAACATAAGAAAGGTGGGGTTGAGTGGTCTTGTCCCCACAGGTGGACCACGAGGTGTATCACTCTTCCTCCACTTTACGTGGTGGCCTTGTCTGTAGAGATGGACCGCGAGGTGTGCCACTTTACTAGATTGAGGTTGACCTTGTCCTTAGAGGTGGACCGCCAGGTGTGTCACCTTGATCTAGCAAGTAATGAAGAATCCAGTAGTAAGAAGATAAAGAAGATGTAAGAAAGAGACGAAAACAAAAGTAGAGACGAAACTGTAGAAACTACATGTTTATATTTTATGTATTACTTACTTAACATTAGGCTAATAGTTGCATTCTGTGATGTAGGTGACGACGACATAGTCGGTGAGTACTCAGAGCATGCCCAAGGTTAGGAAGCGGTTGGAGGAGTAAGCAAGTGGTTGATCTGGCTGGCTGTCCGGGCGTTTTGACTGTGATAGACATAGGTATGGATTTTGGGAGCATAATTAAGAGAGATTTGAGTTGTTTTAAGTCGAATGAGTGTATAAACGGATTTCAAACTTGAGTAGTCTTTTTCTTTATGTAAATAATGATTAAGTAGATGGAAAAGTGTGTGTTGTATTATTATTAGCGTTGAGTCGAAGTCCGATCGATTTTGTGAAGTTTTTAAAGTTTTTAAACAGAGTTCTAGGTAAGAAGTATCGACCGATAGGCTTAGTGGTCGACCAGATCCGGTAAGTGTCGACCGCGGGGATCGACCTGCGTGGGTAGAGCCAAAGCATGTTTCGACCTATGGTTGTAGGTGTCGACCGGTAGTGTAAAGATGGTCGCGGTGTCGACCGTGAGGGTCGACCTGAGCGAACAGAGAGGGTCAAGCTTTCAACCTATGAAAGCAGGTGTCGACCACTCTCTGAGATGAGTGTAGAAGTGTCGGCCGGTGTTCTCAGTGTCGATCGAAAAAAGGACCCGAGAGGAATGTAGTGTCGACCGGTGTTCTTAGGGTCGACAGATAAAAAATCCGAGATAACCCAACTATCGACCGATGCCTACAGGTGTCGACCAGTTTCTCTATTTTTATGTTTTAAGAAGTGAAGTTTATTCAAACTGATTTTAATCGAGTTTTTCATTGCGATGTTGTTTAAAATATTTTCAAAAATGTTGTTTTAAATCAAGGAATAAAAGTTTTAAATTTTTTTCCAATTTTTTCGAGTGTAGTGAATGAGTAGTAGAAGTGTACAAACTGGGAATCGTGTAGGGTTTTCGGGGCATGACAAGAGATGATATCAGAGCAATAAACAAACTGGAAACGGGTAGGTTTTCATGGCATTACAATTTGTGGTATCATAGCGTTTACCCAACCAAAAGTGTGGCCGACGAGAACGTCGGGCTCCTATGAGGAGAGGTTAATTTTTAAGGCATGAGGGTGTGTCACAATTCCCACACCGCTTGGGAAAAAGTAGAGTGGATAGTTAATCAGCAGTAGGAGGGGATGTTACGGGGGTTAGAGTTAGTAAGTCGAAACGTTCAAATGATTGCCTAACATCACTGATCGCTGCACGACGTGCTTCAACAACTGTAAGTGTTTATGTTTAGCTTTAGTTATTAGATGCTTATGAGAGTAATTAATTTTATCCAGGAAATTAGCTAAGATGTCTAGACAACCAGGACGCCCACGAGTACCGAGAGAGCCAACCGAACCAAGAAGTGAGGATGATTCCATAACAATCAGGCAGTTAACTGAGTTGGTGAACAGGTTGTCTCAGCAATTAGAGATCTTGCTGAATCGGGAAGTGCAGGCTCTAGTTCAGGCCATGATCAGTCGGGAGATAGATTTCGGAGGTTACGACCCTCGATGTATAAAAGACAATCGTCGGATCAAACAGTTGCAGAAGAGTGGGTCCATACCATGGAGAGTATGTTCAAGTACGCGAAGGCGGAAGAGGAGGATAAGGTTTTGTTAGCAACATTCCATCTAGCGAAGGACGTCCGATTTGGGGGGGAGTCTGTGAAGACCACCGTTGAAGAGCAACATGTGACATGGGAAAAGTTTAACAAGATATTTTATGACAAGTACTTCAATAGCACGATGCAAGCAACCAAGAGGATGGAGTTCCTTTAGTTAAAAAAGACCGAGTCAGTAACTGAGTACAACCAACAATTCGAGTCCTTATCTCGGTTTGCCAGCAGTTTAGTAAGCCGGAATGAAGACAAGGTGTTTCACTACGTACTGGGGCTAAAGCCAGAAATATACAAGGGAGTAAAGATAACTGGAACTCAGGAGGTGCCCTATTCGAAAGTGGTGGCTAAGGCGCTAGAAGTAGAGGAGGCTAAGATGAAAGGTATTAAACAGCGAGAGGCTTCCAGGAGATTCTTCAAGGAGGTTTCCCCACAATAGAGCGGAAGTGCCTCCCAGCAACAACAACAGAGGGGCACTATGAGGTTCAGCGAGCTCAAGTAGCCAGGGAAGCAGTAAAAAGCCTCAGGTGCCGACGCAGTATCCTCAATGCCCTAAGTGTATGAGATATCACTCGGGAGAATGTAGACTAAACTCAGGAAAGTGCTAGAACTGTAACGAAGCTGGACATTTAGCTAAGGATTGCTCGAAGCCTAGAGTGATTCGGTGTTTCAACTGTAACGAGGTAGGCCACGTCAGCAAATATTGCCCAGCTCTAAAGAAGGGTCCAACGCGTTTAACACCGAGAGTATTCGCCATGATTGAGTCGGGCGAGGTGACTAGTTAGCCGTAGTGTCAAATACTGTATTGGTAAACTCTATAATTGCATATACTTTGATTGATTCTCGTGTGACACACTCGTTCATTACAACTACATTCGTGGTTAAGTTGGATATATGGTCTGTGTCAACGGACTGTAGTTACGAGGTAATGTTGCCTTCTGGTGGCCGTATGCATTCAAATCAAATTGTGGGAGATAGCACAGTGTCGGTGGGAAGTAAGAATTTATCGGTCAATCTCATTATTATGGGTATAACAGGATATGACATGATATTAGGAATTGATTGGCTATTCAAGCACTACGCTACAATTGAGTGTAGGGCAGGCATGGTGTGTTTTTAACCGTCGGATGGTGAGAAGCATACCTTTCAAGCCATGAAGAATGCCCGGAAGATATTTGTTATGGTGCCTGTCAGTGCTCGTCAAGTTTTGATTGGTGAGTCATTTAGTTTTCTTGCCAGTCTTATAAATATGCAAATTCTCAGGGATTCTAAGCCTTAAGATATTCTAATTGTTCAAGATTTTCCTGAAGTTTTCTTAGATGAATTACTTGGTTTACCTCCGGATCGATAGATAGAGTTTGCTATAGATGTGTATTCGGAAGCTGAACACCTGTCGAAAAATCCTTATAGATTGGCACCAGCAGAGCTGAAGGAGTTAAAGAATCAATTAGAAGAGTTGGTGGAAAAAGAATTTATACGCCCCAGCTTTTCGCCATGGGGTGCGCCGATCCATTTTGTAAAAAATAAGGAAGGGTCGTTACGAATGTGCATCGACTACAAGGAGTTGAATAAGTTGATGATTAAGAATAAGTACCCTCTACTAAGAATAGATGATCTATTTGATCAACTCCAAGGGGCGAGAGTGTTTTCGAAGATTGACCTGAGATCGGGTTATTATCAGTTGAAGATCAAGCCAGAAGATATTCCAAAGACGGCTTTTTGAACGAGTTATGAGAATTATGAATTCTTGGTAATGTCATTCGGACTGACGAATGCCCCAGCCGCCTATATGGACCTGATGAACAAAGTATTCCATGATTATCTCGATAAATTTGTTATAGTGTTTATCGATGATATATAGTGTACTCTCGTAGTGAAGAGGATCATGGAGAGCACTTGAGGTTGGTGTTGGAGACTCTGAAGCGACACCAACTTTATGTAAAGTTTTCAAAGTGTGAGTTTTGGTTGGATAGCATTAGTTTCTGGGATATGTCATCTCAAGCGATGGCATATCTGTTGTTCCAGCAAATATTCATGCAGTTAGATGGTGGCCACAACCAAAGAATGTCACGGAGATACGGAATTTCCTTGGGCTAGCGGGTTATTACAGGTGATTTATTTAAGGATTTTCGAAGATTGCGGCGCCTCTGACCTATTTGACGAGTAAAAGTGTGAAGTATCTATGGTCCGAGGATTGCGAGCACAGTTTCTCGACATTGAAGCAAAGATTGACTACTGCTCCAATTTTGACGCTTCTTACTGAGGACGGAAGATTTAGCATTTATTGTGATGCTTTCAAGGTAGGTCTTGGGTGTGTGCTAATGCAAGAAGGGAAGGTGATAGCCTACGCTTCTAGGCAGCTGAAGAATTACGAGCTGAATTATTTGACTCATGACATAGAGTTAGCCGTAGTAGTCTTCGCACTAAAAATTTAGAGACATTATCTGTATAGGCAGCCGTGTGAATTATATTCGGATCACAAGAGTTTGAAGTATATCTTTTCTCATAAGGAGCTAAATATGAGGCAGTGGCGGTGGTTGGAATTCGTGAATGACTACGATGTTGATGTTAAATACCACTCCAGCAAGGCAAACGTGGTGGTTGATGCATTGAGTAGAGTGACGGCGTCAACGTTAGCTATGACTTCAGGCATGCCTTTAGCTTTGGATGCAGAATTTAAGAAATTCAACTTAGAAATGGTGTCGAGTGTCTCGGCCATGTTATCGACTATGTCCTTATAGCCTACGATTTTGAAGAAGATTAAGCAGGCTCGGAAGGACGACGCTAAGTGCGATAAAATTAAAATAAGCATGGTTTCCAACGACAGGTCGGAGTTCAGTTATTCGGACGACGGAATTCTTAAGTTTTGTAATAGGTGGTTCGTTCCGAGTAATGAAGAACTACAAAGAGAAATATTGGCTGAAGCCCACTCTTTGAGATTTTCTGTGCATGCAGGAAGTACCAAGTTGTACAGAGATCTTAAGCAGCATTGTTGGTGGCCCGATATGAAGAAGATCGTGGCAAAGTATGTTGAGGCGTGTTTATTTTGTCAGCAGATTAAGGCTGAACATCAGAGGCCAGCGGGAAAGCTACAACCATTGTCTATTCCCGAGTGTAAGTGGGAGCAAATATCGATGGAATTTGTTGTCGGATTGCCTCGGACAACAAAGGGTTATGATGGCATATGGTTGATTTTGGATTGATTAACCAAGTCAGCTCATTTCTTACCAGTGAAAATGACATATTCTATGGACCAATTCGCCGAGCTATATGTATAAGAAATTGTTAGGCTGCACGAAGTTCCAACCTCGATCGTATCAGACAGTGACCCTAGATTTACGTCAAAGTTCTGGAAGAGTTTGCACAAGGCTATGGGTGTCAGCTCAATTTTAGTATGGCATTTCATCCTCAGATGGACAGTCAATCTGATAGGACCATTCAGACCTTAGAAGATATGCTTCGAGCATGCGTACTAGAATTCCAGGGTTCATGGAGCAGATATCTACCATTGGTGGAGTTTTCATATAATAACAACTTTCAAGCTATGATAGGTATGACTCCTTACGAGGCTCTTTACGGCAGAAAGTGCAGATCTCCGATATATTAGGATGAAGTTGGCGAGGCAACATTGGTTGGTCTGGATATTTTACAGCAGACAGTAGAGAAAATTTCAATTATTCGGCAACGATTTTTAACTACTCAAAGCCGACAGAAGAGTTATGTAGATTGTCAGAGAAGAGAGTTAGAATTTGAGGTGGGTGATAAAGTCTTCCTGAAAGTTTCGCCATTCAAAGGAGTTGTGAGATTGGGGAAAAGAGACAAATTAAACCTAAGATTTATTGGACCATTTCTTATTACGAAGAGAATAGGGAAAACAGCTTACCAGCTGCAACTACCAGCTTCAATGGATGAGATCCACAATGTATTTCATGTATCCTTGTTGAGGAAGTGTGTACGAGATCCCTCTCACATCGTGGAGCAGCAGGATATAAAAGTTCAACCCACATTAACGTATGAGGAGAAGCTAGTGGAGATTTTAAATTATACAATGAAGATTTTACGCAACAAGAAGATTTCACTGGTGAAAGTATTATGCCTCAACCATAACGTAGAAGAAGCAACCTGAGAGCGGTAACAGAATATGATGAGCCGATATCCATAGTTGTTTAGGTAGCAAATTTTGAAAACAAAATTTTTGTAAGAAGGGTGGAATGTAACACCACGAATTGTGAAAACAAAATTTTTGTAAGAAGGGTGGAATGTAACACCACGAATTTTCCACTAAACTAATTTCATATGTACGTAATTATAATCGGCGGAGATTTGGTTGGAATTGAAAACGGAGAATTTCTACCCGTAAGTAAAAGATTATTTTGAAACTAATGGAGTAGAGAAAAATTTAAAAATCCAACCGGAATCGGATCATATAACAGATTTGTTAAACGATTAATAGATAAGGGCAAAATAGTAATTAGGATTATTATTATTATTATTATTATTATTATATTATAAAATATATATATATCAGAACACATCAACGGTGTTTTCTCCCCAGCAATCGTCTCCCCTGTTTCTTCCCCTCCCCCGCATAGAGAAACCCCTTTCCCTTTCTCCTCCTTTCGACGATTTTCTCTCTCTGCGAGGCTCAGCCGATTTCTTCTCCGTTTTTCAGATTTACAGTAAGTTTTAACTAGTTCTTAGTAGATAGTTAGTACTTAGTTGTTTTGAGCTTTAAAAATTGGGTTAGTGAGAGTATTGTGTAATTTTGGTAAAAATCTAGGATGGAGTTGTGGGAAATTTAAGTTAGAGTCGAATTCTATCTAGATGTTAGTGTTTGAGCTTGAAGTACGATTAGATTACGGGATTGTATGGAAAAGATTGAGTGTTTGGATAGCCGAGTGCTCAAATTGTGAAACGGTCTCCGTTCGGTCACGTCTGGCCCAGCGTTATGTATTGAATTAGATATTTGATTATACCGTATGAAGCTAGACGTCATGAGGAATCCATAGCAGATCAAATCGTGCAAATCAGACGAGTATTGGATAGGCTATGCAATTCCGAAATTGGTCAAAAATTTAGTTAGAATTTCTGTTTAGGCAGATCAGAGGTCAAGTGGCTATTTACTTTAGAGTTTTACGAATTTAATGGAAACTATAGCTAGTAGATATATGGTTTTATAGGTTTTCCCTGTTAGCGTACAAAGTTACGAAGTGCGAGGAATTTCTACGGCGCCAGGTAAGTAATATAGTAGAAGTTTTGTAACACCCCGAGAAACCCCGCGTTCTCGGTGCGCTACAGTGCATC
>CM039519.1:10751585-10770329 GCA_022433055.1 Begonia peltatifolia | reverse complement strand
TGGGTTACGGCCCAATCCCCAAAGCGGACAATATCTTACTGGGAAAATGGGTCGTTACATGTTTTACCTTCGGGCCTACATCACAGTTCAGTAGGATACGTTGCATGTTTACTTTATGTTATGCTTTCATGGTTGTGCATCATTGTTTTAAATTAGGAGAACGAGACGAAAATGAATTTCCATGTTTTTACGAAGTGAAACAATAGGATGTGATGAGACGATCGAAGTAAAAAGATACGTAAGAAGATAAAAAAGGTGGGGTTGAGTGGTCTTATCATAGAGGTGGACCGCGAGGTGTATCACTCTTCCTCCACTTTATGTGGTGGCCTTGTCCCTAGAGGTGGACTGCGAGGTGTATCACTTTACTAGATTGAGCTTGGCCTTATCACCAGAGATGGACCGCGAGGTGTGTCATCTTGATCTAGCACGTAAGAAGATAAAGAAGATGTAAAAAAGAGACGAAAACAAAAGTAGAGACGAAATTGTAGAAACTGCATACGTTAGTATGTATTTGTTTTTAGTGTTTATGTTTTATGCATTACTTACTTAGCATTAGGCTAATAGTTGCGTTCTGCGAAGTAGGTGATGACGACATAGTCGGTGAGTACTCAGAGTATGCCCAGGGTTAGGAGGCGGTTAGAGGAGTACGATCTAGCGGGTTGTCCGGGCGTTTTGACTGTGGTAGGCATAGGTATGGATTTTGGGAGCGTAATTGAGAGGGTTTTAAGTTGTTTTGAGTCGAATGAGTGTATAGACGAATTTTAAACTTGAGTAGTCGTTTTCTTTATGTAAATAATGATTTAGTTGATGGAAAAGTGTGTGTTGTATTATTATTAGCGTTGAGTCGAAGTTCGATCGATTTTGTGAAGTTTTTATGATTTTTAAACAGAGTTATGGGGAGGAAATGTCGACCGATAGGCTTAGTGGTCAACCAGACCTGGCAAGTGTTAACCGCGAGGATCAACCTGCGCAGGCAGAGCTGAAGTAAGTGTCGACCTATAGTTGTAAGTGTCGACCGGTAGTGTAAAAATGGTCGCGGTGTTGACTATGATGGTCGACCTGCGCAGACAGAGAGGGTCAAGGTGTCGACCTGTGAAAGCAGGTGTCGACCACTCTCTGAGATGAGTGTGGAAGTGTCGGCCGGTGTTCTCAGTGTCGACCGATGAAAAGACCCGAGAGGAATGTAATGTCGACCAATGAAAAACTCGTGACAACTCAAGTGTTGACCGATGCTCCAAGTGTAGTGAATGAGTAGTAGAAGTGTGCGAACCGAGAATCGTGTAGGGTTTCCGAGGCGTGACAGGAGGTGGAATTAGAGCAGTGAACAAACCAAAAATGGGTAGGTTTTTGGGGCGTTACATTTAATATTTTAAAAACTTGAATTTATTTAAACTGATTTTAATCAAAGTTTTCTGCTGCGACGATTTTAAACGTTTTCAAAAATGTCGTTTTAATTCGAGGAATCAAGTTTTAAATTTTTACACAAATTTTACTCGAGTGTATGTCTGTGAGTAGTAGTAGTGAGCGTACCAGAAACGTGTGCGTTTTTGGGACGCTACAAAGATGGTATCAGAGCAGTAGTGAGCGTACCAGAAACCGTGTGGGTTTTTGGGGCACTACAAAATAAGTAGAATTCCACCTATTATATACATCAGTTTTTAGTTTTCGTGGTTTAAGTTGGGCAACTTTGCAAAATTCTCTATATTCTTTTTCTCTCGAATTAGATCCAATTATATAAGAAATTACATATCTAATTGATTTAACAATTAAATTTAAAATATAACAAACACATCTCAAATGAAAAAGAAAATCGTGAGTAGTATCTAATTGAAAATAATTTTTTAAAAGAGAAATAGCAGTATCGTTAAAATTAGCATTATAAAGTGTTATGCTAAATATTCTATATCGAATATAATATTCTTGCAATATCGTAACAATATATCTATAAATTGTAATACCAGTGTGGGGATATTCACAGTTACGAAATCTTATTTAATTGCCAACAGTCATCAATAAAATGAGAAGTTACCACTACATAACCTATAGAATTACGTGCACTCCATAAATCAGACGTAATACAAATAGACATTGAAGAAGCATTTGAAAAAAATAAAATTAATTCATTCTTCATATTATTAAACATTTTAATAAAATTCATTATAGTTGTACTTCTAGCAACACGTTTAAAATTAGAAGTAACATACTCTTTCATAAATTTTTCAAATTCATCAGTATCAGTGAATGTTAAAGGCAACTCACATTGTACTACAAGTTTTATTAATTCCTTCTCTAATTTTATTTTGTGAATACAAAAAAGTACCACTCCCACTAACATTTAATAATATTTGTATATGGTCTCTAACTTGCTCGTTTAAGTGACACTTTTGATAATGCCTATTTAGTGAGGTAGTTGAACTACCATAAACATATGCATAATTTTTAATACAATATTTACATTGAACTCTACATTATACTTTTTCACCAATTTTAATATCTTTCATTACAAAATAATTCCATCTTCAAAGATTTTTTTTTGAGGTAATGAAGTGGATGTTGATGCTTGTACAGATAATTGTACTATTGAAAATGAAGGATTTAATTTCCTAATTTTTTCAATATCATTATCAATATTATAATTACGTGCATACGTGACTAAAAATATATTTATAAAATAAATTTTAAATAACAAAATGATACCACAAATCAATGTCCAACAAAAGGTCGTAGGTAGTGTGAATTGATCCACTCACTTGTACGAAAGCTAAAAAAATTAATATAACAAAATTAAGTTAGTATAACAATAAATATAATTAAAAATTACGAAAATATATGTAAAAATATAAACTAAATTTTATCTTCTTGAACCAAATTAACAAAGAATTGAGAGTACCAAATGGATTTACCGCAAATTGAGTACAAATTGATTGAGAGAAAAGAGAGAGATTGATAGAGATTGGGGTGAAAGAAAATGAAAGGAAGCTGAAGAATTTATAGAAAAAATTTAGAGAAGGAAGAGAGAGCAGCTCCCTGCTCCAATGACCACATTACTGTTGCGCCTGATAGCTATGAGTGTAACACCTAGAATTTTTCGTTTAAATTAATTTCGGATTTATGTAATTGTAATCGGCGGAGTTTTGGTCAGAATTGTGAGTGGAGAATTTCTACTCTTAGTTATGAGATTATTTTGGGGCTAATGTTGACAGAGAAATTTTAAGATTTCAACCGAACACAGATCGAATAGCAGATTTTTTAAACGATTATAGGTTGATGGCGGTTTAGTAATTAAGTTATTATTATTATTATTATTATAATTAAAATAATAATAATATCAAAAAAACTTTTAGTGTTTTCTCCCCAGCACCAAAACGCCTCCCCTGTTCTTCTTCCCTTGCCTGCGTGAAGGCTTGGCGATTACTTCTTCTAGCCAACGATTCTCCTCTGTTCCTCATTCGGTTCTTCTAATCTAAGATATGTTTTAGTTAGTTTCTAGTAGTTAATTAGTCCTTTAGCCATTTTGAGTTTTAAAAGCGAAGTTAGTGAGAGTGTTGGAAAGTTTTTGTGAAAACTAGAAGGGTGATACGAGGATTTGAAGTTGGAATTAATTTCTATCAATATGCTGATGTTTAAACTCGAAGTATGAGTAGATTATGACATTTGATGGGAAAGATTGAGCGTTTGATTAGCCGAATATACGAATTTTAGAACGGTTTCTGCCAGGCCATGTCCGGCCAAGCGGTATATGTTGAATTAGGGATTTGATTATACCGTGAGAAGCTAGACGTCATGAGGAATCCGTAACAGTTCGAATCGTTCAAATCGGGTGAGTATTGTGATAGACATGAATTTTTGTAAGTTAGTCAGAAATTGAGTTAGGATTTCGGTTTAGCCCGAGTGGGGGTTTAGTTACTATTTCCTTTAGAGTTTTACAAATTTAATGGAAAGTAGAGGTAATAGATGTGTGGTTTTATAAGTATTCCAGCTAGCAAGCTAACTACGAGTTTCGGCATACGAATTGCTAAGTACGCCAGATAAGTAATGAAGTAGGAGTTTTGCCTTCGAGCCTACATCACAGTTGAGTAGGATGCATTGCACGTTTACTTTATGTTATAATTTAATGGTTGTCCATCATTGTTTTAAATTAGAAGAACGAAACCAATGAATTTCCATGTTTTTACGAAGTGAAATAGTAGGATGTGATGAGACGAACGAAATGAGAAGATACATAAGAAAATAAGCAATGTGGATTTGAGTGGTCTTCTCCCCAAAGGTGGACCACGAGGTGTATCACTCTTCCTTCGCTTTACATGGTGGCCTTGTCCACAGAGGTGTATTGCCAGGTGTATCACTTTACTAGATTGAAGGTGGCCTTGTCCCCAGAGGTGCACCGCGAGGTGTGACATCTTTATTTAGTACGTAAAGAAGAACCTAGTAGTAAGAATAGAAAGACGATGTAAGAAAGAGACGAAAACGAAAGTAGAGATGAAACTGTAGAAACTGCATATGTTAAGATGTATTTGTTTCAGTATTTACGTTTTATGCATTACTTACTTAGCGTTAGGCTAATAGTTGAGTTCTGTGATGTAGGTGACGACGACATAGTCGGTGAGTACTCAAAGCATGCCCAAGATTAGAAGGCGGTTGGAGGAGTATGCACGTGGACGATCTGGCTGTCTGTTAGGGCATTTTGACTATGGTGGGTATAGGTACGGGTTTTGGGTGTGCAATCGAAATGATTTTAGTTGTTTTAAGTCGATTGAATGAATAGATGGATTTCAAACTTTAGTAGTCGTTTTCCTTACTTAAATTATGATTTTGAGTTGATGGAAAAGTGTGCGTTGGATTATTATTAGCGTTGAGTCAAAGTCTTATCGATTTTGTGAAGTTTTTAAGACTTTTAAGAAGAGTTCTGGGGAGGAAGTGTCGACCGATAGGCTTAGTGGTCGATCAGACCCCGCAAGTGTCGACCGCGAGGGTCGACCTGCGCGGGCAGAGCCGTAGTAAGTGTCGATATATGGTTGTAGGAGTCGACCGGTAAAATGGCAGCAGTGTCGACCGCAAGGGTCAACCTGCACGGACAGAGAGGATCAAAGTGTCGACCTGTAAAAGCAGGTGTCAACCGCTCTCTAAGATAAGCGTAGAAGTTTCGACCGACGAAATAATCCGAGACAAACGTAGTGTCGACCGGTGTTCTTAGTGTCGAACGGCAAAAAAAAAACCCGACAACCCAAGTGTCGACCGATGTTTACAGGTGTCGATCGATTTCTTTGTTTTATGTTTTTATAAAATGAAGTTTCGTTTAAAGTGATTTTAATTGAGTTTTCCACTGCGATGCTCTTTAAAATATTTTCAAAAATGTCCTTTTAAGTTGATGAACAAAAGTTTCAAATTTTATTTGAATTTTTTCGAGTGTAGTAATGTGAGTAGTAGAAGTGCGCAAACCGGGAACCGTGTAGGGTTTCCAGGTCGTGACAGAGATGGTCTCAGTGCAGTGAACAAACCAGAAACGAGTAGGTTTTTGAGTCGTGACAGAGATGGTATAAGAGCCAAATAGTCAAAACGTTCAATTGATTACCTAACAGCGCCAATCGCCACACGATGTGCTTTGACAACTGTAAGTGTTTAAGTTTAACTTTAATTATTAGATGTTTATTAGAGCAATTAACCTTTTACAGGAAATTAGCCATAATGTCTAGACGACCAGGACGTCCGAGAGTACCGAGAAAGGCAGCTGATATGAAAAGTAAGGATGAGTCAATGACGATCACGTAGTTAACCGAATTGGTGAACAGACAGCCTGAGCAATTAGGGATCTTACTGAATCGGGAAGTGCAAGGAAGTGAAGGCTCTAGTTTAGGCCATGATCAGTCGGGAGATAGATTTTGGAGATTACGACCCCCAACGTATGAAGGACAGTCCTCGGATCCAACAGCTACAGAGGAATGGGTCCGTACCATGGAGAGTATGTTCAAATATGCGAAGGTGGAAGAGGAGGACAAGATTTCGCTAGCCACCTTCCATCTAGCGAAGGACACTCGATTTTGGTGGTAGTCCGTGGATACCACCGTTGAAGGACAGCAAGTGATGTGGGAAAATTTTAAGGAGATATTTTATGACAAGTACTTCAACAGCACAGTACAAGCGGCCAAAAGAATGGAGTTCCTACAGTTAAAAAAGACCAGGTTGGTGACTTAGTACAACCGACAATTCGAGTTCTTATCTCGTTTTACTAGCAGTTTAGTGAGCTGGAATGAAGACAAGGTGTTTCAGTATGTACAGGGGCTAAAGTCAAAAATATACAAGGGAGTAAAGATAGCAAGAACTCAAGAGGTGCCATATTCGAAAGTGGTGGCTAAGGAATTAGAAGTGGAGGAGGCTGAGATGAAATGTATTAAATAGCGAGAGGCTTCCAGGAGGTTGCCCCACAACAGAGCAGAAGTGCCTCCCAGCAACAACAACAGAGGGGCAGTAAGAGGTTCAGCGAGAGTTTGAGTAGCCAAGGAAGCAGTAAAAGGCCTCAGGTTCCGGCGCAGTATCCTCAATGCCCTAAGTGTATGAGATATCACTCGGGACAATGTAGACTAAACTCGGGAAAGTGCTAGAACTGTAACAAAGCTAGACATTTAGCTAGGGATTGCCTGAAGCCTAGAGTGATTCGGTGATTCAACTGTAACGAGGTAAGCCATGTTAGCAAAGATTGCCCAGCTCTAAAGAATGATGCATTTAACACCGAGAGTATTTGCCATGATCGAGTCGGGCGAGGATGACCAACCAGCCATAGTGTCAGGTACTGTATTGGTAAACTCTGTACCTGCATAAACTTTGATTGATTCTGGTGCGACCCACTCGTTCATTGCAACTACATTTGTGGTTAAGTTGGATATATGGTATGTGTCAACAGACTATAGTTACGAGATAATGTTGCTTTCTGGTGGGCGCATTGTAACACCTAGAGAAACCCCATGTCCCCAGTGCGCTACAGTACGTCCACACACTATAACAGACTAAAACTTGACACAACTCCCTCAATTTTGTAGTAGTTTCGGTTTCAACTCATCTTTAAAAGAACATTTGTGAGTATGAAAAATTTTTCGACTCGATTCGAAAACAACCCGAGCCCCGAAGAGGGAATATGGAATCCTCCATATAAAAAAAATACGCAGTGGAAAAAGAAATTAATTTAAAATAGTTTTAAGATAAAACGGCAAGACTCGAAATCCTAGAAAAGAAACCAACGTACCCCTTGAACTACACAATCCGGTGCCGCGCACTCACGTCCCCACTTCAATACCCCCGAGCACCCTCGTGGTGCACCGCGGGCGCTAACTCAACATCACCGCGTCACGCGCACGCCCACAACGCCGCGTGCCCCACGCACCCTGCCTCCGTACCACACGCCCGCACGCACGCCCTCACCCGACGCTGCACGACCCGTGAGCACCCGCAGGGTCGCGTGCCCCGCGCACCTGCAAACACGCCGCACTCTCACGCTCCTCCATACTCCTCAAGTACTCACTGTACACATCCCAACCTATTCCATAGCCTCTCGACTCCCAACCTCTCTCCTAAAATTTTGGCAAAGTAACGCCTATAAACTGGCTATCCCAAAATTTAAACCCTGCACATAGTTCACCAAAAACTAACAGTATTTATCTGTCAACCATCCAGAGAAATCTCTATAACAAAATCAGAGTTTAAAGACAACGAAAATCCATCAAGTGCAAATGAAGAAAATTCACAGTATAGAGCAATATCACACTCTAACATGTAAAAATACGTACGCGTCCCCAAAACACTACAACCCCTCCATACAATCCTGTACAACTGGCATCTATACGAACTCCCCTATCTGCTTAAATACCCGACACAAAATAACAACCCAACAAATCTCACCATCACCTACCACCACCACGGGTCAGGTTGCCCTAACATAATCCGCCATCCGGTGCTCGATCGCACGCCGCCAACCATCCTATGCCTCAGGACTAGGCTCTCGAGGGTCACCAGCAAAGTTGTCAGCACCTACACCATAGAACATACATAATAAGTCTAACGCTTAGTAAATAGTACAATATGAAAGTAAAAGCCGTCAATGCAACCCTATCACATGCAGTCTCTACACTCACACTCATGTCGTCACATCTGTGACGCGTAGTGTAGCTGCATCAGGGTAAGGAGGAACCTAACGCCACCCTACACCCTGACACGTAGCCACCGTCCCAGACTCCCCAGCAACGAGGCGCACAAGCTACACACACGCATCACCACACAACAACCACATCTGGGTGAGGGTGTACCTCGTGCCACACTACACCCTGACACGTCGCCCCCATCCCAGCCTCTCCAGCACGGGGCAACAATTGCCACACATACACGTTTCGCGACAGCCCAGCCAGCCCACTCCTCGAGCAGAATCCGCGACTGGTGTTGCATCGGCCCACACACTAGTAGCATCTGCGGTACCACTGCTCATCACCCTCCCCGTCAACATATACACGCCGCATGATAGCCCAACCGGCCCACTACTCGAGCAAAATCTGCGGTTGGTTACGCACCGGCCCACACACTAGCAGGATCCGCGGTACCACCGTCACGCGTCTCACCACTTACACAAAATATGCTCAAAATTATTTTCGTTCCTTTTTCAAAAAATGATGTATGTCAAACAATACGCACGCACACCACAATCAATCACATAAATTCTAAAGTTCTACGGTGTAGGCCCACTTGGGCAAACACATGCATGCACTACTTACCTGGCGTCCTAAGCTCGCACGATGCACAGTTTCGATAAAAAAATTGTCTCAACCTAAAACGCAAACAATTCACTCGTCAATCTTTACTTCAAAACTCACCAAACAATTTAAAATGACATTTCTTAACCAAATCCATGAAATTTCAGTTAAAACGGGTCACCAATGTGGTTCGTCTGAAAACCAGCCTAAAGTTCGGACGCGCATAACTTTTTGTGTCTGTTAACGGAATCGAACGATTCAAGTCGCTAAACGTCCCCTTAGGAATCTAATTTAACATACTAAGACGGATTTTAAAACGGTAAGCCGCAGCTAGGTGGAAAACCCCCGAAACTGAATCTGCCCTTTTTATTAAATTTCACGTTTTTGTTTTTTTTTTCTTCAACCAAAACTCACTCGATTTAACTTTACGCACCAAAAACAGCCATGTCACTATCACAGGTCGAAATTCCACGAAAAACGCTCACTAATTTGACTTGGATAAAAATCTAACATAGACGTCCGACGCGCATAACTTTCGCGTCGTATATTGGAATCGAACGATTCCAGCGGCCATACGTGCCTCTAACAACCTATTTTAACCCACAAAAACAGAATTTAAAACGATTAACCGAAGCTAGGCCAAAAATAGAATCTGCTCTTACACAAACAACAATCCGATTTTTTATTCCAGTTCAAATTCTAAAATTTCTACATGTAATCGGCCACATCCCACTCACTCATGCATAATCCACTCAAAAATTGAAGATTCGAGCACCAGCCCGAATCTTGCCCCCCCCCCCTGGTCACTCTCCCTCTCACTGAGCATTCACTGCTTCCCCTCACTAACACCAACATTCACAACCTATAGTCGCCCCCACACCGAGCCAATTCATCGGAGAGAAGGAAAAAGAACCGAGCCCTCACACTAGGCTAAGAGAGGCCAAAACAGGGGAGGAGTTACGTGGGATTTTTCAACTCAAGACGAACCACACCCGTGCCTACACTTCAGCTCTTCGGACACCCCGATCGAAGACCAAAATCGAGCTCCCGATCGCCCTCTCTCGCGCGTTCGCTCTCGGCTCTGACGAAGCAAAACCAAACACTGAACGTCTTGAGAAAGCCGTGCGGTTGTTTTTTTATAAAATTTTTAATTTTATAAAATATTTTAAATAATAAATTTACCAAAATGCCCTCACATATTTTTATCATCCATAACTTCGCCAAATTCTTGCCCTCCCAACTTTAAAATTTTCGAAAACCATCACAAACTAGAATTCAAGTTTTATAATTTAATCTACCCGTTAAAATATTTCTCGGAACGACAACCGAGATTAAATTAAAAATTCAGATATTAAATTTAAAATTTGAAATTTTCTGGGTTATTACACGTATGCATTCAAATCAAGTGATACGAGATAGCAAAGTGTCGGTGGGAAGCAAGAATTCATCAGCTGATCTCATTATTATCAGTATAACGAGATATGACGTAATATTGGGAATTGATTAGCTGTTCAAGCACTACGCTAGAATTGACTGTAGGGCGAGTACGGTGAGTTTTCAACCGCCGGATGGTGAGAAGCATAACTTTTAGGCCGCGAAGAATGCCCGAAAGATATCTGTCATGGTACGGTGAGTTTTCAATCGCCGGATGGTGAGAAGCATAACTTTTAGGCCGCTAAGAATGCCCGAAAGATATCTGTCATGGCACCTGTCAATGCTCGTCAAGTTTTGATTGGTGAGTCTTTCGGTTTTCTTGCTAGTCTTATAAATATGCAATTTCTCAAGGATTCAGGGCCGCAGGATGTTTTAATTGTTCAAGACTTGCCTGACATTTTCTTAGATAATTTACCCGGTTTACCTCTGGATCGAGAGATAGAATTTGCTATAGATGTGAATCCGGGAGCTGAGCCGGTGTCAAAAAATCCTTATATATTGGTACCAGCAGAGCTGAAAGAGTTAAAAAAGCAAATGGAAGAGTTGGTGGAAAAATGACGTATATGCCCTAGCTTTTTGTCGTGGGGTGCACCGATCCTTTTTGTCAATAATAAGGATTGGTCGTTACGAATGTACATCGACTAGAGGGAGTTGAATAAGTTGACAATTAAGAACAAGTACCCTCTGCAGATAATAGATGATCTATTTGATCAACTCCAAGGGGCGAGAGTGTTTTCGAAGATTGACCTGAGATCGGGGTATTATCAGTTAAAGGTCAGGACAGAAGACATTCTGAAAATAGCTTTTCGGACGCGTTATGGGCATTATGAATTCTTGATAATGTCATTTGGACTGACGAATGCCACAGCCGCCTTTATGGACCTGATGAACAGAGTATTCCATGACTATCTCGATAAATTCGTTATAGTGTTTATCGATGATATATTAGTGTACTCTCTTAGTGAGGAGGATCATAAAGAGCACTTGAGGTTAGTGTTGGAGACTTTGAAGCGACACCAAATTTATGCGAAGTTTTCAAAGTGCGAGTTTTTGCTGGATAGTATTCAGTTTCTGGGTTATGTCATCTCGAGCGATGGCATATCAGTTGATCCAGTAAAGATTCATGAGTTAAAGAGTGGGCACAGCCGAAGAATGTCACGGAGATACAGAGTTTCCTCGGGCTAGCGGGTTATTACAGGAGGTTTACTGAAGGATTTTGGAAGATTGTGGCGCCTCTGATCCGTTTGACGAGGAAAAGTGTGAAGTATCTGTGGTCCGAGGATTGCGAGCCCAGTTTCCAGACATTGAAGCAGAGATTGACTACTGCTCCGATTTTGACGCTCGCTACCGAGGACGAAAAATTTAGTATTTATTGGGATGCTTCCAGGGTAGGTCATGGATGTGTGCTGATGCAGGAAGAGAAGGTGATAGCCTACGCTTCTAGGTAGCTGAAGAATTACGAGCAGAATTATTCGACACACGACCTAAAGTTAGCCGCGGTAGTTTTCGCACTAAAACTTTGGAGACATTATCTATATGGACAGTCGTCTGAAATATATCCGGATCACAAGATTTTGAAGTATATTTTTTCTCAGAAGTAGTTGAATATGAAGCAGTGGTAGAGGTTGGAATTCGTGAAGGACTACCATATTGAGATTAAATACCACGACGGCTGTAACACCCAGAATTTTCCGTTTAAGTTAATTTCGGAAGTACGTGGTTGTAATCGGCGGAGTGATGGTCGGAATTGCGAGCGGAAAATTTCTACTCTTAGCTAAAAGATTATATTGGGACAAATGAAGGAGAGAAAAATTTAAGAATCTAATCGGAATTAGACGATGTACCAAATTTAGAAAACGGTTAAGGGTTGAGGGAGAAATAATAATTAGAATTAATTATATTAAATAAAAAATAATAAATATAATAGAGGGGAGGAACGGATCCCCGCCCCCCCGGTTCTTCTTCTTCCGCACGAGAAGCTGGACGATCCTCTTCGGGCCACAAATTTTCTCTGTTTCTTCTAATCCACGAAAAGTTTTGGTTAGTTTTCAGTAGATAGCTGGTTCCCTGGTCGTTTTGAACGGTAAAAGTGGAATTAGCAAGAGAGTTGGGTGAGCCCTAGTAGGAAGATACAAAATTTGGGGATTATAGTCGAACTGTATACGTGTGTTAATGTTTAAGCTATAAATAGAAGTAGATTACAGGGTTTTAGGGGAAAGATCAAGCATTTGGATAGCTGAATACTCGGATTGTAGAATAGTTTCAGTCCGGCTGCATTCAGCCATGTAGTAGAGGTCCAATTAGAAAGTTGATGAGACCATTAGAAACTAGATGTCACGAGAAGCCTGTAGCTTTTTGAATCGTCCAAATCGGATGCGTATTGGTGGAGTTATGAAATTTTGAAGGTTAATCAGAGCATTAGTTAGAAATTCAGTTTAGGATGACTGGGGATTTAGTGGTTGTCCTTTAAAGTTTTACGGAGCTAATGGAAGGTAGAGCTAATAGATGTGCGGTTTTATAGGTTTTCCATTTAACGTATGGGATTTGGACTACGAGTGATAAGGACGCCAGGTATGTAGTGTAGTAGGAGTTTTGCCTTCGGGCCTACATCACAGTACAGTAGGTTGCATTGAACGTTTATTTTATGTTTTGCTTTTTTATTGATTACGCATCATGGTTTTAAATTTACGATACGAAACAAAAATGAACTTCCATATTTTTACGAAGTGAAACAGTAGGATGAGATGAAACGAATGAAACAAGAAGATACGTAAGAAGATAATAAAGGTGGGGTTGAGTGGTCTTGTCCCGAGAGGTGGACCGCGAGGTGTATCACTCTTCCTCCGCTTTACGTGGTGACCTTGTTCCAAGAGGTGGAGCGCAAGGTGTGTCACTTTAATAGATTGAGGTTGGCCTTGTCCCGAGAGGTGGACTATGAGGTATGTCACCTTGATCTAGCACGTAAAGAAGAACCAGTAGTAAGAAGATAAAGAAGATGTAAGAAAGAGACGAAAATGAAAGTAGAGACGAAACTGTAGAAACTGCATATGTTAGAATGTGAGTGTTTTTCAGTGTTTAAGTTTATATGCATTGCTTACTTAGCATTAGGCTAATAGTTGAGTTTTGTTATGTAGGTGACGACGCAACAGCTAGTGAGTATCCCGAGCATGTCTAGGACTAGGAGGCAGTTGGAGGAGAACGCTCGTGAGACGACTAGGCTAGCTGTTGAGGCATTTTGACCATGGCGGGTGTAAGTATGGGTAGTGAGGTATTTTGAGTCGCACTTGGTCATTTTGAATTTGGGTCGAGTATTTTGGCGTGCGTAACAGGTTTGTAAATTGAGTCGATAAGTGGATTTATGGTTTTTAAACGTTTAGTCAAAATTTGTATTGTTTTGATGAATTTTGTTAAAGCTTCTTGGTGCAAAGTGTCGACCGAAATCCATAGGTGTGGACCAGTCAGTGTAAAATAGACGGTGTGTGTCGACCGCGAGGCTCGACCTGTGTAGGGCAGAGCAGATGTAGGTGTCAACCCCTGGTTACAAGTGTCAACCGGTCCGTGTAAAATGGCCAGTGGTGTCGACCGCGAGGGTCGACTTGTGCGGAAAGAAAGGATCGAGGTATCGACCTGCGACAGTGGGTGTCGACCCCTCTCTAAAATGGGTGTAGAAGTGTTAACCGGTGTGCCCAGTTTCGACCGATGAAGGGACCCAAGAGATATGTAGTGTCGACTGATATTTGTCGGTATCGACCGATGGAAACCCGAGACAACGGAAGTGTCGACCGGCTCTTGCAGGTGTCGACCGGTCTCTTTATTTTTGGGTTTTAAAAGTGAAGTTATTTAAACCGATTTTAAACGAAGTTTCCGCTGCAGTATTTACATGTATTTCTTTTGGAAGACGTTTTAGTAAAAAAAAAAAAGAGTCATTTTGAGTCGAAAAATAAAGCTTTCAATTTTCTAGTAAATATTTAGTAGAGGTTATGAGGGATGGTGACGAGTAGTAGTTAGTAGCAAACTTGGAATCATGAAGGATTTTCGGGGCGTCACAGTGTTGGTATCAGAGCCATTTGGTCAAAACGTTCAAACGATTACTTAACAGCGTCTATCACCGTACAACGTGCTCCAACAACTGTAAGTGTTTAAGTTTAGTGCTGTTTAGTACATACTTGTGAGCATAGTTGATCATTATCCAGGAAAGAGAGTCAGAACATTTAGACGACCAGCACATCCCAGGGTGCCAAGAGAGACAACCGAACTGAGAAATGAGGACGATTCTGCGACAATACGACACTTGACAGAATTAGTAAATCGGCAGTCTCAGCAGCTAGGAATGTTACTGAACTGAGAAGTGCAGGGAGGTGCGGGCTCTAGTTCAAGTCAAGACCAGTCAAGTAACCGATTTCGGAGATTGCGGCCATTGACTTTCAAATGACAAGTATCAGACCCAATGGCTGCCAAAGAGTGGATACGAGCAATAGAAAGTATGTTTAGATATGTGAAGGTGGAAGAGGAGGATAAAGTCATACTTGCCACCTTTTATTTAGCAAAAGATGCTCGGTTTTGGTGGGAGTCTACAGAGACCACCGTCGATACCCAGCACATGACTTGGGAGAAGTTCAAGAAGGCCTTCTACGACAAGTATTTTAATAGTATGGTACAGGCAATTAAGAGGATGGAATTCTTACAGTTGAAGCAAACTACATAAGTGACAGAGTACAACCAGCTATTCGACTCCTTGTCTCGGTTTGCCAGTAATTTGGTAAGTCGAAATGAGGATAAAGTGTTCAGTTTGTACATGGATTGAGGCCGGAAATATACAAAGGAATGAAGATAGCGGGCATATGGGATGTGCCTTACTCAGAGGTGGTGGCCAGGCGTTGGAGATAGAGGAAGCCGAGATGAAGTGTATCAGTCAGAGGGAGGCTTCCAGAAGATCCTTCAGAGAAGCAGCCCCGCAGCAGAGTAAGAGTGTCTCCCACCCGTCACAACAAAGAGGCACAAAGAGGTTTAGTGAGGGTTCTAGCAGCCAGGGAAGTAGCAAGAGGCCGCAGGGACCGGTACAATACCCCCAGTGCCCCAAATGTATGAAGTATCATCCGGGAGAGTGTCTCCCACCTGTCACAACAAAGAGGCACAAAGAGGTTTAGTGAGGGTTCTAGCAGCCAGGGAAGTAGCAAGAGGCCGCACGGACCGATACAATACCCCGAGTGCCCCAAATGTATGAAGTATCATTCGGGAGAGTGTAGATGGAACTCCGGAAAGTGCTACAACTGTAGTGAAGCCAGACACGTGGCTAGAGACTGCCCGAAGCATTGGGTTGTACGATGTTTTAATTGTAACGAGGTGGGCCACATCAGCAGAGACTATCCAGCTTTGAAGAAAGGTCCAACGCGCACAGCCCTGAGGGTATTTGCTATGATTGAGTCAGGAGATGAGGAGCAGCCAGCCGTGGTGTCCGGTACCACATTAGTGAATTCTATACCTGCCTATACTTTGATTGACTCTGGTGCTACGCATTCGTTTATTGCGACTACGTTCGGGGTCAAGTTAGACGTATGGCCTGTGTTGACGGATTGTAGCTACGGGGTGATGCTACCTTCTGGTGGGAGGATGCACTCGAATCAGATTGTACGAGATAGCGTGGTGTCTGTGGGAAGCAAAAATTTATTAGCCGATCTTATTATTATAGGTATAACGGGATATGATATGATACTAGGAATGGATTGGCTGTTCAAGCACTACACTACGATTGATTGTAGGGCGGGCACAGTGAACTTCCAACCGCCGGACAGTGGGAAGCATACTTTTCAAGGCACAAAGAATGTCCGGAAAACATCTGCGATGGCGCCTGTCAGTGCTCGTCAAGTTTTAACTAGTGAGTATTTTTGTTTCCTTGCTAGTATTTTGGATATGCATGTTCCCAAGGATTCGAGATCGCAGGATGTTTTGATTGTTCAAGACTTCCCTGAAGTTTTCTTAGATGATTTACCTAGTTTGCCTCCAGACCAGGAAATAGAGTTTGCTATAGATGTGTATTCGGGAGCTGAATCAATTTCAAAGAATCCCTTCAGATTGGCGCCAGCAGAATTGAAGGAGTTGAAAAAATAATTAGAAGAATTGGTAGAGAAAGGGTTTATACGCCCTCGCTTTTCACCGTGGGGCGCACTAATTCTTTTTGTCAAGAAGAAAGACGGGTCGTTGCGCATGTGCATCGACTACAGAGAGTTGAATAAGCTAACAATTAAGAATAAGTACCCTCTGCCAAGGATAGAAGATTTATTTGACCAACTCCAAGGTGCACGTGTGTTTTTGAAGATTGACCTGAGATCGAGTTATTATCAGTTGAAGGTCAAACCGGAGGATGTTCTGAAGACGGCTTTTCAGACGCGGTATGGACATTATGAGTTCCTAGTGATGTCTTTTGGACTAACAAATGCTCTAGCAGCCTTTATGGACCTGATGAACAAAGTGTTCCATGATTATCTCTATAAATTCGTCATAGTGTTTATCGACGATATTTTGGTGTACTCTTGGAGCAAGGAGGAGCTTAAGGAGCACTTGAAATTGGTGTTGGAAACTCTGAAGTGACACCAACTTTATGCAAAGTTTTCAAAGTGCAAATTCTGGCTGGATAGAATCCATTTTCTTGGTCATGTCATCTCAAGCGATGGAATAGCTGTTGATCCAGCAAAGATCCATGTAGTTAGGGAGTGGCCACAGCCGAAGAATGTTACGGAGACACGGAGTTTTCTCGTGTTAGCGGGTTATTACAGGAGATTCATTGAAGGATTTTTGAAGATTGCGGCACCCCGAACCCGATTAACGAGGAAAAGTGTGAAATATCTGTGGTCTGAGGATTGTGAGCATAGTTTCCAGACGTTGAAGCAGAGATTAACTACTGCTCTAATCGTGACGCTTCCTACTGAGAACGAAAAGTTTAGTATTTACTGCGATGCTTCAAAGGTGGGACAGAGATGTGTATTAATGCAGGAAGGGAAGGTGATAGCATATGCCTCTAGACAATTGAAAGCTTATGAGCAGAACTACCCAACGCACGACCTGGAGCTAGTTGCGGTAGTTTTTGCGCTGAAAATTTAGAGGCATTATCTATATGGACAGCAGTGCAAGATATATTCCGATCACAAAAGCTTGAAGTATATTTTTACTCAGAAGGAGCTAAACATGCGACAACGGCGATGGTTAGAATTTGTGAAGGATTATGATCTTGAGATTAAATACCATCCCGGCAAGGCGAACGTAGCAGCCGATGCTTTGAACAGAGTGACGACATCTACTTCGGCTATGACTTCAGTCATGCATATGGCTTTGGATGTGGAGTTTCGAAAGTTCGAATTAGAGGTGGTGTCGAACGTATCGGCTATGTTATCGACTATGTCTCTACAGCCCACTATTTTGGAGAAGATCAAGTAGGCCCAAAAGGACAGCTCGCAATGCAAAGAAATTCAGTCAAGCATAGCTTCCAACGACAGGTCAAATTTTAGTTATTCGGACGACGGAATTCTTAAGTTTCAAAATAAGTGGTTCGTTCCGAATAATGAAGAACTACAGAAGGAAATATTAGCTAAAGCCCACTCCTCGAGATTTTCTGTGCATCCAGGGAGTACCAAGATGTACAGAGATCTTAAACAGCATTATTGGTGGCCTGATATGAAGAGAATGGTGGCGAAGTACATAGAGGCATGTTTGATCTGCCAACAGATTAAGGCTGAGCATCAGAGGCCGGCAGGAAAATTACAGCCATTGCCGATACCTGAATTGAAATGGGAGCAGATAGCGATGGATTTCGTTGTAGGGCTGCCTCGGACGACAAAGGGCTATGACGGAATATGGGTGATAGTGGACAGGTTAACCAAATCGGCCCATTTTCTACCAATGAAGATGACGTATTCTATGGATCACTTCGCCGAACTATATGTTTAAGAGATCGTACGACTGCACGGAGTTCAATTGTATCAGACAGGGACCCCAGATTTACATCAAAGTTCTGGAAGAGTTTGCACAAGGCCATGGGTACGCAGCTCAGTTTTAGCACAGCGTTTCATTCTCAGACTGATGGACAATCTGAGAGGACTATTCAGACCCTGGAAGATATGCTTTGAGCTTGTATACTGGAGTTTCAAGGATCATGGAGCATATATCTGCCGTTGGTAGAATTTTCTTATAATAACAGTTTTCAGGCCATGATAGGTATGACTCCATACGAGGCCCTTTACGGAAGGAAGTGCAGGTCCCCGCTTTATTGGGATGAAGTTGGTGAGGATAGTTTAGTAGGTCCGGATATTTTGAAACAGACAGTAGAGAAACTTGCATTTATTCGTGAACGTATCTTGACAGATCAGAGCCGACAGAAAAGTTATGCAGATTGTCGTAGAAGAGAGCTAGAATTTAAAGTGAATGATGAAGTTTTCTTGAAGATCTCTCCGTTCAAGGGAGTTGTGAGATTCGGAAAGAGGGGCAAGTTAAATCCAAGATTTATTGGACCATTTCCTATTACGAAGAAAGTAGAGAAGACAGCTTACCAGCTACAGCTGCCAACCTCTATGGATGGAATTCACAA
>CM039519.1:10733594-10751085 GCA_022433055.1 Begonia peltatifolia | reverse complement strand
ACTAGTAGGATCCGCGGTACCACTGCCCATATCCTCACCGTCAACACTTTCACGCCGCATGACGGCCCAGCCGGCCCACCCCTCGAGTAGGATCCGCGGCTGGTGAAGCACTGGCCCGCACACTAGCGGGATCCGCGGTACCACCGCCACACGTCTCACCTCATACATCAAATCATGCTAAAAATCATTTTCGTTCCCGCTTTAAAAAAATATGATGCATGTCACACAATACGCACACACACCGCAATCATCACATAAACACTAAAGTTCTACAGTGTAGGCCCACTTGGGCAAAACACATGCATGCACTACTTACCTGGCGTACTAAGCTCGCTCGATACACAGCTTCGCCAACAGGAAGCCTCAACCTAAAACACAACCAATTTCTCATCAGTATTTCTCGCAACATTTACCAATTAGCTAAAAATAACCTTATCTAACTACACTCATTAAATTCCAACTAAAACGGTCCATTGGTTTGGTTCGGCCGAATACCAGCTCAACGTTCGGATGCGCATAACTTTTGCGTCCGTCAACGGAATCAAATGATTCAAGTGGCTAAACGTTTCCTTAGGAACCTAGTTTAACATCCTAAAATGGATTTTAAATCGGTAAGCAGCAGATAGGCGAAAAATGCCAATAACCGAATCTGCCATTTTATTAAAATTTCACATTTTCACTTCCCTTCAACCAAAACTCACTCCCAACTAGTTATATGCATCAAAATGGCTATGATACACTCACACGTCAAATTTCCATGGATAACGCTCGCAAATTTGACTTGGACCAAAATTCGGCCTAAACTTCCGACGCGCATAACTTTTGCGTCGGATATCGGAATCGAACGATTCCAGTGGCCACACGTTCCTATAACAATCTATTTTTAACCCACAAAACAGAATTTAAAATGATCAACCTAATCCTAGCCAAAACAGCCAAAAACAGAATCTGTTTTTATACAAAAGGTAGCCGAAATTCATCTTTGATCCAAATCTCGCAAATTCTTTCACCAAACAATCACATTTCGATCTACCAATGCATACATCAACAATTTGGAGAGTTCCTACTCAGAAGACAGCATGACAAAACCAACAACTTCACGGTTTTCTCCCCAAAAACTGAGGATTTCCAATCGGTCCATTGAACCAGGCACCGCCTCCCTCCTTCCTTCTAATTTTGTCCCCTACTCCCTTGAAATGTAGAGGGTAACATGACCCCACACTTGGCCATCAGAGCAGGACAAAAACCGAAGGAGAAACCCCCTGTTTCTGGTCGGATTTTGTCGCAGAAGAGCCGAGCCACCCACTGGCTCCAGCGCCCGCACACATTACACCCTAATGCTCTGGCGACCGAGTCCTACTGTCGGAAAAATCCAAGAATAACCGAGGCCCCCGCGCTCGGTCAACAGAACAAACGAAAACAGGGGAGAACTCACCTTCGATTTTTCCCAGCGTAGGAAGGCGTAGCTCCTCACTTCAGCCCACCGGAGTATCCTGTGCACCGGCGTCTTTTCCTCGGCGGTCGATCGTCGACGATTCCTCCTCCTCGGCCTCTCTCTCGCTCTCGCTCTCGGCCGTGCGACACACTCGGTGGAATGGCTTCCACCCGAAGCCATTCCACCACATATCTTTTTTTTTTTTTTTTTTTTTTTCAAATAAAAATTACAAATTACAAAACTGCCCTCACGTGCTTTAACCCTTCATAATTCTCGTTAATTTTCCGACCTCCCGACTTTAAATTATGAAAACCATCACAAAAGTAGGCTCCGAGTCTTACATTTTAAATTTTTCCCGTTGAAACATTTCTCAAAATTCCGACCGGGATTAAACTAAAATTCTGGAAATTAAAAGTTAAAATTTGAAATTTTCGGGTTATTACAGTAATAACCCGGGAATTTCGAATTTTTATTTATATTTTTGGAATTTTTAGTTTAATCCCGGTCGGAGTTTTGAGAAATATTTCAACGGGAAAGATTTGAATTATAAGACTCGGAGTCTACTTTTGCGAAGTTTTTCAGAATTTAAAGTCGGGAAGTCGAGAAAATTACGAAATTTCAGACGATTGAAGCACGTGAGGGCAATTTGGTAATTTGTATTTTTATTATTTAAAAATAAAAAAAAAATAAATACAAACCACCCGAATAGCTTCGGGAAGAAGCCATTCGGCTGGTTTTCTGCGAGCAACCGAGAGCGCCAAGAGCTAGCGTGCAGGGGAGAGTGGTCGTGTGCGGAGCTGTGATCGACGGCCGGAGAGCGTGGGTGCAAGGTGCGGGTTGCGAACAGGTGCTGCTGTCCCGACAAACCGAAGCCATTCGGTTTCAGCAGCTCGAATTCCCGAGAGAGCCGAGAGTGAGACGCGGGAGAGGGGAGGAAAATCCTCGAGTTCCGATTCTTCGGCAGACGCGAGTGGGCGTTGGGGAGACTGCCGGGACGGGGTGTTCGGCTGTGCATTGCCCTCCATTCGACCGAGTGCACAGTAACGCAACGGTAAGCTCTTTCCTTTGTATTTTTATTATTTAAAAAAAAAAAAAAAAAAAAATACAAACCACCCGAATGGCTTCGGGAAGAAGCCATTCGGCTGGTTTTCTGCGAGCAACCGAGAGCTAGCGTGCAGGGGAGAGTGGTCGTGTGCAGAGCTGTGATCGACGGCCGGCGAGCGTGGGTGCAAGGTGCGGGTTGCGAACAGGTGCTGCTGTCCTGACGAACCGAAGCCATTCGGTTTCAGCAGCTCGAATTCCCGAGAGAACCAAGAGTGAGATGCGGGAGAGGGGAGGAAAATCCTCGAGTTCCGATTCTTCGGCAGACGCGAGTGGGCATTGGGGAGACTGCCGGGACTGGGTGTTCGGCTGTGCATTGCCCTCCATTCGACCGAGGGCACAGTAACGCAACGGTAAGCTCTTTCCTTGTTCTGCCGTCCCATTTTTTTTGGCTTGGCCGAGCTTAGTGCTCGGCCTGCTTTCGGTATTGATGAAATTTGGCCGCAAGTGGTAGGGTAGCGCGAAGGTGATGCTGCGAGCTTAAGGAAACCGAAGGTGAGCCCTGTCGGTTTCCTGTTTCGGCCGAGCTTAGTGCTCGGTCTTCTTGCCTTTGCAGTGAGCTTGGCCGAGAGTTATGGACGAGATGGGGCTAGTTGTGTGTGGAAGTTTGTAAATTGAAGTTTGAAATAAAAAATTTAACCATTTTTGTGCAGGGGCAGTTCGGTTTTTAGCTAATTTGGCCTAGTTTTGGTTAATTGTTTTAAGTTCTGTTATTGTGGGATGGATTAGGCTGTTCGAGGGACGTATGGATGTTGGAATCGTTCGATTCCGATATCCGACGCAAAAGTTATGCGCGTAGGAAGTTTATGCGAGATTTTGGTTTAAGTCAAATTAGTGACCCTTTTTCGTAGAAATTTGACGTGTGAGAGTAGCATAGCCATTTTGATGCATATAACTAGTTGAGAGTGAGTTTTGGTTGAAGGGAAGTGAAAATGTGAAATTTTAATAAAAATGGCAGATTCGGTTATTGGCGTTTTTCGCCTATCTGCGGCCTACCGATTTAAAATCCGTCTTGGGATGTTAAACTAGGTTCCTAAGGGAACGTTTAGCCACTTGAATCGTTTGATTCCGTTGACGGACGCAAAAGTTATGCGCATCCGAACGTTGAGCTGGTATTCGGCCAAACCAAACCAATGGACCGTTTTAGTTGGAATTTAATGAGTGTAGTTAGATAAGGTTATTTTTAGCGAATTGGTAAATGTTGGGAGAAATACTGATGAGAAATTGGTTGTGTTTTAGGTTGAGGCTTTCTGTTGGCGAAGCTGTGTATCGAGCGAGCTTAGGACGCCAGGTAAGTAGTGCATGCATGTGTTTTGCCCAAGTGGGCCTACACTGTAGAACTTTAGTGTTTATGTGATTGATTGCGGTGTGTGTACGTATTGTGTGACATGCATCATATTTTTTTAAAACGGGAACAAAAATGATTTTTAGCATGCTTTGATGTATGAGGTGAGACGTGTGGCGGTGGTACCGCGGATCCCGCTAGTGTGCGAGCCGGTGCTTCACCAGTCGCGGATCCTACTCGAGGGGTGGGCCGGCTGGGCCGTCATGCGGCGTGAAAGTATTGACGGTGAGGATATGGGCAGTGGTACCGCGGATCCTACTAGTGTGTGGGCCGGTGCAACACCAGTCGCGGATCCTACTCGAGGGGTGGACCGGCTGGGCTGTCGCGAAACGTGTGTGTGTGGCAACTGTGGCCCCGTGCTGGGGAGGCTGGGACGGGGGCGACGTGTCAGGGTGTAGAGTGGCGTGAGGTACACCCTTACCCTGATGTGGTTGTCGTGTGGTGATGCGTGGGTGTAGCTTGTGGGCCTCGTTGCTGGGGAGTCCGGGACGGTGGCGACGTGTCAGGGTGTAGGGTGGCGTGAGGTTCCTCCTTACCCTGGTGCGGCTGCACTACGCATCACAGATGTAACAACATGAGTGTGAGTGTAGAGACTGCATGTGATAGGATTGCATTGTCGGCTTTTACTTTCATATCGCATATGTTGTGTGTTCTGTGGTGTAGGTGCTGACGATACCGCTGGTGAGACTCGAGTGCCTAGTCCTGAGGTGTAGGATGGTTGGCGGCGTGCGACTGCGGCACCGGATGGCGGACTTTTGTTAGGGCGACCCGACCCGTGGATATGGTAGGTTGTGGCCTGGTCGGTTTGTGGGTTTTCTTTCTTTTGCGGTGATTGTGTACGGAGGATGGGATTGATTGTTGTATATGCGTCAGTGTATAGGTGTATATGGAGTGCGTGTGATTTTGGTGACGTACGCGGATATTTTCCATGTTAGAGTATGTTATTTCTCTATACTGTAGACTTTCTTCATTTGTATTTGATGGATTTTCGTCGTCTTCTTACTCTGATTTGGGTTGGGATGATTTCTCTGGATGATGGATAGGTAAATATTGTTGGATTCTGGTGAATTGTGTGCAGGGTTAAATTTTGGGGTAGCCAGTTTTTAGGCGGTACTCTGCCGAAATTTCGGGAGAGGGGTTGAGATTCGAGAGGATACGAAATAGGTCAAGGTGTGTGTATGATGAATGCTAGAGGAGTTTAGATGAGTGTGGATGTGCGGCGTGATCGCAGGTGCGCGTGGCATGCGGCCCTGTTGGGTACCCACGGGTCGTGCGACACCAGGTGAGGGGGTGCGCGCGGACGTACTGTACAGCGGCAGGGTGCGTGGGGCACGCGGCGCTGTGAGCGTGCGCGAAACACGGTAACGTTGAGTGGTATGTGTGGCACCGTGAGAGTGTGCGTGAGGTGACGAAGGGGAGACGCGAGTTGTTTTTCGAATCGAGTCAAAAAAAAAAAGAGGAGAGTAAATTGGAAACAAAAAGGGTATTAAATTGAGTGAATTATGTTAAGTGTTAGTGTGTGTGTGTAGATGCACTGTAGCGCACCGGGAACGTGTGGGTTTTCGGGGTGTTACAATCTCGGAGCCTCATTTAGTTCTCACGGTATTCTGCCAACAGTGGAGACCATGGGATGTTACGCCTAACTTCCTGCTCCCACTCATTATGTTAAATTAGTGATTATGGAATACAAAATATTCCCTTGTAATGATAAATTAATCATATTAATTTCTCATAACTTAAATTATTAATCTTATAATCATATTATAAAATTAATAATTTAAAATAATCAAATTATTTGAATTTTGAAAAATAAAATTAATTTTTAACAAATTAAAAATTAATTTATTTTACATTTTCACATAATTTATTAAAATGAATCGATATTAATTTTAATCAAATCAAAACTAATTTATTTAATAAATTCTTTATTAAATCAATATGCAATTTATTTTATGTTTAAATGCACGATATGTGAGAAATTTAAAATAAACCTAAACATGCAAAATCTATATGACATGTGAATGCATGGCAATTTAACAAATTTTATCAACATAAAATTAAATGAAATAGTGACCGGGTTGACCTTTAGGTATTTCTAAAATTACAAATCTAAAAATCAAGATAAACCTAAGATTCTAAATCCTGGTCTTCTTCGAAACTGCCTCATCAACAGGGACATCTTCAAAAATTCACAAATTAAATTTATGAATTCGCATTCGTATGTGCATTACCATCTGTTTTCGTCAATAGATCAAATCTATGATGGAAACTCCATCCATGGCTTTGTGGTCTCAGATCTCCATGATAAGATTATACATTGGATATAAATGAAAAATGCATAAAAGAAATCCTAACTCAAACAACCGACTTAATTTCGATCACTATTTCATGTCATGTAAAACATACATCAAGAACATATATGTATAATATCTAATTCTAACACATATCACAATTTACATTAAATTGTATCATCAAAAATATTTTTAGACTAATAAAACAATGACTCTGATACCAATTGTTGGTTTTCGTGGTTCTTACGCATGGCGGAATTCACTATGATTCATAATAATAGTGACATGCGTTACCCACGTGATTTTAAAACTATTTTAAAATCACAAAAATCATGAATTTTGATCGTTAATCTAAAAGAAAAATATTTTTGAGAAATATGTATTTTCAAAATGTAAACAATTTACATTGAGAAAAATTATTAGATTTAGATTCTGGAATAATAAAAGAAAATACCTCTAGTAGAAACGTTTTTACTCAAATTAATCACCTATTGTTGGTTTTCGTGATCCCTAAGTATGTCGGAATTCACTATTATTCATAATAATAGTGACATGCGTTACCCACGTATTTTTAAAATTATTTTAAAATCACAAAAATCATGAATTTTGATCGTTAGTCTAAAAGAAGAATATTTTTAAGAAATATGTATTTTTTAAAATGTAAACAATTTACATTGAGAAAAATTATTAGATTTAGATTCTGGGATAATAAAGAAAAATAGCTCTTGTAGAAACGCTTTTACTCAGGTACTCCTGTCTGATATTAACAGATTTAACTCAGAATCAAGTGTTTTTCCTCGAAAACTTTGATACCGTCGAGTCTTCTCTGAAGATCTTTACACTTGAATTTCCTGACGTGTGGGCGTCCAGCTTACAAGAATAACACACTCTTATATTTGTGAAGAGACGTGTTCTCAACACATGAGACGTCTCTCTTCGATTTTAGAAAACAATTTCCCAAAATCGAATACGGGAAAGGTCACACCTTTTCTCTCAAAGGGATCAGGTCTATCTTTTTCTCCTTTTTCGTAATAACCCGGAAATTTTGAATTTTAATTTTTAATTTCTGAAATTTTTAATTTAATCTCGGTCGGAGTTTTGAGAAATATTTCAACGGAAAAATTTTAATTATAAGACTCGGAGCCTACTTTTGCGATGGTTTTCAGAATTTAAAGTCGGGAGGTCGAGAAATTAACGAAATTACGGAAGATTAAAACACGTGAGGGCAGTTTTGTAATTTGCAATTTAATTAAAACAATAAATAATAATAATAATAATAATAATAATAATAATAATAATAACATGTTATATGGTGGAATGGCTTCGGGTGGAAGCCATTCCACCGTGTTGTCTTGTTGTTGCGCGGCCGAGGAAGGGAGGGAGAGAGAGATCGGGGAAGGGAGATCGCCGATGACCTACCGCCGAGGGAGAGACGCCGGCGCTCAGGGTGCTCCGATGAGCTGAAGAGAGAAGCTGATTTGCCTTCCCGCGCTGAGAAAACCGAAGGTGAGTTCTCCCCTATTTTTTTTAGGTTCTGTCAACCGAACGTGGAAGCTCGGTTGTTCTTGGACTCCTGACGGTAGAGCTCAGTTGTTGGAGCAATTTAGAGTGTAGCGTGTGCGTGTACTGGAGCCAGTGTGTGGCTCAGCTCTCCCGCGACGAAACCGACGAGGAACAGGGAGTTTCCCTTCGGTTTTGCCCTGCTCTGATGGCAGAGCGTAGGGTTGTTTTACCCTCTGCATTTCAGGGGATTATGGGATAAATTTAGAAGGAATGAGGGAGGGGTTCAGGGTTCAATGAACCGACTAAGAAATTCTCGGTTTTGGGGAGAAAACCGTGAAGGTTTTTGGTGCTGCCATGTTGTTTTCTAATTAGGAACTCTCCAAATTTTTAATGTATGCATTGGTAGATCGAAATGTGATTGTTCGGTGAAGGAATTGGCGAGATTGGATAGAAGTTGAATTTTCGGCTATTTTTCGTATAAAAACAGCTTCTGTCTTTGGCCGTTTCGTCCTACGTTCGGTTAATTATTTTAAATTTTGTTTTAGCTGGTTAAAGTAGGTGGTTAGAGGGACGGATGGCGGCTAAAATCGTTCGATTCCGATATCCGACGCAAAAGTTATGCGTGTCGGAAGTTTATGTCGGATTTCAGCCTAAGTCAAATTAGTGAGCGTTTTTCGTAGAATCTTGACGTGTGATAGTGTTATGGCTGTTTTTGGTGCATAAAACTAAATTGAGTGAGTTTTGGTTGAAGAAAAACAAAGGTTGAAATTTTATAAAACATGGTAGATTCGGTTTTTAGCATTTTTCGCCTATCTGCGGCTTACCGTTATAAAATCCGTCTTAGTATGTTAGACTAGGTTCTTAAGGGGACGTTTAACCATTTGAATAGCTCGATTTTGTTAACGGACACAAAAGTTATGAGCGTCCGAATTTTGGGCTGGTTTTTGACCAAACAAAACCAATAGGCCATTTTAGTAGGAATTTCATGAGGGTAGTTAAGGAAGGTTATTTTTAGCTATTTGGTGGATTTTGAGATAAATATTGATGAGTGGTTGTTTGTGTTATAGGTTGAGACACTTTTTGGCGAAGCTGTCCATCGAGCGAGTTTAGGGCGCCAGGTAAGTAGTGCATGCATGCGTTTTACCCAAGTGGGCCTACACCGTAGAACTTTAGGGTTTATGTGATTGATTGTGGTGTGCGTGCGTATTGTTTGGCATGCATCATATTTTAAAAACGTGAACGAAAATAATTTTGAGCATGTTTTGAGTATGTGGTGAGACGTGTGGCAGTGGTACCGCGGATTCTGCTAGTGTGCGGGCCGGTGCTTCACCAGTCGCGGATTCCACTCTAGGAGTAAGCTGACTGGACCGTAATGCGGCGTGAATGTGTTGACGGTGAGGGTATGGGCAGTGGTACCGCGGATCTTACTAGTGTGTGGGCCGATGCAACACCAGTCGCGGATCACACTCGAGGGGTGGCCCGACTGGGCTGTCGCGAAACGTGTATGTGTGGCAACTGTGGCCCAGTACTTAGGAGGCTGGGACGGGGGCGACGTGTCAGGGTGTAGAGTGGCGCGAGATACACCTTTACCCTGATGTGGTTGCCGTGTGGTGATGCGTGTGTGTAGCTTGTGGGCCTCGTTGCTGGGGAGTCCGGGACAGTGGCGACGTGTAAGGGTGTAGAGTGGCGTGAGGTTTCCCTTACCCTGGTGCGGCTGCACTACGCGTCACAGATGTGACAACATGAGCGTGAGTGTAGATACTGCATGTGATAGGATTGCATTGTTGTCTTTTACTTTCATATCGCATTACTTACTCAGCGTTAGGCTTATGTTGTGTGTTCTGTGGTGTAGGTGCTGACGATACTGCTGGTGAGCCTCAAGAGCCTAGTCCAGAAGCGTAGGATGGTTGGCGGCGTGCGCCCGAGGCACCAGATGGCGGATTTTGTTAGGGCGACCCGACCCGTGGTGGTGGTAGGTGATAGTGGATTTATTATTTTATGTCGGGTATTTGTGTAGACAACGGAGTAGTATAGACGTTGATATTTTTTGAGATTGTATAGAGGGGTTGTAGTGTTTTGGGGACGCGTACGTATTGTTATATGTTAGAGTACGATATTATTCTATACTGGGGACTTTCTTCATTTGTATTTGATGAGTTTTCGTTGTCCTTAAACTCTGATTTTGTTATGGTGATTTTCTCTGGATGGTTGATAGTTAAATATTGTTGGATTATGGTGAATTGTGTGCAGGGTTTAAATTTTGGGATAGTCAGTTTTTAGCCGTTACTCTGCCAAAATTTTGGGAGAAAGGTTGGGAGTCGAGGGGATATGGAATGGGTTGAGATGTGAACAGTGAATGCTAGAGGAGTGTAGATGAGAATGGGAGTGCAGCGTGATCGCAGGTGCGCGGGGCACGCGGCCCTGCAGGTGCTCACGGGTCGTGCGGCGCCAGGTGAGTGCGTGCGCGCGGACGTGTTGTACAGTGGCAAGATGCGTAGGGCACGCGGCGCTGTGAGCGTGCGCGAGACACTGTGACGTGGAGTTGGCACGTGCGGCACTGCGAGAGTGCGTGCGGGATGTCGAAATGGGGACGTGAGTGCGCGGTACCGGATTGTGTAGTTCGAGGGGTGCGTTGGATTCTTTCCTAGGATTTCAAGCCTTACCGTTTTATATTAAACTGTTTTAAATGGTTTTCTTTTTTGCTGCGTAGTTTTTATGTTGAGGACTTCGTGTTCCCTCTTCGGGACGCGAGTTGTTTTCGAATCGAGTCGAAAATTTTTCATACTCACAAATGTTCTTTTGAAAATGATTTGAAAACGAAAGGGGTATTAAATTGAGTGAGTTATATCAAGTGTTAGGGTTTGTAGTGTGTAGATGTACTGTGGCGCACCGGGAACGTGGGGTTTCTCGGGGTGTTACACTTTTTGTCTTCCCTTTTAGTTCTCTACTATCCAATCATATTAGACAATTTTGTAGATCTATTATAACATAAATTTTTAGATTTATTTTAATAAAAACTAATTTTTAAAATATAAATCTTATCTAATCAAATTTAATTTGATTAGCAGTTGATTTATCTAATAAACGAATTTATCGATTAATCGTATAATCTAAAAATATTTTTTAGAATCTCATCTTATGAGATTTTTCAGATTTACTTAAACAATCAACAAACTATAAATCAATCGTAGATCAAATATAATCTGATCAGATTTTTCAGATCAACTTATATTCAAATTTCAAAAATCTGATTTGATAGTTTATTGAATAATCAACTTCAATTTAAATTTTAAAATTAAATCTCATCCGATGAGATTCTTCAAATTTAATTTAAATCCTTTAAAAACAATCTCATCTAAAAAGATATTTTATTTTGAATTCAAAATATAAAAACTATTTATATATTTTGAATCATAATATATTCATTTGAGTGTTTATAAATGATTAATCATAATTAATCATTTATATATTTATTCTTATAACATAGAAATTAAATAGTGATGTAAGATGACAGAGAGACCGATGGACCTATAGTGCTAAGCTCCAATAATATTTGTTAATTAATATAAACTATTTATATTAAATAACACAATTATTAACTGTAGAGTAATTCCACTAAATACCTAGAGTTGCACTCTTAGAACTATTGAGTATATTTACTCAAAGTAATGTCCATTGATATAGTCATTACATATGTATTAATCTTTCATTAAGATTCGTAATAGAGTTAAGTATAAGATCCGTTAACCTCTCATATTATATCTTTATCCTTGACTACCATTAGTTCTTAATTGAATAATTAATTCATAACATTTATGAAGTGCGCGCTAATTATTCAATCTCTGAACTAACAAACAAGGGAATCTTGTATTATAGATTTCATTATATCAATGTGTAACACCCCGAAAAAAAAAACCCTGCATTCTCGGTGCGCTACAGTGCATCTATACACTACACACACTAACACTTGAAATAACTAACTCAATTCAATACCCCTTTCGTTTTCAAATCATTTTCAAAAGAACATTTGTGAGTATGAAAATTTTTCAACTCAAATCGAAAAACAACTCGCGTCCCGAAGAGGAAACACGGAGTCCTCAACATAAAACTACGTAGCGGAAAAGAAAACCATTTAAAACAATTTGAGATAAAACGGTAAGACTTGAAATCCTAGGAAAGAATCTCACGCACCCCACGAACTACACAGTCCGGTCCCAAGCACTCACGTCCCCACTCCGACACCCCGCGTACACCCTCGCGGTGCCGCACGTGCCAACCCAACGTCACTGTATCTTGCGCACGCTCACAGCGCCGCGTGCCCCATGCAGCCTGCCTCTGTATAGCACGTCCGCGCGCACGCTCTCACCCGGCGCCGCATGTCCCGTGTGCACCCGCAGGGCCGCATGCCCCGCGCACCTGCAATCACGCCGCACTTCCACGCTCATCTACCTTTTTCTAGCATTTACTGTTCACACCTCAACCTATTTCGTATCTCCTCGACTCCCAACTTCTGTCCCGAAATTTCGACAGAGTAACGGCTAAAAACTGACTATCCCAAAATTTAAACCCTGCACACAATTCACCATAATCCAACAATGTTTATCTATCCATCATCCAGAGAAATCACCATAACTAAATCAGAGTAAGAAGGCAACAAGATCCCATCAAATACAAATGAAGAAAGTCCTCCAAAACACTACAACTCCTCTATACAATCTCAAAGGATCAATGTCTATACAACCCCGCTATCTACACAAATACCCAACATGAAATGATAAATCCACTATCACCTACCACCACGACGGGTAAGGTCGCCCTAACAAAAATCCGCCATCCGGTGCCTCGGGTGCACGCCGCCAACCATCCTACGCCTCTGAACTAGGCTCTCGAGGCTTACCAGCAGTATCATCAGCACCTACACCACAGAACACACAACATAAGCCTAACGCTCAGTAAGTAATGCGATATGAAAGTAAAAGCCGACAATGCAATCCTATCACATGCAGTCTCTACACTCACACTCATGTTGTCACATCAGTGACGTGTAGTGCAGCCGCACCAGGGTAAGAAGGAACCTCACGCCACCCTACACCCTGACACGTCGCCACCGTCCCGGACTCCCCAGCAACGAGGCCCACAAGCTACACACACGCATCACCACACAACAACCACATCAGGGTAAGGGTGTACCTCGCGCCACTCTACACCCTGACACGTCGCCCCCGTCCCAGCCTCCTAAGTACTGGGCCACAGTTGCCACACACACACGTTTCGCGACAACCTAGCCGGCCCACCCCTCGAGTGTGATCCGCGACTGGTGTTGCACCGGCCCACACACTAGTAGGATCTGTGGTGCCACTGCCCATATCCTCACCGTCAACACATTCATGCCGCATGACGGCCCAGCTGGCCCACCCCTCGAGTAGGATCAGCGACTGGTGAAGCACCGGCCCGCACACTAGCGGGATACGTGGTACCACCGCCACACGTCTCACCTCATACATCAAAACATGCTAAAAATCATTTTTGTTCACGTTTTTAAAAGTATAATGCATGTCAAACAATACGGACGCACACCACAATCATTCACATAAACCCTAAAGTTCTACAGTGTAGGCCCACTTGGGCAAAACACACGCATGCACTACTTACCTGGCATCCTAGCTCGCTCGACGCACAGTTTCGCCAAAAGAAAGTCTCAACCTAAAACACAACCAAACTCTCATCAGTATTTATCTCAAAATTCACCAATAGCTAAAAATAATCTTCCTTAACTACACTCATGAAATTCCAACTAAAATGGTCCATTGGTTTGGTTTGTCGAAAACCAGCCCAAAGTTCGGACGCGCATAACTTTTGCGTCCGTCAACGAAATCAAACAATTTAAGTGGCTAAGTGTCCCCTTAGGAACCTAGTTTAAAATACCAAGACGGATTTTAAAACGATAAGCCGCAGACAGGCAAAAAATGCCAAAAACCGAATCTGTCATTTTTTTCATAAAATTCCAACCTTTGTTTTTCTTCAACCAAAACTCAATTGATTCAGCTTTTTCGCACCAAAAACAGACATGCCACTATCACACGTCGAAATTCCACGAAAAACGGTCACTAATTTGACTTGGACCAAAATCCGACAAAAACTTCCGACGCGCATAACTTTTGCGTCGGATATCGGAATCGAACGATTCCAGTGGCCACACGTTCATCTAACAATCTATCTTAACCCACAAAGACAGAATTTGGAACAATCAACCAAACCTAGGCCGAAACGGCCAAAAACAGAATCTGCTTCTATCCTAAAAATAGCCGAAAATTCAACTTCGATCCAACTTCGCAAATTCTTTCACCAAGCAGCCACATTGCAGTCCAATATGCATAACTCATAACAATTTCGAAGCTTCTCGATCAGAAAGTTCGAATGGCAGCACAACCCTCCTTGGTTTTCTTCTCGAAACCAGGGCACCACCAGTGCCCTCCCCTCCCTTTTTCCTTGCTGCAACTCCTCCATACCTTGGCACAATAAGCCGAGGCAGGAACACAGGTAGCCTACATCTTCGGCCACCACAATTAGAGGAGGAACAGGGGACATTCCCACCTGTCCTCAGTCGGGTTTGGGGCGGAATGCCGAGCCCCTAGAGCACCCACCCCAGCCTCCTCACACCAAGAACTGAGTTCAAACCAGGTGAGAGTTCGGAAGTAACCGAACTTCCCTCTTGCTGGGGGAAAAATCGAAAAGGAGGAGGGCAGTTTACCTTGGGTCTTCGGCACGGGAATGGCTGAGCTACACGTCGTTCCCGACTTGTCGGAGCCCCTTATCCACGTCGGTTGCCGCAATCTTCTCCTCCGGTCGTCGGCCATCGTCGGAGCTCGAAGCTCTCCCCTCTCCCGCGTCTCCCTCTCGGCTCTCTCGGCACCAAGGAGTAACAGCCGAATGGCTTCCTCCCGAAGCCATTCGGTTGTTATATTAGATTTATTTTCTATTTTTTATTTTTTTTTATTTATTTACAAATTGCAAAACTGCTCTCACATGTTTTAATCGTCCGTAATTTCGTAAATTTCCCGACCTCCCGACTTTAAATTCTGAAAAACCATCGCAAAAGTAGGCTCCGAGTCTTATAATTTAATTTTTCTTTTCCCGTTGTAATATTTCTCAAAACTCCGACCGAGATTAAATTAAAAATTTCAGAAATTAAAAATAAAAATTTGAAATTTCCGTGTTATTACGCAATGTTAGCATTCCCAGCTACTCATTTAATTTATTCCCAAAATACAAGGTTTATGTAATGTAACTCATGCAGAACTTTACCGAGTAAATCAAAGAATAAATTGAAATGAAATAGGAGTCTACTAAATACAATGAATTAAGATCATACATATATGACCATCATTATGATAAAATTAATTGTTCTTTATTTAAGGGATATTATAAGAACGATATAATTTCATCTTGTCCAGTCCTATATAATCATATTATATAAAATACAATCACTTTATGTCACTACATATATAGTCGAGATATGACTATACGTTCTCAACGAAGTGAACTGTATTTATGACTTTATTAATTTGAAGATCTTATACTTCAAATATAAGTAATGACTAATGTGATTATTTCTTTTTAAATTTAATCCCACATATATCAATATATATGTAAATTTAAAATTGCACAAATAATCAAGGATTTTTCTTTGAATTTATAAAGCATATCAAATAATGCAAACATAAAAATTAATCATAAAAGTTATTCATTAATTACAACAAAAAATGTTCATAACATTTGCTTGTTGGCCACAATATTCCCAACAGTATATAGAAACTGATCATCACCCAAAGGAGTTAGACGAGGAATATAGGACATATAAACACCAGTTCATTACTGACACGAACCAAATATATTCTTGTATTTAAAAAACCTATCCAATAAAATACAGAAAACTCGCAAGGAAAAAGAGTAGAACCACAACAGAGAATGACAATTTTCAGCAATAGTTTTCTTTACCCAAGCAGGAACGGTTGCAAACCTCCAAGCAAAAACGGCCAATGCCAAAAAGAAATCAACGACAGAAATCCTAAACCTCCAGAGGAAATCATCGCAGACTTCAACGGAGAAGAGAGAAGAAACAAAAAAGGAGGAAACTGCAAGGCAAGAGAGCACGAAGCAACGAGAAGAAATTGCAGATCACAGTGAGAAAGAGAGGACGAAGACAGAAAGGAAGAAAGGATGAAACGAGAGGGAAAGAGAAGCAAAGATGGAAATTTGGGTTTCCCACGTAGAAACGATGATAAATCGACCTCCTCATGCAATGAAATAACAACAAGAGTAGATTTGTTTTTTAAATTTTAAATACTTTAATTTATTAGAGGAAAATAGGGATATTTTTCCTTTTAAGAATGGTAGAAATAAAGTTTAACTTTCTAGGCAAATATATCCTCGATTTTAGAGCCAACAAAAAACCATGCGTTGGTTAAACGAAAAGAGAATCAATAAATCATCACATATAGAAAGTTGATCATAAAATATTTGTTAGAACTAGAATTTGAATAATAAAAAAAAAAGTCATTTTGCATAATGAATCAAATAAACAAAATAGTGGCAAAAGCGTATTTGATAATAGCCAAACTAGTTTTTCCAAAAAACCAATGTTGTCTCTATAAATGAATCTAAAGTAAGATTATGTATTAAACTTTACCCTATACATAACTAACCTTGCTATTTTTATAATTCTAATAAAATGAGGGGCGAATTGACAAAAAAGTTGTAACACCCCGAGAACCCACACATCCCCGGTGCGCTACAGTGCATCTACACACTACACACACATACTAACACTTGACACAACTAACTCAATTCAATACCCCTTTCGTTTTCAAATCATTTTCAAAAGCACATTTGTGAGTATGAAAATTTTTCGACTCGATTCAAAAAAACAACTCGCGTCCCCACTCCGACACCCCGCGTACACCACCGCGGTGCCACAGGTGCCAACCCAACGTCGCTGTATCTCGCGCACGCTCACAGCGCAGCGTGCCCCACGCACCCTGCCTCTGTACAGCACGTCCGCGCGCACGCCCTCACCCGGCGCGGCATGACCCGTGTGCACCCACAGGGCCGCGTGCCCCACGCACCTGCGATCACGCCGCACATCCACACTCATATGAACTCCTCTAGCATTCATCATACACATACCTTGACCTATTTCGTATCCTCTCGAACCTCAACCCCTCTCCCGAAATTTCGGCAGAGTACCGCCTAAAAATTGGCTACCCCAAAATTTAACCCTGCACACAATTCACCAAAATCCAACAATATTTACCTATCCATCATCCAGAGAAATCATCCCAACCCAAATCAGAGTAAGAAGGCGACGAAAATCCGTCAAATACAAATGAAGAAAGTCTCCAGTATAGAGAAATAACATACTCTAACATGGAAAATATCCGCGTACGTTACCAAAATCACACGCACTCCATATACACCTATACACTGACGCAAGTACAACAATCAATCCCATCCTCCGTACATAACCACCGCAAAAGAAAGAAAACCCACAAACCGACCAGGCCACAACCTACCATATCCACGGGTCGGGTCGCCCTAACAAAAGTCCGCCATCCGGTGCCACAGTCGCACGCCGCCAACCATCCTACGCCTCAGGACTAGGCACTCGAGGCTCACCAGCGGTATCGTCAGCACCTACACCACAGAACACACATCATAAGCCTAACGCTCAGTAAGTAATGCGATATGAAAGTAAAAGCCGACAATGCAATCCTATCACATGCAGTCTCTACACTCACACTCATGTTGTCACATCTG
>CM039519.1:10679084-10731085 GCA_022433055.1 Begonia peltatifolia | reverse complement strand
ACACAACTCACGGTCCACCTCTAGGGACAAGGTCACCATGTAAAGCGGAGGAACAGTGATACAACTCGTGGCCCACCTCTGGGGACAATACCACTCAACCCCACTTTTATTATCTTCCTACGTACCTTCTCATTTTGTTCGTCTCATCACATGCTACTTTTTCAGTTAGTAAAAACATGAAAATTTATTTTCGTCTCGTTCTCCTAATTTAAAACAATGATGCACAACCATGAAAGTATAACATAAAGCAAACGTGCAATGCATCCTCATGAACTGTGATGTAGACCCAAAGTCAAAACTTTTACTACATTATTTACCTGGCATTCTAGAAATTTCTCGCACTTCGTAACTTCGTACGCTAATTGGGAAAACCTATAAAATCACACATCTATTAGTTCTACTTTCCATTAAATTCGTAAAACTCTAAAGGAAATAACAACTAAACCTCAATTCGCCTAAACAGAATTCTAACTCAATTTTCGAAATTTTATAGCTTCTTCAATACTCGTCCAAATTGGACGATCCAAAGTGCTACAGGCTCTAGAGGACGTCTAGTCCCTAACGGTCTCATCCATTTCTTTATTCAACACCTATAGCTTGACCAGACGTGGCCGAGCAGTAAACGTTTCAAAATTCGAGCACTCGGCTATCCAAACTCTCAATCTTCCCCATAAATATCAAAATATATTCCTACTACTAGTTTAAACTTCAATACACGAATACAAATCGACTTAAACCTCCAAATTTCGTATCTCCCTCTTAAAGTTTACTAAAACTACCCACTACTCACTCTACTTCAATTTTTACAGCTCAAAATCACTAGATGACTAACTATCTACTAAAATTTACTGTAAATTTGAAAATTGATGGAAGATCGGAGAAAAACCGTGGCTGGAAGGAGGATCGCCGAGCTTCTACGCGGGAGAGGGAAGAAGAACAGGGGAGGAGGGCTGCGCTGGGGAGAAACACCGTAAGGTGTTTTGATTTTATTTTTTTAATAATAATAATAATAATACTAATTACTATTTCACTATTAATTCTTAACCGTTTAATAAAATTGTTATATGGTTCGATTGCAGTTGTATTCTTAAATTTTTCTATGCTCCATTAGCATTAAAATAATCTTTTACTTAAGGGTAAAAATTCTCCGCTCACAATTACGACCAAAACCCCGCCGATTACAAATACGTAAATCTGAAAATTAGTTTTAGTGGAAAAATTCTAGGTGTTACATGAATACGATTAAGAAAAATTATAACAAAGACAACCCCAATCCCATGCAAAACATTAATAGATGAACCTGTGGGAATGCGATTTTAATCAAGGTATATGGTAATTATCTCAAGTTGAACAATTCATAATAAAGTTACAAAGATTAACACTTCGCAAAAGAAATAATTTATATTAGTGCATTGACAATTGCTTACTCGAAAATCCTCGAGTGTGGGTGTGGCTCTATTATTATTTTCTCTAACTGTTTGGTCAACTAATGTAACTACAGGAGAGCAATGCAGTCAAATCTCACTTGTAGATCACTTTATCCACTCTAATCGCTCGGCGACCTTGCCCACTATCCAACTAATAGTGTAATAACCCGGGAATTTTGAATTTATATTTTTATTTTTGGAATTTTTAGTTTAATCCCGGTCGGAGTTTTGAGAAATATTTCAACGGCAAAGATTTGAATTATAAGACTCGGAGCCTACTTTTGCGATTTTTTTTTCGGAATCTCAAGTCGGGAGATCGAGAAATTAACGAAATTACGGAAGATTTAAGTACGTGAGGGCAGTTTTGTAATTTGGTATATATAAAAAAATAAAATAAAATAAAATCTCACATAACAACCGAATGGCTTCGGGAAGAAGCCATTCGGCTGTTTTCCCTTGCAACCGAGGGAAGCAGGGGAGTGGCGCGAGGGAGAGAGGGCGATCGGGAGTGGAGGTGCGATCTTCGATCGGTGGACGTCGAACTCGAGGGTGTGAGCGAAACCGCGGCCGAGTGGTTCTTCTCCGGCGATTCGGAGTCGTTTGGTTGCTGTAGCTCGAATTTCTGAAGGTAGCGAGGCCGAGCGTGTTCTGCCGACGACCGCGAAGGGCGGGTTGCTGACCAGCTCTGCCATCGACGATTTGGGCGCCTTATTGGAATATTGCTTTTTCCGTTGCGCGCAGAACTTCATTTGCTCGGTAAGCCTCTCTTCCTCCCTCTGTCTGTTCTGTTCGGTTTGGCCAAGTGTAAGGCTCGGCCCCTTCCCCCTCCATCTTCGGTAATTTTGGCTGAAGTATTGACGGGGAAGTGCCGGGAAATTGGAAGGGGGGGAACCGAAGGCGAGCCCTGTCGGTTTCCCTGTTGTTGGCCGAGCTTGGTGCTCGGCCTCCTTTCAATTCCAGCAAGCTTGGCCGGAATGTATAAGTGGGATATGACCAATTCTGTATAGGAGTTGTGAAATTCGAATTTGGATCAAGAATCGGACGTTTTTTTTGTTTGGAGGCAGTTCTGTTTTTGGCCGTTTCGGCCTACGTTTGGCTGATCACTTTAAATTTTGTTTTTGTGGGATACATTAGGTGGTTCGGGGAACCTATGGCCGCTGGAATCGTTCGATTCCGATATCCGACGCAAAAGTTATGCGCGTCGAAAGTTTATGCGAGATTTTGGTTTAAGTCAAATTAGTGACCGTCTTTCGTGGAAAATTCGACGTGTGAGAGTAGCATAGCCATTTTGATGCATATAACTAGTTGGGAGTGAGTTTTGGTTGAAGGGAAGTGAAAATGTGAAATTTTAATAAAATGGCAGATTCGGTTATTGGCATTTTTCGCCTATCTGCGGCCTACCGATTTAAAATCCATTTTACGATCTTAAACTAGGTTCCTAAGGGAACGTTTAGCCACTTGAATCGTTTGATTCCGTTGACGGACGCAAAAGTTATGCGCATCCGAACGTTGAGCTGGTATTCGGCCAAACCAAACCAATGGACCGTTTTACTTGGAATTTAATGAGTGTAGTTAGATAAGGTTAATTTTTTAGCTAATTGGTAAATGTTGGGAGAAATACTGATGAGAAATTGGTTGTGTTTTAGGTTGAGGCTTTCTGTTGACGAAACTGTGTATCGAGCGAGCTTAGGACGCCAGGTAAGTAGTGCATGCATGTGTTTTGCCCAAGTGGGCCTACACTGTAGAACTTTAGTGTTTATGCGATTGATTGCGGTGTGTGTGCGTATTGTATGACATGCATAATATTTTTTTAAAAACGGGAACGAAAAATGATTTTTAGCATGCTTTGATGTATGAGGTGAGACGTGTGGCGGTGGTACCGCGAATCCCGCTAGTGTGTGGGCCGGTGCTTCACCAGTTGCGGATCCTACTCGAGGGGTGGGCCGACTGGGCCGTTATGCGGCGTGAATGTGTTGACGGTGAGGATATGGGCAGTGGTACCGCGGATCCTACTAGTGTGTGGGCCGGTGCAACAGCAGTCGCGGATCCTACTCGAGGGGTGGGCCGGCTGGGCTGTCGCGAAACGTGTGCGTGTGGCAACTGTGGCCCCGTGCTGGGGAGGCTGGGACGGGGGCGACGTGTCAGGGTGTAGAGTGGCGCGAGGTACACCCTTACCCTGATGTGGTTGCCGTGTGGTGATGCGTGGGTGTAGCTTGTGGGCCTCGTTGCTGGGGAGTCCGGGACGGTGGCGACGTGTTAGGGTGTAGGGTGGCGTGAGGTTCCTCCTTACCCTGGTGCGGCTGCACTGCGCGTCACAGATGTGACAACATGAGTGTGAGGGTAGAGACTGCATGTGATAAGATTGCATTGTCGGCTTTTACTTTCATATCGCATTACTTACTGAGCGTTACGCTTATGTTGTGTGTTCTGTGGTGTAGGTGCTGACGATACCGCTGGTGAGCCTCGAGTGCCTAGTCCTGAGGCGTAGGATGGTTGGCGGCGTGCGACTGCGGCACCGGATGGCGGAGGTTTGTTAGGGCGACCCGACCCGTGGATATGGCAGGTTGTGGCCTGGTTGGTTTGTGGGTTTTCTTTCTTTTGCGGTGGTTATGTACGGAGGATGGGATTGATTGTTGTATATGCGTCAGTGTATAGGTGTATATGGAGTGCGTGTGATTTTGGTAACGTACGCGGATATTTTCCATGTTAGAGTATGTTATTTCTCTATACTGGAGGCTTTCTTCATTTGTATTTGACGGATTTTCGTCGCCTTCTTACTCTGATTTGGGTTGGGATGATTTCTCTGGATGATGGATAGGTAAATATTGTTGGATTTTGGTGAATTGTGTGCAAGGTTAAATTTTGGGGTAGCCAGTTTTTAGGCGGTACTCTGCCGAAATTTCGGGAGATGGGTTGAGGTTCGAGAGGATACGAAATAGGTCAAGGCGTGTGTATGATGAATGCTAGAGGAGTTCATATGAGTGTGGATGTGCGGCGTGATTGCAGGTGCGCGGGGCATGCGGCCCTGTTGTGTACCCACGGGTCGTGCGACACCGGGTGAGGGTGTGCGCTCGGACGTGCTGTGCAGCGGCAGGGTGCGTGGGGCACGCGGCGCTGTGAGCGTGCGCGAGATACAGCGACGTTGGGTTGGCACCTGTGGCACCGCAGTGGTGTACGCGGGGTGTCGGAGTGGGGACGCGAGTTGTTTTCGAATCAAGTCAAAAAAAAAAAAGTGGGGAGCAAATTGGAAACAAAAGGGTATTAAATTGAGTGAATTATGTTAAGTATTTGCGTGTGTGTGTAGTGGGTAGATGCACTGTAGCGCACCGGGGACGTGTGGGTTCTCGGGGCGTTACAGAGTTGGTCAAATGATCCATAATAACTAATATAGCGTTAAGTTTCTAAGAAGTTCTAGGAAGACCAGTAATGAAATCCATTATGATCCTATTCTACTTTCACTTTGAACATTCAACTGTTGCAACAAACCTGTTGGTCTTTGATGCTCAGTTTTCACTAACAACACGTTGAACACCTGGCCACAAAGTGTGTCACATCATGCTTCATATCTACCCACCAATAAGGTTGCTTTAAGTTTTGGTACATCTTCGTAAGGGTAGATGTCAAATCTAGACGCAACAGCCTCTACAAGAATAGTCTACCTAAACTTCTGACTTCTGATTGCAAGGTACAATACCTTCACCATTGACCTCTCATCCGTTGAGTTGTTCACCATTTTGCAGCTAATCAACTTTCCCTACCAACTCATCATTCTACTACTGCATATGCTTAGCCTTCCGAAGCAAACTTAGAGTGTCAACAACATTGTAAACACAAGTTGTCTTTCAAGACTCATAGTACTATAAATGAAAATCTGCAATAGCAATAGAACACTTGCACTTATCGAGAACTAAATAAGCAAGATATCCCTAAGGATTTTGGCTCAAGGCAATGACCGTAACGTTCACCTTGCCAGGATAATACTCTAGTCATGTTTTGAGACAGCATATAAAAGAAGTTCTACATATATTCATTTAATATTACTTTTCTACTGAGTTAGTAATTCATCTGAAACAATCCTCTTCCTTTCTAAATAGGAATAAGAGTATCAGTACCTTGAGTTTAGTTGTGATTCCTTATTTCATGTTTTATTTCTTTCTTGTTAGAGTATTATTTGTTTCCCTCCCTAGTAAGAACATCTTTTTATCTAGGTTTGTATAAGACTATGTAACGACCTGAGTTCTCTAAACCTGAATCGTTATTCTTTTCATAACTTATTTTTAGAAAATTCACATAAAATTTAAAACTTTCTTCCTTAACTCAAAATAACATCAATTAAAATATTTAAACTTAGCTGCAGAAGACTTAGAAACTCGTGAAAACCCTTTGTTTAAACCCAAATTGATAGCATATAAACAAATGATAAAATAAATATTTTTTTTATTATTTTTTTTAAATCACTGTTCTACCAAATTTAGGGGCAATATATTGCAATTAAGGGCGATTCCCCTTTCCATTCCTTCCTGTAAATTCTCTGAAAATCCAACAGCATAACGTTTAAATTATTGAACCCCAAAACCAAACAAATCATCAAAAAACTAACAACACATTTCTAGTTAAAACTCCAAACTTATCAACATTCGTTTTTGTACAAAACCATCCAGAAGTTTATAATGCATCAAAACAGTTTTCTGAAGCGTATAGACATACACATTATATACATATCACTTGTTTCAAAACATACATTTCTCCACGGTTAAATGGCCATAACAAATAGTCTGATCGTCACATGATCATACTCATCCAACTTCCCCCTAATTCTGCAGATTCTCGAGAATTTCACTAGCTAACATTTCGTCACCTACATCACAAAGTTCAACTATTAGCCTAATACTAAGCAAATCATGTACTAATGAATGAAACAGTACACATAACTCATATCTTAGCATATGCAATTTCTACAATCTGATTTTGTTTTTATTTTCGTTTTCATTTCTGTTTCGCTTTATTCATTCTTTCTCTTTCTGTTCTCTTTTCTTTACTTATTAGATTAAGTAAGCACACCTTGTAACGCCCCGAAAAACCTACTTGTTTCCGGTTCGTTCACTTCTACTACTCACTCACTATACTCAAAAGATTTTGAATAAAATTTAAAACTTTTGTTCCTTGGTTTAAAATGACGTTTTTAAAAGTATTTTAGACAGCATCGCAGCGGAAAAATTAATTAAAATCAGTTTGAATAAAACTCCATTTTAAGAAACATAAAACAGAGACACCGGTCAACACTTGCGAACACCGGCCGACACTCGGGATGTCTCGGGTTTTTCATCGGTTGACCCTGGCTAACGTCGGATGACACCACGTTTCTCTCTGATCTTCTTGTCGATCGACACTAGGAATCACCGGTCGAGACACTTCTACGCTCATCTCAGAGAGCGATCGACACCTGCTTTCACAAGTTGACACATTGATCTTCTTTGCCCGTGCAGGTCCAAACCCCGCGATCAACACCCTCACTAATTTTACACTAATCGGTCGACACCTATAGACTTCAGTCGACACTTACGTCGGCTCTGCCCGCGCAGGTCGACCCCTACGGTCAACACTTGCTTCGTAGAAAGTGGACAAAAATCGAACTAAACATTTAAAACTCCATCCCTACTCCTTAAAACAACTATAGTTCCTGTTATATACATCGAATCATCCTCTAAAAGTTTAAAATTCTGGTATTATATCAAAATGACTCTATTTGACTCAAAATACCTCACTACATGTAACGCCTGAATAATCCAACCGATTCCCGGTTCGCCACCTATTACTACTACTCGTCACCATCACTCACATCCCCGACAAAATTCTTTAAAAATTTTATAATTTGTTTTTCAACTTAAAACGCCTCTTTTTAAAATCGACTTAAAACCTTGCAGCGAAAGACTTTCGAAAAAAAAATCATTTTAAATGAAATCCAAGATTTTAAATGCACAAAACTCATTCTTGATCGACCCCTTCATATCCCGGTCGACACTTCATTCTCTTCTGCCAGCGCAAGTTGACCCTCGCAGTCAACCCCTATTACTCACTTCACTGACAGGTCGACACCTTCCTTTGGCGGTCGACACCTAGACCATCTCTATTCGCGTCGGTCGACCCTCAAGGTCGACACTTCTGCTTGCTTTACGTTACCGGTCGACACTTACGTGTGCCGATCGACACTTTATTGCTCTCTGTCCAAGTAGGTCGACCCACGCGGTCGACACATACGGGATTTGGTCGACCTCATTACGTGCAGGTCGGCACCCCGCACTCGTCCATACACTAAGCGGTCGACACCTACAGCCATTGATCGACACCTCGATGATCTCTGTTCGCATAGGTCGACCCGTGGGGTCGACACCTGCCGGATTTGGTCAACCACTAAGCCTATCGGTCGACACCTAGCCCCAAGAAAATTTACAAAAATCACTCAAAACGGTCACGGTTTTACCTAAATGCTCAAAAACCAAACATCTGCTTCTCCATTCAATTTACAAACCTACTACACACACTAAAATATTCAACACTCATTTCAAATCTTCAGTTATACATTAAAACAACTCGATTTGACTCAAAACACCTCACCACCTATACCTAAGTTCGCCCTGATCAAAACATCCCAACAGCCAACCAAATCATCCCACGAGTGTTCTTCCTCAACTTCCTCCTAGTCCTAGGCATGCTCGGGATACTCAATCGCTGCTGCGTCGTCACCTACATCACAGAACTTAACTATTAGCCTAATATTAAGTAAGTAATGAATATAAACTTAAACACTGAAAAACATTCACATTCTAACATATGCATGTTCTACAGTTTCGTCTCTACTTTCGTTTTCGTCTCTTTCTTACATCTTTTTTATCTTCATACTACTAGGTTATTCTTTACGTATTAGATCGAGATGACACACCTCGCGGTCCACCTCACCTGACAAGGCCAATCTCGATCTAGTAAAGTGACACACCTCGCGGTCTACCTCACTAGACAACACCACTCAACCTCACTTTTATTATCTTTTTACGTATTTTCTCATTTCATTCGTCTCATCACCTCTTACTGTTTCACTTCGTAAAATCATGGAAATTCATTTTCATTTCGTTTCGTAATTTAAAACCATGATGCGTATCACAAAGCATAACATAAAGTAAACGTACAATGCATTCTACTGAGCTGTGATGTAGCCCCGAAAGAAAAACTCCTACTACATTACCTACCTGGCATCCTAGAATTCCTCGCCGAAACTCGTAGTTCGCTCGCTTACTAGAAAACCTATGCAATCACACATTTATCAATTCTACTTCATTCAACTCATAAATTTCTAGTTTGAAAGGCATAACTCGTACAAAAATAAAAGGGTCTTTTTAAAAAAAAACCATAATATTTGGTTTTTTTTTTTTAAAAACCCTTAAACTTTACTATTCACCAAAAAAAACCAAAAAGTATCATAAATCTGCAAAATCACCCTTCCTGGCCGGCCGGTTCAGTTGAACCGACCGGCCTCTAATATATTTAAGGGAAAAATGAAATGGAGGCCGGCCGGTTCGATCGAATCGGTCGGCCTCCATTAAAAAACTATTAATAGAGGCCGCCCGGTTCGATCGAACCGGCCGACCTCGAATAAAAAATTGGAAAAAATAGAGGGAGGCCGGCCGATTCAATTGAACCGGCCGGCCTCCCCCACCCTATAAATAGGGGTTCCCCTTCCATTCATCAACCACACCTCTTCAAACCTTTCAAATACTTTCTTTCGATCGTTTTCATTATCCGACGGTATTTCGGCTCGTTTCGATCGAAAAGCGTAAATTTTTATTTATTTAATCATTTATCAATTACGATGCTTAGATATTTTAATTTTTTCTAGCATTTATTTTTAAAATATCTAACATAATTGTTTTTATTTGATTTATTTATTAGGTACGCTGTTCAGGTAATTTAATTTTTCTATATTTTATTTATTTATCAGTTACGATATTTAGGCACTTTGATTTTCGCTTACATTGATTTTGAAAACATTTAATTGAATTTTTTTATAATTAAATATGTTATTTGTTACGAATTTTAGGTAATTTAATATTTAAACGAGGTAACCCTTTTTTTTTTTGTAGGTAAATTATTTATTTTCGCAGTGGTATAATTGTACTGTGTAAGTAAGTTCTGTCTAAGGAGGCTGGAATTTAAGTGGGACCGTTTGTAACCCTCCAGTCTTTCCTGAGAACTTACTTGGAAAGGTAATTCTGTCTAAGGAGATTGTCCATTACAATCTTTCCTGGGAATTATCCTGATCAGTACTCTCCACGCTGTATAACTATTTTTTACAATGATCATTCTAACCGTTTTATTATTTTCCAACGACAGGTTTGACAACATATTTGCAACGACGATGGATTTAGATTCTAATAGATCAGTTGTTGTAAACGAGATAGCAGATTTTGATACTGATAACGAGTGGATGCCGGATGTTGCACCTGCATATGCTGAGGTACAAGCATTCGATCAATTAGATGAAAATGAAGAAACAGAGTTATATGCAACCTCCAAAACACTAGACGAGGAGCTTCGAACACCGGTTGGCTCAGATGACGAGGAAGTGGAAAGCAGACCGATAAGTGCACAAATACCAAGCAGAGGATTATTTTTAGGTAAACAATATAGTTCATTAAGAGATATCAAGGAAGAAATAGTTCAATATTCTATAGAAAATGGATATGGTATACGGTTCGCCAAAATTGATCGTAGCCGGCTGACGGCCGTTTGCGAATCTGGATGTCCGTGGTGACTATATGCTGCGAAGATGCAAAATGAGCTCACGTTTCATATATCGACTTTTACCAACGTTCACAGCTGTTCAAGGCAAACGGAGGATCGAAACGCTAGAGCAAAATGGGTGGCAAATGATTACCTGGATAGGTTCAAAAGTCACCTTACATGGGATATCTCTTCTATTATTGAGACAGTAAAAAGGGATTACATGGTTGATATTTCAACCAGTATTGCCACAAGAGCAAGAAGCATAGCTCGGACTATTAACAAAGGAAAGTGCGACGAACAGTACGAGCAACTGTGGTCGTACGGAGCAGAAATATTAAAATCAAATCCGGGTAGCACAGTTAAAATTTATGGTATCCCAGGGGGCCAAAATACAATGGTATTTCAAAGATTTTATATGTGTTTGGCTTGCTTGCAAGACAGGTTTGTTGCAGCACGGTAGACCTGGTATTTGTTTGGATGGCTGTCATCTTAAGGGCTTGTGTCCCGGCCAACTACTCACAGCTATCAGTATTGATGGCAACGATGAAATATATCCCGTTGCTGTTGCCAACGTCGAATCTGAGTGTGCAGACTCCTGGGAGTGGTTTTTGCAAATATTAAAGGAAGATCTAAACACTGAATCGGGACGCGATTGGACAATTATTTCAGATCGACAAAAGGTATAACGCATTTTTATTTGTTATTTCAAATATTTGTGGTAGTTGTAGTATTTTATGTTGATGATGTAATATGTTAAAATTTCAGGGGTTGAAAAAGGCTGTGAAACGTCACTTACGAGAGGCCGAACACCGCTTCTGTCTGCCGTATATGTACCAGAATTTTAAAACCCTATATCGGGGTGTTGCGTACAAAGATGCAATGTGGAAGGCGGCTAGAGCACCCACGAATGCTCATTTCGAGCATGAAATGGAGAAATTACGTCAGATTAACCCGGAGGCCGAAGCATATCTTCGAGGAGAAGATTCTCACCGTTGGGCTAGTCATGCCTTCTCTTCCATTCCAAAGTGCGATTTAGGCTTAAACAATCTGTGCGAGTCATTAAATGCAGTGTTATTGCCTGTCCGGGACAAACCAATATTGACCATGTTCGACGGGATCCGAAAGAAATTGATGATTCGCATTGTTAAAAATTATGAGAAGATGTGCCGATCAGAAGATCTCTTGTGTCCCCATATAAAAACAAAGCTTGCGAAGTTAGAGGAAGCATCTGGAAATTGGCGCGCCAGATTTGCAGGAGGTTATCGATTTGAAGTCACCAACGGATACGAACAATTCGTTGTTGACGTGGATGATCGTGTGTGCAACTGTACCAAGTGGGCCATTACTAGAATCCCATGTGTGCATGCTATTCCTTGCATGTACATCATGAGAGTACCCCCAGAAACGTACGTGCACGAATACTATCACCGGGTAACTTATCTTCAGATGTACTCACACTATATTCATCCTATTAGCGGGCGAATAATGTGGCCGCCACCCGGAGAAGGTCTGAATAAAATCCTCGCACCCACAAGACACCGCCAACCTGGTAGACCAAAGAAGACGAGAGTGCGAGATGCCGACGATCCGTCAAGCTCGAGAATGAGAACTAGTTGAAAGAACTCCACCATCAGGTGTCGTATATGTCGGCAGTAGGGGCATAATACCCGCACTTGTTCTATCAGGGGATCAACTTCAGGTGATGCTTCGCAAGATACGTTCATGGGTTTCAACACATTCGACGGGACGCAGGTATATTTTGACACGTTTCTCTTATTCACTCATAATAATTTTTTTTTATATACAGTTTCATTTTACTATGCGCAGGAATCTTCGGTATGCGGTCGCGGCAGAGGAAGTCCCTCATAATTTTATTGTAATAATTATTTAGTTCATTAATTTTTTTATTTTTTATTTTTTTGTAATAATTTTTTTGTAATCATTGTTTTTCTATTTTAATTTTTTGTAATATATATATATATATATTTATTTATTTATTAAATAATGTATTTATTTAGTTTTTTCAAATTACTTACACTTATTCGAATTGCATGAAAAGTATTTTATCATATTTATTAACGAATATGATAAAATTTATTATACATCTCTTTGGTGAATAGTCAAGTTTTAGGGTTTTTTTAAAAAAAATTTATTAACGAATTGCATGACAATATATACAAAAGAAAAAGCTAAAAATTATACATCAAAGTCATTGCTGTCTCCGTTTCCGTTTCCGTTTCCGTCTCCTTCCCCTTCCCCTTCTCCTTCTCCTTCACGATCTCTTTGTCTTCGTCGTCTGCGTCTGCGTCTGCGCCTCCGTCTCGCATCTTCTTCATCAATCCTTCGTACGAGGAGTTGCATTTGTTCCTGCTGGTTTTGCTGTATCTGAATAATCTGTTGTAAGTCCTCGTGGTGCGTCTCATGGATCTGATGTATTTGACGCTGCATCTCATATATGTAATGGTTGCTTGCCTCCCACAACTCATACATTTGTTGGTTGTTTCTTTGCGACATCTCATTACTCGTCTGCTGCGCCTCATACATTTGCTGCATTAATTCTCTCATATCCCATGCGCTACTGGGCTGCTCATGTGGGGACAATGGTGGCGCGGTAGTCTCCTCCATCGGTGCTGCCTGAGAGGTGGAGGTGGAGGCTCTCTGATCGCTTTTCAGCATCCAAACGCCATTAGCTTCGACAAGACCCATTCGAGTCAAATGAGTAGTGTCGAATATGTCGGTAGCTTTGGGAGCTATCCTTCGCTCGCCAACCGGTATCTGGATGCCAAATTCTTCGACGATCTTCATAATCAAGGTCCCGTAAGGGAGACTCGCTTGCGATGTCCGACCTATTTCAATCATGTGACTTAAAATCAAAAAGCTAGGGTCGAAAAACTTCCCGTTGCATAGTTTTTCCATGATATACAGGTCCATGCAGCTCACAAGATTTCGATGTCCATCTCGCGGCAGAATGGTATGAGCTAGCATGTTGCGCAGAATTTGACCTGTGACATTCAAATCTCGTGTTTGTGGCTTTACGAACACCTTAATGTTGGGATTGATGTGAATTCGTCGGAGGAATTCGACTCCCTCAGGCAATGTGAAGAAATAGCAGTCTTTAGAAGCATGATAATATTGATCGGCAGCTTCAACGTAAAATCTCAGCAATTGATTTATTGTTTCCGGCCACACCGTCACCTCATTACCAAGAATCTTGGTAGTTAGCCCACTAATAACTCCATTTCTCCCGGCTGCTAACAAGTTGGCGTAGAATAATAGAAGTATTCTCTCACAGACGTGTCCCTTCAACGAATACATCCCGTGAAGGCCGATGTTGTCAAACATTTCTTTAATTCCCAACGTCTCCCAACTATTGAAGTCGACAGTCATGCAATGAGTAAGTTTACGTTTCACCAAATCGTTTTCAAACTTACTTTCGCATTCGCTATTCCAAAATTCCATGGCAAATATGTTGTCAAACCTGCCGTTGGAAAATAATAAAACGGTTAGAATGATCATTGTAAAAAATAGTTATACAGCGTGGAGAGTACTGATCAGGATAATTCCCAAGAAAGATTGTAATGTACAATCTCCTTAGACAGAATTACCTTTCCAAGTAAGTTCCCAAGAAAGACTGGAGGGTGACAAACGGTCCCACTTAAATTCCATCCTCCTTAGACAGAACTTACTTTTACAGTACAATTATGCGAAAATAAATAATTTACCTACAAAAAAAAGGGTTACCTCGTTTAAATATTAAATTACCTAAAAATCGTAACAAATAACATCTTTAATTATAAAAAAATTCAATTAAATATTTTCAAAATCAATGTAAGCGAAAATCAAAGTGCCTAAATATCGTAACTGATAAATAAATAAAATATAGAAAAATTAAATTACTTGAACAGCGTACCTAATAAATAAATCAAATAAAAACAATTATGTTAGATATTTTAAAAATAAATGCTAGAAAAAATTAAAATATCTAAGTATCGTAATTGATAAATGATTAAATAAATAAAAATTTACGTTTTTCGATCAAAACGAGCCGAAATACCGTCTGATAATGAAAACGATCGAAAGAAAGTATTTGAAAGGTTTGAAGAGGTGTGGTTGATGAATGGAAGGGGAACCCCTATTTATAGGGTGGGGGAGGCCGGCCGGTTCAATTGAATCGGCCGGCCTCCCTCTATTTTTTCCAATTTTTTATTCGAGGTCGGCCGGTTCGATCGAACCGGGCGGCCTCTATTAATAGTTTTTTAATGGAGGCCGACCGATTCGATCGAACCGGCCGGCCTCCATTTCATTTTTCCCTTAAATATATTAGAGGCCGGTCGGTTCAACTGAACCGGCCGGCCAGGAAGGGTGATTTTGCAGATTTATGATACTTTTTGGTTTTTTTTGGTGAATAGTAAAATTTAAGGGTTTTTTTAAAAAAAAAACCAAACATTATGGTTTTTTTTTAAAAAGACCCAAAATAAAACTCTCTACCAAACCCGACATCCAACTCAATTTCCGACCAACTTCGGATATTCATAACTTCCCAACTACTCGTCCGAATTGGACGATTCAAAATGCTACAGACTCCTCAGGACGTCTAGTTTCTAATAGTTTCATCCATTTCCTAATTGGGCATCCATAACCTGGCCGGATGTGGCCGAACGGAAGCCCTTCCACACTTCGAGCATTTCGACTATCCCCACGCTCAATCTTCCCCCTAAAATTTTGAAATCTACTTATACTTCTAGCTTAACCACTAACACACGGCAGGAATCAATTTTTAACCTCAATTCCTCACAGCTCACTTCTAGGTTTTTACCAAGTCATACAATACTCTTTTTAACTTCGTTTAAATACTCAAAATAAGTAGAATACTAACCATCTACTAAAACGTACATAAAATTTGAAGAATAACGGAGAAGAAACGAAGAGAGATCGTCGCTGAGAAGGAATCGGCAGAGAGAAGCGGAAGGGAAGAGGGCCAAATACTCTTTCTAACTTTGTTTAAACACTCAAAACAACTAGCATTAATTTTTTTTAATTAAAATTATATTATTTAGTATAATTAATCCTAATTACTATTTCGCGCTCAACCCTTAACCGTCTAATAAATTTGCTATACGGTCCGGTTCCGGTTGGATTTCTAAATTTCTTTCTTCTCCATTAGTTTCAAAATAATCTTTTACTTACAGGTAGAAATTCTCCGCTCACAGTTCCGACCAAAACTCTGCCGATTACAATTACATAAATATGAAATTAGCTTAAACGGAAAAATTTGGGTGTTACATTTCACCCTCCTTACAAAAGTTTTGTCCCCAAAATTTGCTACCTAAACAACTCAAGATAACAATCCATCATATCATGTTGTCTTTCTCACGTTGCCTCTTCCACATTGTGGTTATGTAACAATACTTTCACCAACGGAATATCTTTGTTGCGTAAAATCTTCACTGCATACTCCAGAATCGTCATTGGCTTCTCTTCATACGTCAATGTGGGTTGCACCTCTATATCCTGTTGCTCCACGACGTGAGAGGGATCTCGTATGCACTTACTCAGCACAGATACGTGAAATACATTGTGGATCCCATCCATTGAGGCTGGTAGCTGCAGCTGGTAAGCTGTCTTCCCTATTCTTTTCGTAATAAGAAATGGTCCAACAAATTTTTTGCCTTTTTCCCCGAATCTCACAACTCCTTTGAATAGCAAAACCTTCAAGAAGACTTCATCGCCCACGTCAAATTCTAACTCTCTTCTCCGACGATCCGCATAACTCTTCTATCGGCTTTGAGCAGTTAAAATTCGCTGCCGGATAAATGCAATCTTCTCCACCGTTTGCTGCAAAATATCCAGACCAACCAATTTCGTCTCGCTTACTTCATCCAAATATATTGGAGATATGCACCTCCTGCCGTAAAGAGCCTCGTAAGGATCCATACCTATCGTAGCCTGAAAACTGTTGTTTACGAAAATTCCACCAATGGTAGGTATCTGCTCCATGAACCCTGGAATTCTAGTACGCAAGCTCGAAACATACTTTCTAGCGTTTGAATGGTCCTCTCAGATTGACCGTCCGTCTGAGGATTAAATGCCATACTAAAGTTGAGTTGCGTACGCATAGCCTTGTGCGGACTGTTATAGAACTTTGACGTAAATATTGGGTCTTTGTCTGATACGATTGAGGTCAGAATTCTGTGCAACCATATGATTTTCTGTACATATGGTTCGGCAAATCGGTCCATAGAATATGTCATCTTCACTAGCAGAAAATGGGCTGACTTGGTTAACTGATCTATAATCACCCATATACTATTATAACCTTTTGTTGTTTGAGGCAATCTAACAACAAAATTCATCGATATCTGCTCCTACTTCCACTCAGGGATAGGCAATGGTTGTAGCTTTCCCGCTGGCCTCTGGTGTTTAGCCTTAATCTACTGACAAACTAAGCACGCCTCCACATACTTTGCCACAATCTTCTTCATATCAGGCCACCAATAATGATGCTTAAGATCTCTATACATCTTGATACTTCCTGGATACACCGAAAATCTTGAAGAGTAGACTTCAGCCAGGATTTCTCTCTATAGTTCCCCATTACTCGGAACGAACCACCTATTTCGGAACTTAAGTATTCCGTCGTCCGAATAACTGAATTCCGACCTGTCGTTGGAAGCCATGCTTGCTTTAATTTCATCGCACTCAACGTCGTCCTTCTGAGCCTACTTAATCTTCTCCAAAATCGTAGGCTGTAAGGACATAGTCGATAACATGGCCGAAACACTCGACACTACCTCCAAGTTGAACGTTTGAAATTCTGCCTCCAAGGCCCATGTCATAGCTGAATTCATCACCAACGTGGATGCTGCCACTCTGCTTAATGCATCAGCCACCACGTTTGCCTTGTCGGGGTAGTATTTAATCTCAACATCGTAGTCCTTCACAAATTCTAACCACCGCCGCTACCTCATATTCAACTCCTTCAGAGAAAAGACATACTTCAAACTCTTGTGATCTGAATATATTTCACACGGCTGTTCGTAAAGATAATGTCTCCAAATTTTAAGTGCGAAGACTACCGCGGCTAACTCCAAGTTGTGTGTCGGATAATTCTGTTCGTAATTCTTCAGCTGCCTAGAAGCATAGGCTATCACCTTTCCTTCCTGTATTAGCATCCAAGACCTACCTTGGAAGCATCACAGTAAATGTTAAATTTTTCGTCCTCGGTAGGGAGCGTCAAAATTGGAGCAGTAGTCAACCTCTGCTTCAACGTTTGGAAACTGTGCTCGCAATCCTCAGACCATAGATACTTCACACTCTTCCTCGTCAAACGGGTCAGAGGTGCCGCATTTTTCAAAAATCCTTCAATAAACCTCCTGTAATAACCTGCTAACCTGAAAAACTCCGTATCTCCATGACATTCTTGGGCTGTGGCCACTCCTTAACAGCCTGGATCTTTGCTAGATCCACCGATATTTCATCACTAGAGATGACATGCCCCAGAAACTGAATCATATCCAGCCAAAACTCGCACTTAGAATATTTGGCATAAAGTTTGTGTCGCTTCAGACTCTCCAACACCAACCTCAAGTGCTCTTTATGATGCTCTTCATTACGGGAGTACACAAATATATCATCGATAAACACTATAACGAACTTATCGAGATAGTCATAAAATACTCTGTTCATCAGGTCCATAAAGGCGGCTGGGGTATTCGTCAGTCCGAACGACATCACCGAGAATTCATAATGCCTATAACGCGTTCGAAAAGCCGTCTTTGGAATATCTTCTGGTCTGACCTTCAACTGATAATACCCTGATCTCAGGTCAATCTTCAAAAACACTCATGCACCTTGGAGTTGATCAAATAGATCGTCTATTCTCGGCAAAAGGTATTTGTTCTTAATCGTCAGCTTATTTAATTCCCTGTAGTCAATGCTGTAACGCCCCGAAAACCTCCCCTTTTTCGGTATGTTCACTGCTCCGATACCACATCTATAACTCCCTGAGTCGTTCCCAGACCCGGATCGCCAACCGTACACTTACTTGTTTCCTCGACAATTTCATATAAAATTTTAAAGCCTTAATTCCTCGACTGAAGACGACAATTTTGAAAACATTTTAATCAGCATTGCAACGGAAAACTCATTTAAAAATGGTTTAAATGGACTTCACCTTTTTAAAACATTGAAATGCAGAGACCGGTGGACACCTACAAACGCCGGTCGACGTCTGGGTCATCTCGGGTTTACATCGGTCGACACTGCGTTCCCCTCGGGTCTTCTCGTAGGTCGACACTAGGAATCACCGGTCGACACTTCCACATTCATTTCAGAGAGTGGTCGACACCTGATTTCACAGGTCGACACTTTGACCCTCTCTGCCCACGTAGGTCGACACTCGTACTAATTTTACACTAATCGGTCGACACCCACGGTCACCGGTCGACACCTCACTTCTTTCTGCCCATACAATTCAAACCCCGTGGTCGACACTCACCCTCCAATTTACACTGACCGGTCGACACCTATGGACTTCGGTCGACACTTCCTCCCTAGAACCTCAGTAAAAACCTTAAAAATTTCACGAAATTGATCGGACATCGACATAACTCTAATAATGACCCAACACACACTTTTCCCATCAACTCGAAATTGCTATATACATCAAAACTACTACAGAATCATCAAAAATATATTTTCTTTACAAAATGACTCAATACGACTCCGACTCAACCTCTACGCCCGTACCTATGAGCACCGCGTCAAAAATTGCCAATAGTCGGCTGGATCGTCCATGTGCGTACTCCTCCAACCGCCTCCTAGTCCTGGACTCGTTCTGAGTACTCACCAGCTATCACTTCGTCACCTAAATAACATAACTTAACTATTAGCCTAATGCTAATTAAGTAATGTATATAATACACACTAAAACAAACACATCCTAACACATGCGGTTTCTACAGTTTCGTCTCTACTTTCGTTTTTGTCTCTATCTTACATCTTATTTATCTTCTTACTACTGGGTTCTTCTTTATGCGCTAAACTAAAGCGACCACTTTCACAGTCCCTCTCATAGGACAAAGCCAACCCTAGCCTAGTAAAGTGGTACACGTAAAGCGGGGAAAGGAATGACATACCTCACAGCCCCCCTCTTATAAGACCATGCCACTCAACCCCTCTTTCGTTATCTACTTACGTATCTTCTCGATTTCATTCTGCACTACTCTCATCTTACTGTTTTCATCTCATAAATACATGAAAATTCATTTTCATCTCGTTTCCTACTTTAAAACAATAATACACAACTATGAAAACATAACATAAAATAAACGTACAATGCATCCTACTGAACTGTGATGTAGGCCCGAAGACAAAACTCCTACTACATTACTTACCTGGCGTCCTAGCTCTTGTCGTGCTCGTTTCTATCACTTTCTCGGCTCAACCTACCACATAACCAAATCACATTAAATTCTAATCCACAATTCATCCCACGTACTAAAATTTTGACCACTAACTCAATTCACCAAAGCTCTGCTAAAACAACTCACTAACTCGACTCAGCCAAAAACCAACCTAACCTCCAACGCCCATAACTTTTGCGTCGGTTGTCGGAATCACTCGATTCCAGCGGCTAAATGCTCCATTCATAATCTAGTTTAACATACCAAAAGATTTTCTAAAACAAATGTTCGTAGCTAGGTCGCAAATTCAAAAACAGTTCCGTTTTAGGGCTTAAAATCCTACCTTCACAGTTTGTCACTTAAATTCGCTCACTTCTTCACCCATCCGTCACATTTATTCTCAATAACTCACAACAATCAATATTACACTCAATAAACACTTTAACCCGAAAACTCCAAATCTCTATCCAGCAAATTTCTCATCAACTCCAACACTAAACCAACATTGAACCATAAACTACTTAAACTTACCTTGAACCGTTGAAATGGAGAAGAAAGCCACACACAAATCGCCGGCTGAACGACGCGGGAAGGAGGAAAAACGCAGGGCTCACGTGGTGAGGGAGAAACCAGAGGAGGAGAGGGTTTTCTACGAATCCCTCTCCTTTGATGATTTCTATTTATTTATTAAATAATAATAAGAATAACTAATTACTCTTTCGTCTTCATATTTTAATCCTTTAATCTAACGGCTATTCATTCTGTTTCCGGTCGAATTCCTAAAATTCTCTCTTCTCCATTAATCTCGAAATAATCTTTTATGTAGTAGTACAAATTCTCCGCTCTTGGATCTGACCAAAATTTCGCTGTTTACCGCTCTGAAAATCTAAAAATTATTTAACAGAAATTTTGGGCGTTACAAATGTACATCCGCAACGATCCATCCTTCTTCTTAACAAAAAGAATCGGTGCACCCCACGGTGAGAAGCTAGGACGTATAAATCATTTCTCTACCAATTCTTCTAATTGCTTCTTCAACTCCTTCAGCTCCGCTGGTGCTAATCTGTAAGGATTCTTCGACACCGGCTCAGCTCCCGAATATACATCTATAACAAATTCTATCTCTCGATCCGGAGATAAACTGGGTAAATCATCTAAGAAAACTTCAAGGAAATCTTGAATAATTAAAACATCTTGCGGCGTTGAATCATTTGGAATTTGCATATCTATAAGATTGGCGAGAAAACCGAATGACTCACCATGACAGATTCTTCTGGGCATTCTTCGCAGCCTGAAAGGTATGCTTCTTACCATCTGGCGATTGAAAACTCACCGTGGTCACCCTACAGTCAATTGTAACATAGTGCTTGAACAACCAATACATTCCCAAGATCATGTCATATCCCGTTATACCCATAATAATGAGATTGACCGATAAATTCTTGCTTCCCACCGACACTATGCTATCTCGCACCACTTGATTTGAATGCATACGCCCACCAAAAGGTAACATTACCTCGTAACTACAGTCCGTTGACACAGGCCATACGTCTAAATTGACCATAAATGTGGACGCAATAAATGAATGGTGTTTTGGAACACCCAATACCACACTAGTAAATTTTGTATCTGCTTACACCAGAGTCAATCAAGGTGTAAGCAGGTACACAATTTACTAGTGTGGAACTTCACACCACGGCTGGTTGATCCTCGTCGCTCGAATAAATCATTGCAAATACCCTCGGTGTTGTGCGTGCAGGACCCTTCTTCAAGGCTAGGCAATCTCTGCTAATGCTGTCCACCTCGTTGCAATTAAAACACCGAACAACCCTGGGCTTCGAGCAGTCTCTGGCCAGATGTTCAGCTTCATTACAGTTGTAGCACTTTCCGGAGTTCCATCTGCACTCTCCCGGATGATACTTCATACACTTAGGGCACTGGGGGTACTGTCCTGGCCCTTGAGGCCTTTTACTGCTTCCCTGACTGCTTAAACTCTCGCTGAACCTCTTAGTGCCCCTCTATTATTGTTGCTGGGAGGCACTTCTGCTCTGTTGTGGGGCAACTTCCTTGAAGAATCTCTTGGAAGCCTTTTACTATTTAATACATTTCATTTCAGCTTCCTCCACTTCTAACGCTTTAGCCACCGCTTTCGAATAGGGGACCTCCTGGGTCCCGGCAATTTTTACTCCCTTGTATATTTCTAGCTTCAGTCCCTGTACATACTGGAACACCTTGTCCTCATTCTGGCTCACCAAACTGCTGGCAAACCGCGATAAGGACTCGAATTGTTGGTTGTACTTGATCACTGACCCGGTCTGCTTCAGCTGTAGAAACTCCTTTCTCTTAGCTGCTTGCACTATACTGTTGAAGTACTTGTCATAAAAGATCTCCTTTAATTTTTCCCACGTTACATGCTGCCCTTCAACGATGGTTTCCACGAACTCCCACAAAAATCGAGCTTCCTTCGCTAGATGGAATGTGGCTAACGAAACCTTGTCCTCCTCTTCCACCTTCGCATACCTGAACATACTTTCCATAGTACAGACTCATTCCTCTGCAGCTACTGGATCTGACGACTGTCCTTCATACGTCGGGGGTCGTAACCTCCGAAATCTGTCACCTGACTAATCATGGCTGGAGCTAGAGCCAGCACTACCTTGTACTTCTCTATTTAGCAAAATCCCCAACTGCTGAGACTGTCTGTTCACCAACTAAGTTAACTGTTTGATTGTCATGAAATCATTCTCAATTCTTGATTTGGTCGGCTCTCTCGGTACTCGTGGGCGTCCCGGTCGTCTAGACATCTTAGCTAATTTTCTAGACACAATCAATTTCTCTCATAAGCTTCTAATAACTAAAGATAAACTTAAACACTTACAGTTATCAAAGCACGTCATGCGGCGATCGGCACTGTTAGGTGATCATTTGAACGTTTTGACCAAATGGCTCTTATACCAACTCTGTAACGCCCCAGATAATCCAATCGATTCTCGGTTCGCCACCTACTACTACTCGTCACCATCACTCACATCCTCTAGAAAATTCTTTAAAAATTTTATAATTTGTTTTTCAACTTAAAACACCCCTTTTTAAAATCGACTGAAAACTTCGCAACGGAAGACTTTTGAAAAAAAAATCATTTTAAATGAAATCCAAGATTTTAAAAGCACAAAACTCATTCTCGGTCGACCCCTTCATATCCCGGTCGACACTTCATTCCCTTCTGCCGGCGCAGGTTCCTCTCTGTCTGCGTCGGTCGACCCTCGGGTCGACACTGCTGTTTGCTTTACGTTACCGGTTGACACTTGCGTGTGCCGATCGACACTTTATTGCTCTATGTCTGAGTAGGTCGACCCACGCGGTCGACACATACGGGATTTGGTCGACCTCATTACGTGCAGGTAGACACCCCGCACTCGTCCATACACTAAGCGGTCAACACTTACAGCCATGGGTCGACACCTTGATGCTCTCTGTTTGCACAGGTCAACCAGTGGGGTCGACACCTGCCGGGTTTGGTCGACCACTAAGCCTATCGATCGACACTTAGCCCTCAGAAAATTTACAGAAATCACTCAAATTGGTCACAGTTTTACCTAAATTCTCAAAAACAAAACATCTGATTCTCCATTCAATTTACAAACCTACTACACACACCAAAATATTCAATACCCATTTCAAATCTTCAGTTGTACATTAAAATGATTTCATTTGACTCAAAACACCTCACCACTCATACCTACGTTTGCCCTGGTCAAAAAGCCCCAACAGTCAACCAAGTCATCCCACGAGCGTCCTTCCTCAACTGCTTCCTAGTCCTAGGCATGCTCGGGATACTCACTCGCTGCTGCGTCGTCACCTACATCACAGAATTCAACTATTAGGCTAATGCTAAGTAAGTAATGCATATAAACTTAAACATTGAAAAATATTCACATTCTAACATATGCAGTTTCTACAGTTTCGTCTCTACTTTCGTTTTCGTCGCTTTCTTACATCTTCTTTATCTTCGTACTACTGGGTTCTTCTTTATGTGCTAGATCGAGATGACACACCTCGCGGTCCACCTCATTGGATAAGGACAAACTCGATCTAGTAAAGTGACACACCTCGCGGTACACCTCACTGGTCAAGGTCACCACGTAAAGCGGAGAAAGAGTGATACACCTCGCGGTCCACCTCACTGGACAACACCACTCAACCTCACCTTTATTATCTTTTTACGTATCTTTTCATTTCATTCGTCACATCACATCCTACTTTTTCACTTCGTAAAAACATGGAAATTCATTTTTGTTTCGTTTCATAATTTAAAACCATGATGCGTATCACAATGCATAACATAAAGTAAACGTGCAATGCATCCTACTGAGCAGTGATGTAGGCCTAAAGGCAAAACTCCTACTATATTACTTACCTGACATCCTAGAAATTTCTCGCCGAAACTCGTAGTTCGCTCGATAACTGGAAAAACTATACAATCACACATTCATTAATTCTACTTCGTTCAACTAATAAATTTCTAGTTTGAAAGGCATAACTCGTACAAAACCAAAACTCTCTACCAAACTAGAGATGCAACTCAATTTTCGACCAACTTCGGACATTCATAACTTCCCAAATAATCGTCCAAATTGGACAATTCGAAATGCTACAGACTCCACAGGACGTATGGTTTCTAATGGTCTCATCTATTTCATAATTGGGCATCAAAAACTTGGCCGGATGTGGTCGAACGGAAGCCGTTCCACACTTCGAGCATTTCGACTATCCCCACGCTCAATCTTCCCCTTAAAATTTTGAAATCTACTCCTAATTCTAGATTAACCACCAACACACGGTAGGAATCAATTTTTAACCTCAATTCCTCACAGCTCCCTCCTAGATTTTTACCAAGTCATACAATACTCTTTCTAAGTTCGTTTAAACACTCAAAAAACTATAGTACTAACCATCTACTAAAATTTACCTGAAATTTGAAGAATAACGGAGAAGAAACGCAAAGAGATCGTCGCTAGGAAGGAATCGCCAGAGAGAAGCTAGAGGGAAGAGGGCTTGCGTTGGGAGGGAGAACACCGATGGTGTTCTTCCTTCTCTTTTTTTTTAATTAAAATTATATTATTTAATATAATTAATCCTAATTACTATTTTGCCCTCAACCTTTAACTGTTTAATAAATCTGCTATACGGTCCGGTTTCTCTTGGATTCCTAAATTTCTTTCTTCTCCATTAGCCTTAAAATAATCTTTTACTTACGGGTAGAAATTCTCCGCTCACAGTTCTGACTAAAACTCCACCAATTACAATACGTAAATCCGAAATTAGCTTAAACAAAAAAATATGGGTGTTACACCACCCATACCTACGCTCGCCTTGGTCAAAACGCCCTAACAGCCGGCCAAATCGTCCCACGAGCGTCTTTCTCCAACTGCCTCCTAGTTCTAGGCATACTCGAGATACTCACTCGCTGCTACATCGTCACCTTCGTCACAGAACTCAATTATTAACCTAATGCTAAGTAAGTAATGCACATAAACACACACTAAATCAAACACCCCTAACACATGCAATTTCTACAGTTTCATTTCTACTTTCATTTTTTTCTATTCCTTACATCTTCTTTATCTTCTTACTACTGGGTTCTTCTTTACGTGCTAAATCAAGGTGACAAACCTCGCAGTCCACCTCTGTAGACAAGGCCAACCTCAATCTAGTAAAGTGACAGACCTCGCGATCCACCTCTAGGGACAAGGCAACCACGTAAAACGGAGGAATAGTGATACACCTCGCGGTCCACCTCTAGGGACAAGACCACTCAACCCTGCCTTTCTTATCTTCTTACGTACCTTGCCTTTCTTATCTTCTTACGTACCTTCTCATTTCGTTCGGCTCATCACATCCTACTATTTCACTTCGTAAAAACATGGAAATTCATTTTCGTCTCGTTTTCCTAATTTAAAACAATGATGCACAACCATGAAAGCATAACATAAAGTAAAAGTGCAATGCATCCTACTGAACTGTGATGTAGGCCCGAAGATAAAACTACTACTACATTACTTACCTGGCGTCGTAGAGATTTCTCGCACTCCATAACTTCGGGCGCTAAATAGGAAAACCTATAAAAACACACATCTATTAGCTCTATTTCAATTAAATTTGTAAACTCTAAAGGAAACAACAGCTAAACCCCCACTCGGCCTGAACCGAGAATCCTAATTAAATTTCTGACTAATCTTCAAAAATTCATAACTCCACCAATTTTTGTCTGAATTGGACGATTCGAAATGTTACAGATTGCTCATGGCGTCTAGTTTCTAACGATCTCATCCATTTCCTAGTTCAACACCTATAGCTTGGCTAGACGTGGCCGAGCAAAAACCATTCCAAATTCGAGCACTCGGCTATCCAAACACTCAATCTTCCTCATAAAGTCCCGTAATCTACTACTACTCCTACTTAAACACCAACATACTGATAAAAATTGACTCTAAGTTCGATTTCCCACAACTTTCTCCTAGGTTTTCACCAAACCACACAACACCCTTTCTAACTTTGTTTTTAACACTCAAAATAACCAAAATACTAACTATCTACCGAGAACTAACTAAAACTTACCGTTGATTTGAAAAAATGGAGAAAAACTGTCGTTAGAAGGGAGAATCGTCGGTGGAATGCTCTGTGCGGATGAGGGAGGAGAAGAAAGGAGAGGAGAGGAATGCGCTGGGGAGGAAACACTATTGAGGTGTTTTGATATTATTTTTTTTTATAATAATAATCCTAATTACTATTTCACCCATAACTCTTAACCGTTTAATAAATCCGTTACACGGTCTGATTCTGGTTGGATTCTTAAAACTTCTCATTCACCATTAGCCTTAAAATAATCTTTTACTTAATGGTAGAAATTCTCCTCTATCAATTCCGACTAAAACTCTGCCGATTACAATTACATAAATTCAAAATTAGTTTTAACGAAAAATTCTGGATGTTACACATCTCATAGTCCATCTGACGGAACGACCAAACTCGCTTTAGAAGAACTAAGCCTACTATAACACCCCGTATTTTCGTCGTATAAATTTTTGGGTCGTCGGGGTGATAATCGGCAGGGTACGGGTCTGAATGGAGAGCGGAGAATTTGTAAGGTTAGCTGGGGGGCTATTTCAGGATTTATGGAGTGGAGAAAATTTTAGGAATCCGGCCAGAAACGGATTGAATAGCCGTTTGATTAAAAGATTAAAATGTGAGGATAAAAAGGTAATTAGCTTATTATTATTATTATTTTATTTATTTTTTTAACTGTTAATAGGGAAGGGAAGGATTCGCAAAAACCCTCTCCCCGAAACCCTCTCCCCTCTCTGTTATTTTCTCCCCGACCGTGCGACCCTTTCTGTTTTTCTCCTTCCCGCAACGTTCAACCGGTGATCAGTTGTAGTTTCCTCCTCCATTTCAACGGTTCAAGGTAAGTTTAAGTAGTTTATAGTTCAATGTTGGTTTAGTGTTGGCGTTGAGGAGAAATTTGATGGATAGGGAGTTAGGGTTTTAAGGTTAGAGTGTGTATTGGGTTTAATATTGATTGTTGCAGGTTAGTGAGGATAAATGTGATGGATGGGGGAGGAAGTGAGTTAATTTGAGCGATGAACCAAGAATGTAGGATTTTAAGCACTAATACGGAACTGGCTGTGAATTTTTGGCCTAACTACGGACGTTTTTTTTTTTAAACCTTTTTGGTGTGGTAAACTAGGTTATGATTGGAGCGTTAGGCCGCTAGAATCGAGTGATTCCTATAACCAACGCAAAAGATATGTGCGTCGAAAGTTAGGTTGGTTTTTTAGCCAAAATAGGTTAGTGAGCGATTTTGGTGAGTTCGTGGAGTGTTGTGCTAGTATGGTGATTTTAGTGCACAAGTAAAGTAGTGGGATGAATTTTGACAGAAAACCGGTTTTGTTGTAGGTCGAGCAAGTTTTGGGGTGAAACGAGCACCACGGAGACTTAGAATGCCAAGTAAGTAGTGTATACATGAGTTTTTCCCAAGTGGGCGTACACCGAGGAACGTTTGGTTGTGATGATTGATTGTGATGTGCGTGTGTATTGTTTGACATGCATCATGTTTTTGAAATGAGAACGAGAATGAATTTGAGTATGGTTTTATGTGCGAGTGTGAAGTACGAGGTGTGGTGGTGAGGACAATGTGTGTGTGGGCAGCTAGGCCTCATTGCTAGGGAAACCGGGACGGTGGCGACGTGCCAGGGTGTGATGTGGTGAGTGCGTCCAGCCTCATCCTAGGATGGCTGCTGCAGTGTGCGTGTGGTGGTGTGCAACTATGACCTCGTTACTGAAGGAACCGGGACGATGGCGGTGTGCCAGGGGGTGGTGTGGCGAGTGCGTATACCCTCACCCTTGAATGGTTGCGGTGCATAGAGTGATGGGTGGGTACGAGTTGAGAGCCTCATTGATGGAGAAACCGGGACGACAGCGACATGCCAGGGTGTGAGGTGGCGAGAGAGTGCAGCCTCACCATGGTGCGGCTGTACCACACAGCACCGGTTGTGATAACATGAGTAAAAACGTAGAGACTGTATGTGATAGAATTGTATTGTTGTTTTACGATTCAAATTCCACTACTTACTGAGCGTTAGGATTATGTTGTGTGTGCCGTGGTGTAGGTGCAGTGTTACCAGCGGGTGAGTTGCTAGAGCCTAGACAGAACGAGTAGGCTGTTGGCGGTGTACGACCGTGTGCCGGAAGGTGGAGCTCGTCGTGGCGGCCCGACCCGTGCAGTGAAGCCGGGAGATAGGTTTCTGGGAGTTGAGTTTTGTGAGGTCTATGTCGGGTGTCTAGGTTTTGAGGCATAGATGAGTGAGGATGTTGATAGTCGGGATTGATGTATAGGTACATTGTTGAACTATTTGAAAGAGTTTAAATGGATGATTCAGGTTTACAATAGGTAGTTTTAATTTGGGGAAGTTTTCGTGTCCATTTTCTTTCGGAACTGCTGTTATTTTTCGACTGCTGATGTAAAGTGTCAACCAAAGTCCACAGGTGTTGACCGGTCAGTGTAAATTGGAGGGTGAGTGTCGAACGTGGGATTCGACCGGTGCAGGCAGAGAGGAATGAGGTGTCGACTGGCGACCGTGGGTGTCAACTGGTTAGTATAAAAGCAGTGAGAGGGTCGACCGCGGGGGTCGACCTGCGCGACCTGAAAGGATCAAAGTGTCAACCTGTGAGAGCAGGTGTCGACCATTCTCTGAGTTGAATGTAGAAGTGTCGACCGGTGATTCCTAGTGTCGACCGACGAGAAGACCCGAGAGAAATGTGGTGTCAACTGGCGTTTGCCATTGTCGACTGATAAGAAACCTAAGACAACTCAAGTGTCGACCGGCGTTTGCAGGTGTCGACCTGTCTCTTCATTTCTATGTTTTACAAAGGTGAAGTTATTTAAACCTGTTTTAAATTGAGTTTTCCGCTGTGGCGTTCATATGTAATTCTTTTAGAAGTCGTTTTGAGTCGAAGAACAAAAAATTTTAAATTTTATACGAATTCGGTCGGGGTGAGAAGCGAGTGTACGGTTGACGATCCGGGTCCGGGGACGGCTCGGGGGGCGTTAAAGATGTGCTGTCGAAGCAGTGAACAAAACGAAAACGGGTAGGTTTTCGTGGCGTTACACCTACCACACGGTCCACCTCATGGGATTACCATACTCACTTAAAGAGAGGGAAAAAGAAGACACATCTCAAGGTTTACCTCACGGAACAACCATACCTAAACCCCACTCTAACATAGTCTTTTTGTAATAACCAAGAAATTTTGAATTTTAATTTAATCTCGGTCGGAGTTTCGAGGAATATTTCAACGGGGGAAAAAATTTAAATTATAAGACTCGGAGCCTACTTTTGCGATGATTTTCAGAATTTAAAGTCGGAAGGTTGGGAAATTAACGAAATTACGGATGATTGAAACACATGAGGGTATTTTGGTAATTTGTAATTAAATTAAAATTAAAAAAATAAATAAATAAATAACAAGGTGGAATGGCTTCGGGTGGAAGCCATTCCACCCTGTGTTGTGTGCGGCCGAGAGAGCGAGAGCGAGAGAGAGACCGAGGAGGAGAAATCGCCGATGACCGACCGCCGAGGTAGAGACGCCGGTGCTTAGAGTACTCCGGTGAGCTGAAGAGAGGAGCTACCTTGCCTTCCCGTGCTGAGAAACTGAAGGTGAGTCCTCCCCTGTTTTCTTTGGTTCTGTCGACCGAGCGTGGAAGTTTGGTTGTTCTTGGATTCTCGAAAGTAGGACTCGGTCGTCGGAGAATTTTAGAATGTAGTGTGTCCTGTGCTGGAGCCAGTGTGTGGCTCGGCTCTCCCACGACAAAACCGACCAAAAACAAGGAGTTTCCCTTCAGTTTTTGCCCTGCTCTGATGGCCGAGCGTGGGATCGTGTTGCCCTCTACATTTTAGGGGAGTATGGGACAAAATTAGAAGGAATGAGGAAGGGGTGCAGGGTTCAATGAACCGAACGAAAATTCTCAGTTTTGTGGAGAAAACCGTGAAGGTTGTTGGTGCTGCCATGCTGTTTTCTAATTAGGAACTCTCCAAATTGTTGATGTGTGCATCGGTAGATCGAAATGTGATTGTTTGGTGAAAGAATTTGCGAGATTGGATCGAAAATGAATTTTCGACTTTTTTTCATATAAAAACAGATTCTGTTTTTGGCTGTTTTGGCTAGGCTTTGGTTGATCATTTTAAATTTTATTTTGTGGGTTAAAAATAGGTTGTTAGAACAACGTGTGGCCGCTGGAATCGTTCGATTCCGATATCCGACGCAAAAGTTATGCGCGTCGGAAGTTTATATCGGATTTTGATCCAAGTCAAATTAGTGACCGTTTTTCGTGGAATTTCGACGTGTGATAGTGACATGTCTGTTTTTGGTGCGTAACGCAGAATTGAGTGAGTTTTGGTTGAAGAAAAACAAAAGTTGAAATTTTATAAAAAAATGGCAGATTCAGTTTTTGGCATTTTTCGCCCGTTTGCGACTTACCATTTTAAAATCCGTCTTAGTATGTTAGACTAGGTTTCTGAGGGACGTTTAGCCACTTGAATCACTCGATTTCGTTAACGGACGCAAAAATTATGCTCATCCGAACTTTGGGCTGGTTTTCGGCCAAACCAAACTAATGGACTGTTTTAGTTGGAATTTCATGAGTGTAGTTAAGGAAGGTTATTTTTAACTATTTGGTGGAATTTGAGATAAATATTGATGAGTGATTGTTTGTGTTTTAGGTTGAGACACTTTTTGGCGAAGCTGTGCATCGAGCGAGCTTAGGAAGCCAGGTAAGTAGTGCATGCATGTGTTTTGCCTAAGTGGGCCTACACTGTAGAACTTTAGGGTTTATGTGATTGGTTGTGGTGTGCGTGCGTATTGTTTGACATAAATCATATTTTAAAAACGTGAACAAAAATGGTTTTGAGCATGTTTTGAGTATGTGGTGAGACGTGTGGCGGTGGTACCGCGGATCCCGCTAGCGTGCGGGCCGGTGCTTCACCAGTCGCGGATTCCACTCGAGGGTTGGTCCGGCTGGGCCGTCATGCGACGTGAATGTGTTGACGGTGAGGATATGAGCAGTGGTACCGCGGATCCTACTAGTGTGTGGGCCGGTGCAACATCAGTCGCGGATCCTACTCGAGGGGTGGGCCGGCTGGGATGTCGCGAAACGTGTGTGTGTGGCAACTGTGGCCCCGTGCTGGGGAGGCTGGGACGGGGGCGACATGTCAGGGTGTAGAGTGGTGCGAGGTATACTCTTACCCTGATGTGGTTGCCGTGTGGTGATGCGTGTGTGTAGCTTGTGGGCCTCGTTGCTTGGGAGTCCGGGATGGTAGCGACGTGTCAGGGTGTAGGGTGGCGTGAGGTTCCTCCTTACCCTGGTGCGGCTGTACTACGCCTCACAGATGTGACAACATGAGTGTGAGTGTAGAGACTGCATATGATAGGATTGTATTGTCGGCTTTTACTTTCATATCGCATTACTTACTGAGCGTTAGGCTTATGTTGTGTGTTCTGTGGTGTAGGTGCTGACGATATTGCTGGTGAGCCTCGAGAGCCTAGTCTAGAGGCGTAGGATGGTTGGCGGCGTGTGACCGCAGCACTGGATGGCGGATTTTTGTTAGGGCGACCCAACCCGTGGAGATGGTAGGTTGTGGCCTGGTTGGTTTGGGGGTTTTTCCTTCTTTTGTGATGATTATGTACAGTCAATGAGATGAGTTGTATATGTGTCAGTGTATAGGTGTATATGGAGTGCGTGTGATTTTGGCGACGTACGCATATGTTTTACATATTAGAGTATAGTATTGCTCTATATTGTGAACTCTCTTCATTTGTATTTGATGGATTTTCATTGTCTTCATATTCTGATTTGCTTATGGTGATTTCTGTGGATGATGGATAGATAGATACTGTTAGTTTTGGTGAACTATGTGCAAAGTTTTTAAATTTTTGGATAGCCAGTATTTAGGCGTTACTCTGCCGAAATTTCGGGAGAGGGGTTGGGAGTCGAGGGGGTATGGAATGGGTTAAGATGTGAACAGTGAATGCTAGAGAAGTGTAGATGAGCGTGGGAGTGCGGCGTGATCGCAGGTGCGCGGAGCACGCGGCCCTGCGCGTGCTCACAGGGCGTGCGGCGCCGGGTGAGGGCGTGCGCGCGGGCGTGCTATACAGCAGCAGTGTGCGTGGGGCAAGCGGCGCTGTGAGCATGCATGAGACACAGTGACGTTGAGTTGGCACGTGCGTCACCGCGGGGGTGCGCGCGGGGTGTCGAAGTGGGGACATGAGTGCGCGGCACCGGATTGTGTGGTTCGAGGGGTGCGTCGGATTCTTTTCTAGGATTTCGAGTCTTACCGTTTTATTTTAAACTGTTTTAAATGGTTTTCTTTTCCGCTGCGTAGTTTTTATGTTGAGGACTTCGTGTTCCCTCTTCGGGACGCGAGTTGTTTTCGAATCAAGTTGAAAATTTTTTATACTCACAATTGTTCTTTTGAAAATGATTTGAAAACTAAAAGGATATTAAATTGAGTGAGTTATGTCAAATGTTATTGTGTGTGTAGTGTGTAGATGCACTGTAGCGCACCGGAAACGCAGGGTTTCGCAGGGTGTTACACTTTTACTTATGTTTCATATTATTTCATTTATAACATTTTCATCGTACCATGTCATTTCATAAAAATTATGAAAATTCATTTTCGTACGTTTCAAATCATGATGCATGACATAATAAACATACAGTAACATACAATCATAAACCTATCGTTCTGTGATGTAAGCTCGTAGGGAAAGCACATACATACACTACTTACTCTGATCCCTTTGCCAATTTATCTCAATTGATCCCTTGACCTTAAGAACTTTACAACCTATAATATAATCAATTCCAAAATTGAATCAAACTTTTAAATAACCATCCAAACATGTAAATCAATTCATTAACTTAATCCAACTGTCATACAAATGATAAACTCAACACATTTTATTTATGCTATTCCACCAACCCGAAATTGACCAATATTTTGTCCAACTTCCATAGTTCGTAACAAATCCAATACTTGTCCGAATTTAATGATTTTAAATGCTATTGAAACCTCACGATGGCTATTTCTAATGATATAAATTATTTATCAAACCAGCATCATTAGCTCAACCAATTAATTGAAAACCGGATATGCCCAGTGCATAATTTAAAATTTCAGATTTTCATCAATTTTCAACAAATTTCAAAATGTCACAATAAATCTAATACTTATTCGAATTTGAGGATTCAACTTGTCCCGTAAACCTTATGGAGTCTAGTTTTTAAGGGTTAAAACATTTTTTTAATACCAATGCAATTAGATCAGCCGAAATTGGCCAAAACAGAACCTGCTCTGTTTTAGCCTAATTTTCTAGATTTCTTCAAAAACTTAACCAAATATCAAATCTTTTCATATAAACTATCAATATATTTTCATAGCATGATTAAGCATTCAAAGAGAGAAGAATCCAGCAATTAAATTTCAAAATTTCATACACCAAGTTAGGGTTTATCAAACATCTTCAAAGTTTCACAAAAAATCAACCCCCTTATGCATATAGAACCTAACTTAAACCAATCATTAACTTACCTTGATATATATGAGAGTTTTCTTGAAAAAAAAAACTTGCAGACAACGAGGGTTAGAGAGAGATCGCAAGGAAAGAGAGAAGAATATTTATCCAGATAAAACTAATATTACATCACTTCGAAGATAAGCTTAATACTAGGTGAGTTGTCATATTTTCTTCATGCCAACAATGCCCATAACCCTTTGAAATGTCAAAGCCAATCCACTCATACTTTCATCCTTCATTTTCAGCAATTGTTCCATAAAGAAAATAGGATCTCTCTCGTACCACCTCTCACGTGATACACATTCTAATCACATAGAAAAAAAAATAACTATTTTAACTTTACTTTATTGTTTCATTTTTTTTTATTTCTTCAACCGTGATTTACAATGCATCTCCTCTATTCTTCATTCTTTTAATTCTTTTATCAACTAATATGTATGTCATTTCCATTTTGACTTTCGCACAAATTCCAATTTATTTACACAAAGTAAATGACAATCTAACAATATCAATTATGAGGCATACGTAATACTTTAGCTGATAATAATTTCAGGTTTTTTATTCCACCCTCCTTAAGCAAAACTTTATCCTCAAAATTTGTTTACCTGAATAACTCTGAATATCAGCTCGTCATGTTTTACTGCCTTAACTTGATTACCTCTTCCACGTTGTGGTTGCACCATAAAACCTTCACAAGTGGAATTTCTTTATTGCGTAAAACTTTTACTATATAATCTAGAATCCTCACTAGTTTCTCTTCATACGTCAATGTTGGCTGAATCTCTATATCTTGTAGTTCCACAACATGAAAAGGATCTCGTATATATTTCTTCAACATCGATACATGAAATACGTTGTAAATTCCTTCCATAGAAACTGGCAACTGCAACTGATAGGCTGTTTTTCCTACTATTTTAGTAATTGAAAATGGATCCACATATCTAGGGCTCAGTTTGCTTTTCTTTCTGAATCTCATGACTCCTTTGAATAGTGAAATCTTGAGGAAAACTTCGTCATTTACATTGAATTTCAACTCCCTTCTTCTTCGATCAGCATAACTCTTCTGTCGACTTGGAGCTGTTAAGATTCGTTGTCTGATAAATGCAACCTTTTCTGCTGTTTACTGTTAAATATCCAGACCAATCAATCTTGCTTCGTCGACTTCATCCCAATATAGCGAAGATCTGCACTTCCTTCCTTAGAGAGCCTCTTAAGGAGCCATAGTATACGTCATCTTCATTAGTAGAAAATGGGCTAACTTGATTAATCGATCCACAATCACTCATATTCGATCATAACCTTTTGATGTCCTTGGCAATCCGACAACAAAATCCAGAGAGATCTGCTCCCACTTCCACTTCCACTTTGGAATCGGTAATGGTTGTAATTTTCAAGTTGTCCTCTGATGTTCTGCTTTGATTTGCTGACAAATCAGGCATGTCTTAACATACTTCGCAATATTCCTCTTCATATTAGGTCACCAAAAGTGCATTTTCAAATCTCTATACATTTTTGTGCTCCTTGGATGCATAGTAAACATAGAAGAGTGAGCTTTAGATAAAATCTCCTTCTGAAGTTCTTCATTACTCGGAACGTACCATCTATTTTGAAACTTTAGAATTCCTCTTCTGAATAGTTGAACTCCGAAGTTTCATTAGAAACCATGCTCAGTTTGAACTTATTGCACTCCGAATCATCTCTCTAAGCTTCCCTGATTTTCTCTAGAATAGTTAGCTTCAGAGATAAAGTAGAAAGCACTGCTTAAATCTGAAACTACCTCCAAATCAAATCTCTGGATTTCTGTACTCAATGCTGTAGGCATAACTGTTGATATAGTTGAAGTAGATGCTGTCACTCTGCTCAATGCATCTGCCACAACATTAACTTTACCGGGGTGATACTTAATCTCAAAATCATAATCTTTCACAAACTCCAGCCACCGTCGTCGTCTCATGTTTAACTCCTTTTGAGCGAAAATATATTTCAAACTTTTATGATCTTAAAATATTTCACACCGTTGACCATAAAAGTAATGTCTCCATATCTTTAACACAAATACAACTGCTACTAACTCCAGATCATGGGTAGGATAATTCTGCTTATAACTCTTTAATTGTCTCAAAGCGTAGGCAATTACTTTTCCTTCCTGCTTCAAAACACACCCCAAGCCTATCCTGGAGGCATCACAGTAGATACTGAAGTTATCGCCCTCAACTGGTATTGTGACAATGGGAGCAGTAAACTTCTGCTTCAAAGTTTGGAAATTATTCTCGCAGTCTTCAGACCACCAATACTTCATATTCTTTCTCGTCAATTGGGTGAGAGGTGTTGCTATTTTTGTAAATCCTTCAATAAATTTTCTGTAATAAACTACTAACCCCAGAAAACTTCGTATTTCAGTGACATTCTTTGGCTGCGACCACTCTTTTACAACCTGAATCTTTGCTGGATCAATTGAAATTCTTTCACTAGAAACAACAAGACCCAGAAAATGAATTCTGTCCAACCAAAACTCGCACTATGAAAACTTCGCATATAATTGGTGTTGCTTCAGAGTGTCTAAAACCAACTTCAGATGCTCCCTATGATCTTCCTCATTACGAGAATAAACCAAGATATCATCAATAAAAACTATCACAAACTTAACGAGATATTCTCGGAATACCCTGTTCATTAGGTCCATGAAAGCTGCTGGAGCATTCGTCAATCTGAAAGACATCACTAAGAACTCGTAATGTCTGTATCTCATTCTTAACGCTGTCTTATGAATATCTTCTGACTTCACCTTTAACTGATAATAACCTGATCTCAAATCAATCTTTGAAAAGATTTTTTCACCCTGGAGTTGATCAAATAAATCATCTATCATTGGCAGTGGATATTTATTCTTTATAGTCAATTTGTTCAACCCCCTGTAGTCTATACACATCCGTAGGGATCCATCTTTCTTTTTACCAAAAAGATTGGGTGCGCCCCACGATGAGAAGCTAGGGCGTATGAATCCCTTTTCTACTAACTGCTCATCAGCTCTTTTAATTCTGTCAGTCCCAATTTGTACGGATTCTTTGATACTGGCTCTGCTTTGGGGTAAACATCTATTACAAGTTCAATTTCTTGATCAGGAAGCAAACTAGACAAGTCATCCAGAAAAACTTACAGAAAGTCTCGAACAACTGAGATATCTTGCGGTTGTGACTCTCTTTGCATCTGTGTATCTATTGTACATGCCAGAAATCCCAAACATTCTCTGTTACATATTTGTCGGGCTTGAATAGATGACTTAACAGATAACTTCCTCGTATTCTTCATAGTCTGCAAAAAGTATTTCTCTCCATCTGGGGGTTGGAAACTACTATTCTAGATCTGCAGTCAGTAGTTGCATAGTGTCGAAATAGCCAGTCCATCCCTAAAATAACATCATAACCTGTTATTTCCATGATTATAAAATCAGCAGGTAGATTTCAAATTCCTATTGATACCATATTATCACGTACTACTTGACTAGAGTGCATGCGTTCACCCGATGGTAACTGTAACACCCCGATGGCAACGCCTTAAAAACCCCTCTAGTTTCTGGTTCCCTCTGATACCATACCAAACAACTCGTCTCTCCCTCTTACCCAATTTGTATAAAAATTTAATTTTTGTTTCATGAAAATGTTTTATAAGACTTACGCAGCGAAAAAGACACCTGCGCGGAGGACTCATCATAAAAAAAAAACACAATTATTTTTGTTGCGTTAAGTTTTAGATCATCAGAAGAAGAATTAGGCTAAAAATTCGGATACATTCTGGGAAAATCAAATTTCCATCGAAGAGAAGCAAATGAAAGGCTTTCATGAAAATTCTCGTAGAATCGAGAATGAGGTTTTCATTCTGTACATGCCAGATCGTTCTGCACCTAAGGGTCGACACCTATATACATAGGTCGGCACCTCGGTCGCCTCTGTTTACACAGGTCGACACTTGCTTGCAGCGGTCGACACCCTGATCCTCTCTGTCTGTCCCCGTCAAACCTCGCAGTCGACACCTCTGCATTCATCTCATAGAGCGGTCCACACATGTTTTCACATGTCGACACCTTAATCCCCTCTTCTCGCAACAGTCGAACCTAGTGGTTGACACTTCTACATTTATCACATAGAGCGGTCGACACCTGTCTTCACAAGTAGACACCTTAATCCTCTCTGCTCGCACCGGTCGAAACTCATGGTCGACATTCTCACCATTTTTACACTAACCGGTCGACACCTAAAGACACAAGTCGACACTTAGTTTTGTTCTGTCCCTGTAGGTCGACCCTCGTGGTCGACATTTGCCTAGTTTGGTCGACACCTAGGCATACCGGTCGACACCTTGCACCAGCAGCATAAAGAAAAACCTCAACTCAAACGAAAATGAAGAACGAAAACCTTCTATCAATTAAACCACGAAAAAAAAAACTTGGATTTTCAAATCATAATCTCGCAAGTAGTTTCAAAATACGACTATACATGATCCCGACTATTAACGTTCAAAACCCACCTATACATCAAAATCTATACACGTGAAGAAATTCCACAGTATAGGGCAATACAATGCCCATATATATCAATACACACATGCGCAACTAAAATTACACAAACCGTCCCTCCAAAAACCCCACCATACCAGCCTAACTCTACGGGTCAGGTCGCCCTAACACATTCCACCTGCCAGTACATGGTAGTATGCCGCCAACTGTCCGCAGGCTCGGGAAACTCACTTGCTAATCTTCAACACCTACACCACAAAATACAAAACATAAGCCTAATGTTCAGTAAGTAGTGCACTATGAAGTGTAAAAACTGAAAATGCACTCCTATCACATGCAGTCTCTATATTCTCACTCATGTTGTCGTAACCTATGCCGCATCGTACAGTCACACCAGGATGAGACTGGATTCTCACGCCACACCGCCCCCTGGCACGTCGCCACCGTCCTGGTTCCTCCAGCAACGAGGTCCACAAGCTACACACACACGTGTCACCCCACATAACAACCGTCCCAGGGTGAGGCTGGATGCATTCACCACACCAACCCCCTGACACGTCGTCACCGTCCTGGTTCCTCCAGTAAAGGGGCTAGAGTTGCTCACCACCACACACACACGTAGCATGTTAGAGTGAGGCTGGACCCACTCGCCACACCACCCCCTGACACGTCGTCACCTTCCCCGTTTCTCCAGCAATGGGGCAAAAACTGCCCACACACACATCGTTCTCACCACCACGCTTCACACTTCACGTTTGCACATAAAACCATGCTCAAATTCATTTTTGTAACACTTTTCAAAATATGATGCATGACTGAAACAAAACATTCAAAACATACAATTCATCCCTATCGTCTCATGGTGTAGGCCCATAAGGGCAATGCGCATGCAAACACTATTTACCTGGCCTCTTGAGTTTCTATGGTGCTTGTTTCTACCACTTCCTCGGGTTCAACCTATCATATAACTAATTTGCATTAAATTCAATCTCACAACTCATTCTACGTTCTAAAATTATGACTATTAACTCAATCCATCAAAGTCCGACTAACACAGCTCACTAACCCGACTCGGCCAAAATTAACCTAACTTCAATTGCACATAACTTTTGCGTCGGTTATTGTAATCACTCGATTCCAGTGGCTACACGCTCTTTAAGGAACCTATTTCAACATACTATATGGATTTCTAAAATAAATATTCGTACCTAGGGCAAAAACTCAAAACCGGTTCCAGTTTAGGGGTTAAAATCCTACATTCTCGGTTTTTCACTCAAACTCGCTCAATTTTCCATCATTTCAACCATATTCTAATACATTAAGCATAATCTAACTACTGTTGGAGACTTCAAATTCAGAAGACCCGAATTGCACGGAACACCCTCTCGGCTATTCTTCAATTTTTGTAAATCTCTCACCTCACCCACTCCAAACCGTTAATCTCCCAGTCCATCACCACTCTAATCCTAGCATAAATCTTCAGAAACCGAAACCAAAACTCAACCCTAGCTTATCGATCAACAGAGGGGTGGAGAGGAAAAGATTACCGGAGAGAAAGAGGTACTCTGTTCTACACGTGGACGGGAGGAGAGAAAACAAGGTTGGCAAGCTTCAATCGCCGGCGCACACGCTTTCTCCGCGGAAGATCTCGACAGGGAGGGGAGGCTTTCCTCTTCTCTTCTGCCGAGAGGAAAGAACGAGAGAGACTTCTGGTTGTTCTTTTATAATTTTTTTTATTATTATTGTTAACTAAATTACCAAATTGCCCTCACATGTTAATCTTTTGAAAAATCCATCAAATTACGTCCTTTCACCTCCAAAATTCAGAAATTTTCTTCGGAGTTCACTCTTAACTTTTCCTCTAATTAATTTGTCCGTTAAAATTACTCGCGAAACTCAAGCGGGACCTTTAATTTATTTGATGAAATTTCTGGGTTATTACAGTAACATCACACCATAAACATTTTCAACTGCCATAGGCCATAAATCTAATTTTACTACAAACGCAGTCAAAATGAAAGAGTGTATGGCACCAGAGTCAATCAATGTGTATGCAACTACGTTATTAATTAATATAGTACCTGATACCACAACTAGTTGATCTTCATCTTCTGACTCGATCATGGCAAATATTCTAGGTGTTACTCGTGCAGGACCCTTATTTAACGCTGGGCAATTCTTGACAATGTGGCCAGTCTTGTTGCAGTTAAAACATCGACTTACTTTTGGCTTCGGGCAATCTCTGGAAAGATGTCCAACTTCGTTGCAGTTGAGGCATTTTCCTGAATTCCGTTTGCATTCACTCGGGTGATGCTTTATACATTTTTGGCACTGAGGAAATTGCCCAGATCCCTGTGTCCATTTTCCATCTCCTTGGCTAATTTGATTGTCAGCGGGCCTTTTAGCACCCTTTTGTTGTTGCTGGCCTCCCTTACTTTATTGAGGCGTAATTTCTCTAAAAAATCTCCTTGGAGCTTCTCTATCGGATGCATTTTAGGTCTACTTCTTCAACCTTCAAGGCTTTGGCAACCACCTTGGTATACGACATGTCCTGCGTCCCGACTATCTTTACGCCTTTATATATCTCTGGTTTTAGGCCTTGAACAAACTGAAGAACCTTGTTGTTATTCTCGTTTATCAGATGGCTGGGAAAACGAGACAAATATTCAAATCTCTGGTAGTAATCAGATACCAATCCAGTTTGTTTTAATAGCAGAAATTCTGTCATCTTTGTTGCTTGAACGGTGGTGTTGAAATATTTGTTGCAGAAAGCATCCTTAAATTCTTTTTAGGTTAGAACTTGTATGTTGGTGATAGTCTGCAAGGTATCCCATCAGTAACGAGCATCTTTGGTCAAGTGAAAGACTGCACATGTGACTTTTTCTGCCTCATCTACCTTGGCATATTTAAACATGTCATCAATCGTATGAATTCACTCTTGAGCGGAAGTTGGATCCAACATTTATCATTCAAATGTCGGAGGCCTCAATCTCCGAAACCTCTCTCCACTCTAGTAATTGGTAGAACTGGAACCAGAATTCCCTTGGTCACCCATGTTCATAACTCCTGCCAGTAGCTGAGATTGTAGCTTGACCAGAGCCGTCAGTCGATCAACAAGGTTGTCCCTGTTGTCCACTCCTTGTCTTGGTTCCCTTGACATGATTAATCCTAAAGAAGTTATAAGCAAACATAAATTTATAATAAAAGTACTTAACATAAACACTTACAGTTGATTAAGCACTTCCAGGTGGCGATCGACATTGTTAGATAGTTTACTGAATGATTTAACCTATGGGCTCTGATACCAACACTATAACAACTCGATTTCTCTAAACCTGGATCATTACTCTTTTCATAATTGTTTTTTAGAAAATTCACGTAAAATTAAAAATTTCTTCCTTGACTCAAAATAACATCAATCAAAATATTTAAACTTAACAGCAGAAGATCTAGAGACTCATGATTTGATTAAACCCAAATTGATACCATATAAACAAAAAGTAAAATAAATATTTTATTTATTAATTTTTTTTCAATCACTATTCACCCAAATTCAAGGGCAATATATTGTTATTCAAGGCGATTCCCCTTTCCATTCCTTCCTGCGAATTCACTGAAAATCTGGCAGTATAACGTTTAAAATATTGAAACCCAAAACCAAACAAATCAGCAGAAAAACTAACGAACATTTCTATTTAAAACTCCAAACTTATTAACATTCGTTTTTGTACAAAACCATCCAGAAGTTTATAATGCATCAAAATAGTTTTCTAAAACATATAAACATACACATTATACACATATCACTTGTTTCAAAACATACGTTTCTCCACGGTTAAATCACCCTAACAAATACCTTTATCGTCACATGAGCGTACTCCTTTTGCTGCCTCCTAATCTTGCAGATGCTCGAGAATCTCACAAGCTAACTCTTCGTCACCTAAATCACAGAGCTCAACTATTAGCCTAATGTTAAACAAGTAATGCAATAATGAATGAAACAATACACATAACTTATATCTTAATATATGCAATTTCTACAATCTGATTTCATTTTTGTTTTCTTTTTCATTTCCATTTCGCTTTATTCAATCTTTCTCTTTATGTTCTCTTTTATTTACATACTAGATTGAGCAGGCACGCCTCAAGGTCCACCTCATGGGACGGCCAAACTCGTTCTAGAAGGAGTTGGTACACCTCACGGGATGACCATACTCACTTCAAAGAGGAGGAAAAAGGAGGCATACCTCATGGTCTACCTCACGAGACGGCCATACCTAAACTTCACTCTAACATAGTATTTTACTTACATTTCATATTATTCATTCGTAACATTTTGCATCGTACCATGCCATTTCATAAAAATTATGAAAGTTCATTTTCGTACTTTTCAAATAATGATGCATGACATAATAAACATAAAATAACATACAATCATAAACCTATCATTCTGTGATATAGGTCCGAAGGTAAAGCACATGCGTAAACTACTTATCTCGATTCCTTAACAAATTTATTTTAATTAATTACTTGACCTTGAAAACTTTACAACCTATAATATAATCAATTCCAAAATTGAATCAAACTTTCAAATAATCATCCAAACATTTAATTCAGTTCATTAACTTAATCCAAGTGTCACACAAACAATAAACTCAACACATTTTATTCATGCTATTTCACAAACTCGAAATTGACCAACATTTTGTCCAACTTCCATAATTCGTAACAAATCCAATAGTTGTCCGAATTTGATGATTTTAAATGCTATTGAAACCTCATGATGTCTAGTTTCTAATGGTATAAACTATTTATCAAAACCAACATCATTAGTTGAACTGATTTAATGAAAAACCGGACATGCCTTGTGCTTTGTAATAACCTGAAAATTTTGAGTTTTAATTTTTAATTTCTGGAATTTTTAGTTTAATCTCGGTCGGAGTTTTGAGAAATATTTCAACAGGAAAAATTTAAATTATAAGACTCGGAGCCTACTTTTGCGATGGTTTTCAAAATTTAAAGTCGGGAGGTCGAGAAATTAACAAAATTACAGAAGATTTAAACACGTGAAGGCAATTTTGTAATTTGGTATTTAAAAAAAAAAAAAAACCAATAACAACCGAATGGTTTCGGGAAGAAGCCATTCCGCTGTTTTCACTTGCCACCCGAGGGAAGCAGAGGGGAGACGCGAGGGAGAGAGGGCGATCAAGAGCTGAGGTGTGATCTTCGATCGGTGGACGTCGAGCTCGAGGGTGTGAGCGAAACCGCAGCCGAGTGTTTCTTCTCCGGCGATCGGGGTCGTTTAGTTGCTGTAGCTCGAATTTTTGAAGATAGTGAGCCCGAGCGTGTTCTGCCGATGACCGCGAAGGGCAGGTTGCCGACCAATTCTGGCACCGACGATTTGGGCGCCTTACTGGAATATTTCTTCTTTTTCGTTGGGTGCAGCACTCCAATGCTCGGTAAGCCTCTCTTCCTCCCTCTGCTGTTCTGTCCGGTTTAGCTGAGTGTAAGGTTCGGCCTCTCTCCATTTTCGATGATTTTTGGTGAAGTGTTGAGGAGGGAGTGCCAGGAATTTGGAGGGGGAAACCGAAGGCGAGCCCTGTCGGTTTCCCTGTTGTTGGCCGAGCTTGGTGCTCGGCCTCCTTTCAATTCCGGCAAGCTTGGCCGGAATGTATAAGTGGGATACGAGTAATTGTGTATAGGAGTGGTGAAATTCGAATATAAATCAAGAATCGAACGTTTTTGGCTTTGGGGCAGCTTCTATTTTTGTCCGTTTCGGCCTACGTTCGGCTGATCATTATAAATTCTGTTTTTGTGGGATATATTAGGTGGTTAGAGGGACCTATGACCGCTGGAATCGTTCGATTCTGATATCTGACGCAAAAATTATGCGCGTCGGAAGTTTATGCCGGATTTCGGTCCAAATCAAATTAGCAAGCGTTTTTCGTGGAAATTCGACGTGTGAGAGTAGCATAGCCATTTTGATGCATATAGCTAGTTGCGAGTGAATTTTGGTTGAAGAGAAGTGAAAATGTGAAATTTGATAAAAGTGGCAGTTTCGGTTTTTAGCGTTCTTCGCCTGTCTGCGGCTTATCATTTTAAAATCCGTCGTAGTATGTTAAACTAGGTTCCTAAGGGGACGTTTAGCGACTTGAATCGTTCGATTCCGTTGGCGGACGCAAAACTTATGCGCGTCCGAACTTTAAGCTGGTTTTCGACCGGACCAAACCGATGACCCGTTTCAGTTGAAATTTCATGAGCATAGTTAAGGAAGGTTATTTTTAGCTATTTGATGAATTTTGAGATGAATACTGATGAGAGATTGGTTGTGTTTTAGGTTGAGGCCTTCTTTTGGCGAAGCTGTGGATTAAGCGAGCGTAGGACGCCAGGTAAGTAGTGCATGCACGTGTCTTGCCCAAGTGGGCCTACACTGTAGAACCTTAGGGTTTATGTGATTGATTGTGGTGTGCGTGTGTATTGTTTGTCATGCATCATATTTAAGAAAAAAAAAGTGAACGAAAATGATTTTGAGCATGTTTTGAGATTGTGGTGAGACGTGTGGCTGTGGTACCGCGGATCCCGCTAGTGTGCGGGCCGGTGCTTCACCAGTCCCGGATTCTATTCGAGGGGTGGGCCGGCTGGGCCGTCATGTGGCGTGAATGTGTTAACGGTGAGGATATGGGCAGTGGTACCACGGATCCTACTAGTGTGTGGGCCGGTACAACACCAGTCGCGGATCCTACTCGAAGGGTGGCCGGCTGGGCTGTCGCAAAACGTGTGTGTGTGGCAATTGTGGCCCCGTGCTGGGGAGGCTGGGACGGGGGCGACGTGTCAGGGTATAGAGTGGCGCGAGGTACACCCTTACCCTGATGTGGTTGCCGTGTGGTGATGCTTGTGTGTAGCTTGTGGGTCTCGTTGCTGGGGAGTCCGAGACGGTGGCGATGTGTCAGGGTGTAGGGTGGCGTGAGGTTCCTCCTTACCCTGGTGCGGCTGCACTACGCGTCACAGATATGACAACATAAGTGTAAGTGTAGAGACTGCATGTGACAGGATTGCCTTGTCGGCTTTTACTTTCATATCGCATTACTTACTGAGCGTTAGGCTTATGTTGTGTGTTCTGTGGTGTAGGTGCTGACGATACTGCTGTGAGCCTCGCGAGCCTAGTCTAGAGGCGTAGGATGGTTGGCGGCGTGCGACCGCAGCACCGGATGACGGACTTTTGTTAGGAGGACCCGACCCGTGGAGATGGTAGGTTGTGACCTGGTTGGTTTGGGGGGTTTTTCTTTCTTTTGTGGTGATTATGTACAGTCGATGAGATGAGTTGTATATGCGTCAGTGTATAGGTGTATATGGAGTGCGTGTGATTTTGGCGACGTACGCATATATTTTACATGTTAGAGTATAGTATTGCTCTATATTGTGAACTTTCTTCCGTTGTATTTGATGGATTTTTATTGTCTTCATACTCAGATTTGGTTATGGTGATTTCTCTGGATGATGGATAGATAGATACTGCTAGTTTTGGTGAACTGTGTGCAGGGTTTTAAATTTTTGGGATAGCCAGTTTTTAGGCGTTACTCTGCCGAAATTTCGGGAGAGAGGATATGAAATAGGTCAAGGTGTGTACGGTGAATGCTAGAGAAGTGTAGATGAGCGTGGGAGTGCGGCGTGATCGCAGGTGCGCGGCGCTGCAGGTACTCACGGGTCATGCGACGCCGAGTGAGGGCGTGCGCGCAGACGTGCTGTACAGCGGCAGGGTGTGTGGGGCACGCGGCGGTGTGAGCGTGCCGAGACACAGTGACGTTGAGTTGGCATGTGCGGCACCGCGAGGGTGCGCGCGAGGTGTCGAAGTGGGGACGTGAGTGCGCGGGACTGGGATGTGTAGTCCGAGAAGTGCGTTGGATTCTTTTCTAGGATTTCAAGTCTTACCGTTTTATCTTAAACTGTTTTAAATAGTTTTCTTTTCCCGCTGCGTAGTTTTTATGTTGAAGACTTCGTGTACTCTCTTCGGGACGTGAGTTTTTTTTTAATCGAGTCGAAAATTTTTCATACTCACAAATGTTCTTTTGAAAATGAAAAAGGTATTAAAATGAGTGAGTTATGTCAAGTGTTAGTGTGTGTAGTGTGTAGATGTACTGTAGCGCACCGGGAACGGGGGGTTTCTCGGGGTGTTACATGCTTAATTTAAAATTCCAGATTTTCATCAGCTTTCAACAAAATTCAAAAATTCACAATAAATCCAATACTTGTCTAAATTTGATGATTCAAATTGTCACGTAAACCTTTAAGAGTCTGGTTTCTCAGGATCAAAACCATTTTTCAAATCAACACAGTTAGATTAGCCAAAAGTGGCCAAAACAAAACCTTTTCTGTTTTAGCCTAATTTTTCAGATTTCTTCAAAAACTTAACAAAACATCAAATCTTTCCATATAACCATCAATATATTTTCATAGCATGATTAAGCATCCAAAGAGAGAAGAATCCAGCAAATAAACTTCAAAATTTCATAGATCCAGTTAGGGTTTACCAAACATCTTCAATGCTCAACAAAAATCAACTCCCTTGTGCATATAAAACTCTAACTTAAACCCATATTTAACTTACCTTGATATACATGAGAGTTTCCTTGAAAAAAACAACTTGCAGACAACTAGGGCTAGAGAGAGATCACAAGGAGAGAGAGAAGAATGTTTATCCAGATAAAATTAATACTACTTCACTTAGAAGATAAGCTTAATACTAGGTGAGTTGTCATATTTTTTTCATGCCAACAATGCACAATGGCAATCCACTCATACTTTCATCCTTCATTTTCAGCAATTGTTCCATAAAGAAAATCAGATCTCTCTCATACCACCTGTCACGTGATACACATTCTAATCACATAGAAAAAAAAAATTAAATATTTTAACTTTACTTTATTATTTCTTTTTTTTTTATTTCTTCAACCGTGATTTAAAATGCATCTCCTCCTCCATTTTTCCTTCTTTTGATTCTTTTATCAACTAACATGTATGTCTTTTCCATTTGACTTTCGTACAAATTTCAATTTATTTATACAAAGTAAATGACAATTTAACAATCAATTATGAGGCATACGCAATACTTTAGTTGATAATAATTTTGAGTGTTACAGAGTAATTAGATTTGAACCGAAATATGTCAACTTTATTAAACTGTTATTTAGTTATTGCACTATTATATTCAAAATTACTATATAGACTCTTGGACTATGATTTATATTAAAGTCTTCTGCTGCTAACCAAACGTTGGGCTAACAATCGGGTCATCTCTAAGGATAAAGATCGTCCAACCCGATGTTCTGTTTGGGTTGCCTCTTGGTCGTGACATATATAATAATTCTATCATGTGATCAAGAATATCATCTCATTTATTGTTAGCTCCTCTACGGTTAGTCATGGGGATCTACATTTCAAAGATTTTGAAAAAGAGAACACTTAATAAATTTATTACAATAAACTTCTAAAAGAAAATACTTGTCAATTGATGTCCATCTAGTTGTGCGATGAGAACTCAGACAATCTACAAAATCAATACAACCTAGGCAATTGGAACAACCATCCTATAATTTAGATCTAAATTGAAAAACCCAAGGTATATTTACTTACCTTAGCTTCAATGAGTAATCTTTAAGCTCTATGCGAAGATTGAGATTTCATTTCTCACCTATAGAAGATTTAGGGCCAATAGTCATCAGGGAACTTAGATTTTTTTTTTTTTAAGTTTCATTTCGATGTTCAAATCCTTTGAATCTAGGATATAAATCTTACCAAGTCAATTTCAAGCTCATTTGGTGGATCACGAACTTGCTCAGATAGATCCAAAGTTAGTTTGACGTGTTTGTGAAGATGTTTGAGTTATATCTGGATCACCCTGATAGGATTTATTCACAGCTAGATCTAGCTCACTAAATGATTTTGGATGGTCTAGACCAATTTTAGATTTTCTAGATGGATTTTGGCAAGTTCAAAAAAGCTGGCTCTTGGCCAGATTTGGGTCAGGTCTTGGTCTGGTTATGGTCAGAGTTTCAATCAAGTCGGATTTCAACTTTATCACCCTATTTCATCTTTATAATTACTAGGAAAGGTCACCACTCCACTTGAGTGAAAATGGCTTACTAAGTTGTTGAGACTAATATTAGATTCAGTATAAGGAAGGTTATGCTAATAAGGTTATTGATACCATGTCTCACACAATCACCTTGAGTCTTCCTATAATGCCCCTAGTTCTTTCTTTGCAACTTAGATACTAGAAGTTATCGATGATTAATCAAGTGACCATTGAGGTTTTCCCTTAACAAGTGAACTTCATTTAGAGGGCATCAAATCCAATGAGCTTTTGTATTCCAACAATTTGCCTTGATTAAAAGGTGAAATAACCATTGCATCTAGAGGCCCATTCTCATAAAAAAAAACTCATTCAGTTCATGCAACGAAAAGATGGGTTGATCCTATTGCAACCACATAATACATTAAGCTAGACTGAAATCTTGTACTATTGTTTGCATGTTGATTCTCCAAAATATGGACTCTAAAAGTCAGATAAAAAAGAAAGTTGTCATCTATCATAATCTAAGCAAGAAGATATGATACGAACTTCAGGTATTAAGAGATTAGAGACCCTTCAACTGTAACACCCCGAGAAACCCCGCGTTCCCGGTGCGCTACAGTACATCTACACACTACACACACTAACACTTGACATAACTCACTCAATTTAATACCCCTTTCGTTTTCAAATCATTTTCAAAAGAACATTTGTGAGTATGAAAAATTTTCGACTCGATTTGAAAATAACTCGCTTCCCGAAGAGGGAACACGAAGTCATCAACATAAAAACTACACAGCGTAAAAGAAAACCATTTAAAACAGTTTAAGATAAAACGGTAAGACTTGAAATCCTAGGAAAGAATCCAACGCACCCCTCGAACTACACAATCCGGTACCACGCACTCACGTCCCCACTTCGACACCCCACGCGCACGCTCACAGTGCTGCGCGTGCCATCTCCACGTCACTGTGTCTCGCACACGCTCACAGCGCCGCGTGCCCCACGCACCCTGCCTCTATACAGCACGTCCACGCGCACGCCCTCACCCGGCGCCGCACAACCCGTGAACACCCGCAGGGCCGCGTGCCCCACGCACCTGCGATCACGCCGCACTCCCACGCTCATCTACCCTTCTCTAGCATTCACTGTTCACATCTCAACCCATTCCATATCCCCTCAACTCCCAACCTCTCTCCCGAAATTTCGGCAGAGTAACGGCTAAAGACTGACTATCCCAAAATTTAAACCCTGCACACAATTCACCATAATCCAACAATATTTAACTATCAACCATCCAGAGAAAATCACCATAACAAAATCAGAGTTTAAGGACCACGAAAACTCATCAAATACAAATGAAGAAAATCCCCAGTATAGAGTAATATCATACTCTAACATATATCAATACGTACGCGTCCCCAAAACACTACAACCCCTCTATACAATCTCAAAAAATCAACGTCTATACAACTCCGCTGTCTACACAAATACCCGACATAAAATAATAAATCTACCATCACCTACCACCACCACGGGTCGGGTCGCCCTAACAAAATCCGCCATCCAGTGCCTCGGGCGCATGCCGCCAACCATCCTACGCCTTAGGACTAGGCTCTCGAGGGTCACCAGCAGTATCGTCAGCACCTACACCACAGAACACACAACATAAGTCTAACGCCCAGTAAGTAATGCGATATGAAAGTAAAAGCCGACAATGCAATCCTATCACATGCAGTCTCTACACTCACGCTCATGTTGTCACATCTATGATGCGTAGTGCAGCCGCACCAAGGTAAGGGGGAAACCTCACGCCACCCTACACCCTAACACGTCGCCGCCGTCCCGGATTCCCCAGCAACGAGCCCCACAAGCTACACACACGCATCACCACACGGCAACCACATCAGGGTAAGGGTGTACCTCTCGCCACTCTACACCCTGACACGTCGCCCCCGTCCCAGTCTCCCCAGCATGGGGCCACAGTTGCCACACACACACATTTCGCGACAGCCCAGCCGGCCCACCCCTCGAGTAGGATCCGCGACTGGTGTTGCCCCGGCCCACACACTAGTAGGATCCGCGTTACCACTGCCCATATCCTCCCCGTCAACACATTCACGCCGCATGACGGCCCAACCGGCCCACCCCTCCAGTGGAATCCATGACTGGTGAAGCACCGGCCCGCACACTAGCAGAATCCGCGGTACCACCGCCACACGTCTCACCACATACTCAAAACATGCTCAAAATCATTTTCGTTCACGTTTTTAAAATATGATGCATGCTAAACAATACGCACGCACACCACAATCAATCACACAAACCTTAAAGTTCTACGGTGTAGGCCCACTTGGGCAAAACGCATGCATGCACTACTTACCTAGCGTCCTACGCTCACTCGACGCACGGTTCTTGCCAAAAAGTGTCTCAACCTAAAACACAAACAAGCACTCATCAATATTTATCTCAAAATCCACCAAATAGCTAAAAATAACCTTCCTTAATTACACTCATGAAATTACAATTAAAACGGTCTATTGGTTTGGTTTGGCTGAAAACCAGCCCAAAGGTCGGACGCGCATAACTTCTGCCTCCGTCAACGGAATCAAACGATTCAAGTGGCTAAACGTCTCCTCAGGAACCTAGTGACGTATTTTAAAACGGTAAGCTGCAGACAGGCAAAAAATGCCAAAAACCGAATCTGCCATTTTTTTATAAAATTTCAACCTTTGTTTTTCTTCAAGCAAAACTCACTCAATTCAGCTTTACGCACCAAAAATAGACATGCCACTATCACATGTCGAAATTCCACAAAAACGCTCACTAATTTGACTTTGACCAAAATCCGACATAAACTTCCAACACGCATAACTTTTGCGTTGGATATCAAAATCGAACGATTCTAGCCGCCATATGTTCCTCTAACAACCTATCTTTAACCCACAAAACAGAATTTAAAACAATCAACCTAAGCCTAGCCAAAACGGCCAAAAACTGAATCTGTTTTTATACAAAAAATAGCCGAAAATTCATCTTCGATCCAATCTCACCAATTCCTTCACCAAACAATCACATTTCGATCTACCAATGCATACATTAACAATTTAGAGAGTTCCTAATTAGAAAACAGCATGGCAGCACCAAAAACCTTCACGATTTTTCTCCCCAAAATTGAGAATTTCTCAATCGGTTCATTGAACCCTGAACCCCTCCCTCATTCCTTCTAATTTATCCCATAATCCCCTGAAATGCACCGGGCAAAACGATCCCACGCTCAGCCATCAGAGCAGGACAAAATCGAAGGGAAACTCTCTGTTCCTGGTCAGTTTCGTCGCGGGACAGCCGAGCCATGCACTGGCTCCAGCACACGCACACACTACACTCTAAAATGCTCCGACGACCGAGCCCTACTATCGGGAGTCCAAGAACAACCAAGCTTCCACGCTCGGTCGACAGAACTAAAGAAAAATAGGGGAGAACTCACCTTCGGTTTCTCAGCGTGGGAAGGCAAGGCAGCTCCTCTCTTCAGCTCACCGGAGTACTCTGGGGACCGGCGTCTCTTCCTCGGCGGTCGGTCGTCAGCGATTTCTCCTCCCCGATCTCTCTCTCGCTCCCTTTCTCGGCTGCGCGACTCACGGTGGAATGGCTTCCACCCGAAGCCATTCCACCATATA
>CM039519.1:10663653-10678684 GCA_022433055.1 Begonia peltatifolia | reverse complement strand
TATATATATATTTTTAACCTTTAATTTAAATACAAATTACCAAAATGCCCTCACGTGTTTTAGTTGTCCGTAATTTCGGTAATTTCGTTAATTTCTCGACCTCCCTACTTTAAATTCCGAAAATCATCGTAAAAGTAGGCTCCGAGTCTTATAATTTACATTTTTTCCGATGAAATATTCCTCAAAACTACGACCGAGATTAAATTAAAAATTTCGGAAGTTAAAATTAAAAATTAAAAATTTCTGGGTTATTACATCAACAACTCAAATAGTTCAAAAGAACACCATTTCGATTGAAGAACAAAGTAAGGAACTAGGCGTTAATCAAAGAATTCGATAGAACCATAGTTATCAGAACTGGAATTCGACCTAGACCAAATTCATTGGTAAGAACCAAAGGTATCAAGCAAGATTTTTCGAGCGTCACTTGAAAATTGAGATTCTTTGCAAAGAACCAAAGATAAATTCTCTCTAAAAAATTCAATTTTTAATTCAAACTTGATCATTAAAATTGAATGGTGTTTGCATTTAAATAAGCTACACATTTTACTAAAATTAAATACTAAAGGAAAAGAAATAAAAAGATATAGTAACTAATAAAATCATGTAAGGTGTGATTCTCTGCATGATCGAATATCATCTCATGTTTAAACTCAGTTTGAACATGATTTGAATTGATTTGAGTAGATTCGACTCAATGAGATCTTTCCTACAAGATTTGCATGCACTTACATGTGCTTTTGCATATGACTTTTTTAATTCTCGTATGAGCTTGTGCTTAACGCATGTTCTTTTTAATTCTTGCATGAGCATGTGCATGACACGTGTTTTTATATCTTGCATGTGCATGTGCATGTGCTTTGCACCATTCCTTATTAATTATTACTTGTGAATGTGCGTCGCACCCTTCCTCCAAAAGATCTTCCAAGAATCTTTGACTTTTTGTTCTTGTAATTGGGTTGCCCATATCTTTAATTAGATCCTTACTCTTAGACTATGATTTAACCTCAACTTGGATTTCATCATCAACCTACTCATGTAGATCTTTATTTCTTTCTAACCCACATAAATCTTATTTCTTTCTAGTTTGCAAGATCTTTATCGTTCTTTCTATAATCCTTAGGGATTTATGAGACGCAAATCTATGGATCATAGCTCTTCTTTTGCCAATGTCATGAGGCCCACTTCCATGCTACGAAGATCTTTATTTTCATAGTCTTTTGCTCATGTTTTGATGACTTTTTTTCTTAGGTTGCCACACACATGGCTCCGCTGATTTAAGGTGCTATCTTAAAATTTTTTTTCCAATCTTTTCATAATCTTATTGTAATAATCTAGAAAATTTCAAATTTTTAAATCTAAATTCCAAAATTTTTAACTTAATCTCGGTTGGAGTTCCGAGAAATATTCTGACGGGTAAATTAAATTATAAAACTCGAAGTTTACTTTTGTGATGGTTTTCAGAATTTAAAGTCTGGAGGTCGAGAATTCAATGAAATTATGGACGATAAAAACACATGAGGGTGTTTAAGTAAATTGTTATTTGTTTAAATTAAATAAATAAATAATATTTGAGAAAAACCGAATGGCTTCACGAAGAAGCTACTCGCTCTTCTCTTCTGCCCGCAAGTGCTGTGAGAAGACGACCGGCGAGCGAAAGGCGATCGTGTGCCGAAGTCGGAGCTGCGATCAACGGCCGACGAGCGCCAATGTGAGGGGAGAGCTGCGAGCAAGTGCTGCTATTTCGACGAACCGAAGCCGTTCGGTTTCAGCAGCTCGAACTCCCAAAGTGAGAGCCGAGTTTTTTCTGCCAACGACCGCGAGAAGGAACCCCCATCCGGTTCTGTCGCCAGCAACCGAGCACTCTGAGTTCTCTCTTCTTCCATTTCTCCCACCGGAGCACCGAACAACACCACCTTGTAAGTCTCTCTCTCGCTCTGCTGTCCTGTCTGGTTTGGCCGAGAGTAAGGTTCGGCTTCCCTACATGTTCTGTGAATTTGGCCGCAATGTTGAGGGGGGAAGTGCCGTGAGTTGAAGCGGGAAACCGAAGGTGAGCCTTGTCAGTTTCCCTGTTTTGGCCGAGCTTGGTGCTCGGCCTCCTTTCAATTTCGGTAAGCTTGGCCGAAGTGTATGAGTGGAATGTGACTAGTTGTGTATAGAAATAGTGAAATTCGAATTGAAATCAAGAATCAGACTTTTTTTTTAGGGGCAGCTTCTGTTTTTGGCCGTTTCGGCCTATTTTTGGTTGATCGTTTTGAATTTTATTTTTGTAGGTTAAATTAGGTTGTTAGAGGGACGTATGGCCGCTGGAATCGTTCGATTCCGATATCCGACAAAAACGTTATGCGCGTCGGAAGTTTATGTCAGATTTTGGTCCAAGTCAAATTTGTTAGCATTTTTCGTAGAATTTTGACGTGTGATAGTGGCATGGCTGTTTTTGGTGCATAAAGTTAAATTGAGTGAGTTTTAGTTGAATAAAAATAAAAATTTGAAATTTAATAAAGGGGGCAGATTCAATTTTGGGGTTTTTCCATCTAGCTGCGGATTACCGTTTTAAAATCCGTCTTAGTATATTAAACTAGGTTCCCAATGGGACGTTTAACCACTTAAATCGTTCGATTTCGTTGCCGTACGCAAAAGTTATGCGCGTCCGAACTTTAGGCTAGTTTTCGGCCGAACCAAATTGGTGACCTGTTTTAACCGGAATTTCATGGATTTGGTTAAGGAATGTCATTTTATATTGTTTAGTGAGTTTTGAAGTAAAGATTGATGGGTGAATTGTTTGCGTTTTAGGTTGAGGCATTTTTGGGGAAGCTGTGCGTCGAGTGAGCATAAGACGCCAGGTAAGTAATGCATGTATGCGTTTTGCCCAAGTGGGCCTACACTGTAGAACTTTAGGATTTACGTTATTGATTGTGGTGTGCGTTTGTATTGTTTGACATGCATCATGTTTTTTAAAAAAAAAAGGAACGAAAATGATTTTGAGCATATTTTGAGTAAGTGGTGAGACGCGTGGCGGTGGTACCGCAGATCCTTCTAGCGTGTGGGCCGATGCGTAACCAACCGCGGATTTCGCTCGGGGAGTGGGCCGGCAGGGCCGTCACGCGGCGTGTATGTGTTGACGGTGAAGATGATGGGCAGTAGTACCGCGGATCCTATTAGCGTGTGGGCCGGTGCAACACAAGTCACGGATTCTGCTCGAGGAGTGGGCCGGCTGGGCTGTCACAAAACGTGTGTGTTTGGCAACTGTGGCCCCATGTTGGGGAGGCTGGGACGGGGGCGACGTGTCAAGGTGTAGAGTGGCGCGAGGTACACCCTTACCCTGATGTTGTTGCTGTGTGGTGATGCGTGTGTGTAGCTTGTAGGCCTCGTTGTTGGGGAGTCCGGGACAGTGGCGACGTGTCAGGGTGTAGGGTGGCGGTAGGTTCCTCCTTACCTTGGTACGGCTACACTACACGTCACAGATGTGACAACATGAGTGTGAGTGTAGAGACTGCATGTGATTAGATTGCATTGTCGGCTTTTACTTTCATATCGCATTACTTACTGAGCGTTAGACTTATGTTGTGTGTTCTATGGTGTAGGTGCTGACGATATTACTGGTGAACCTCGAGAGCCTAGTCTTGAGGCATAAGATGGTTGACGGCTTGTGACCGAGGCACCGGACTGTAGATTTTGTTAGGACGACTCGACCCGTGGTGGTGGTAGGTGATGGTGAGATGCATTGGATTGTTATTTTGTGTCAGGTATTTATGCGGATAGACGAGTTCGTATAGTTGTCGGTTGTACAGGATTGTATAGAGAGGTTGTAGTGTTTTGGGGACGCGTACGTATTTTTATATGTTAGAGTATGATATTGCTCTATACTGTGAATTTTCTTCATTTGTAGTTGATGAATTTCGTTGTCTTTAAACTCTAATTTTGTTATGGAGACCCTCTAAATGGTTGATAGATATATACTGTAAGTGTTTGGTGAACTGTGTCCAGGGTTTAAATTTTGGGGATAGCCAGTTTTTAGGTGTTACTTTGGCAAAATTTCGAGAGAGAGGTTGGGAGTCAAGAGGATATGGAATAGGTTGGGATGTGTACAGTGAGTACCTGAGAAGTGTGGATGAGCGTGAGTGCAGCGTGATCGCAGGTGCATGGGGCACGCGGCCCTGCGGGTACTCATGGGTCGTGCGGCGCCGGGTGAGGGCGTGCGTACGGACGTGCAGTACGGAGGTAGGGCGCATGGGGCACCCGGCACTGTGAACGTGCGCGTGACGCGGTGATGTTGAGTTGGCGCGCGCGCGGCACCGCGAGGTTGCGCGCGTGGTGTCGAAGTGGGAACGTAGGTGCGCGGCACCGGATTATGTAGTTCGAGGGGTACGTTGGATTCTTTCCTAGGATTTCAAGTCTTGCCGTTTTATCTTAAACTATTTTAAATTGTTTTCTTTTTCTGGTGCGTATTTTTATATGGACGATTTCATGTTCCCTCTTCGGGGCGCGAGTTGTTTTCGTATCGAGTCGAAAATTTTTATACTCACAAATGTTCTTTTGAATATGATTTGAAAACGAAAATGATATTTAATTGAGTGAGTTATGCTAAGTTTCAGTGTGTCATTGTGTGTAAACGTACTATAACACATCGGAAACGTATGGGTTCTCAGGGTGTTACACTTATTCAATTCGTCATATTAGTCGAAAAGCACAAAAAAAAATTTTTTCCATTCTTATTATCAAGTCACAATTTTTATCAATAATTGTTTCTTCTCGTAAAATTTTCTTCTTGAAATTTGAAAAGTTAAAGAAAAGGTTCTCAAAAGTCAAACAAAAAGCATTGTCAAAAGTCAAAATAATTGTGAAAAGTCAAAAAAAAAATTCAAAATCGAATTTTTATCGAAGCAAATTTGAGTTTCTAAAAAGTGACTAAATAATTCTTGTTTTACTTGATATTAATTTTTTATTTGGTCTTTGATCCATTTATGCGAGTTTTGAATTTTGATGGGAGAAAGATTTTGATTCAAATTTATGTGGATATCTTCGTTTTTTCAAGGTATCCATGAATCATTCCTTGTTTATCTCTAAAAATTTTGAAAATTCTATTCTTGAATTTCAAAAATTTGTTCTTTAAATTAATAGACAATTATTATTTGAAAATTCAAATTGTTGTGGAATCTTTATTCAAAATATTGTCCTTATCCAAATTTTGTCTTATTTCAATTTTATCATTATTTAGCAATTCTTAAATGTTTGAACTTTTGAGCTTAAAAGTGTAATTTTTTATAGTTTGGTTTGCTAAATTTTTATCACTGATCTAGTTCTTACGTAAAGAACTAAAAGGGAGATTGAGAGGTAAAAGACAAAAGTGAGAGAATATTATATAAAAGTCATATTTTGAGTGGAGTGAAATCGAGAGGTAAAAGACAAGAGTGAGGGATTTTTCTATAAAAGCCATATTTTGAGTAGAACATGAGTGAAATGAAATCTAGGGTGCAAACATGTAGGGGTGGGTAGAACCGGCCCACAGACCACCAATTTGTGTCCAGTTTCGGTCCCAATTCACTAGACCACGGTCTTGTTCTCGGTCCAAATTTCAAATTCTCATCGATTCTCGGTTCGGTCCTCGGTCCATAGCCAAAAATTCCAAATAAATCTGGATCGAACCGATTGTTAAAAAAAAAATTAACACAAACCACGCTGAATCGAAGACTCTGCTTCACTCTTCAGCTGAACTGAAGCACACTGCAAGTCACATTGTTGCAATTCGCATTCGCACTCCAGGCAGAGAGGCAGAGACTCTGGACGCTAGGCTCTCCCACTCGCAAAACCCCAGCTTTCTAGTGTCGCTTGACCATTGAGCCTTAACACACTTATCCCGACGCACTCAACCGTCAACCCTTCCGAAGACTCGATGACCGATGCGTTATTTTGCATTTGTGCTCAGCTCAATCAACTAAACACCCGATGGCCGACATTCGATGACCCGCGACTCCCGAATCTGCTCCAATTCACGTAGCCTCTCTTTTGTGACAGAGGACCAATTCACCCTCTCCTCTGTCCTGTCTTCACCGAGGACTCCACACAGTCACACACACTCAACCTTTCACAACCATTTACGTTTTTAAATAAAAAAATAAAAATAAATAAGTTGGAAGGAACTGGGATCGAACCGATATCAGACCGAACTCCTGAGACCGATTCCAGTCTTTAAGAAAAAATCCTAAAGACATAGTCTGGTTTTGGCTTAGGCTCGGGACTGGAGCGAACTGGATCGTGCCCAACCTTATAAACGCGTGATGGAGAGTGTGAGGATCACAAAGCTGAAATATTTGTTGAGCACTAACACTTTTTTTCTTTATTTGATTATATTGGCCGAAAACAGTGAGTGAGGGGCACAACAATGTTGATTTAAAATTGTTCATGAGAACCCTCCAAGATCAATACACAACTCTAACTTATAGAATGGATTAATTGGAAACTCTGACCCCTAGCCAAAGAGGGATTTTGATGGAGAATTGAAAGAGTATAGTGGTTATTATCAAAATGAAAGGAATGAAGGGACAAAACTTAGAAGACAAAGATTTATAAAATATCAAGGGAAATATTTCAACTTTCCAAGGGAAGAACGACCTCGAGGATTATTTGGATTGAGAACAAAAAGTTTACTTAGTATTTGAGTTTCAAAATTATTCGAAAGATAAGAAGTTTAAGATAGTCATCATGAAATTTATAGACTACGCTAGTATTTGGTAGGATCAACTAGTTAAGACCCGCAAGAGGAATAGTGAAGCACAAATCTGTACATGGGAAGACTTGAAGGCCCAAATGAAAAAAAGGTATGTTCTATTATACTATTATAAAGGCGTATGTTGAAAGCTCCAAAATTTGACACAAGGTTTTAAAAGCGTCAAGAGTATCACAATGAGATGGAGGTAACCATGTTAAGGGCTAATGTTGAGGAAAACAAGGAAGCCATTATGACTCAGTTTATTGGGGAATTGAACAAAGAAATTGCAGATGTGGTGGATCTACAACACTACATCAACATTGAGGAGTTGCTACACGAATCAATAAAGGTTGAGCGGCAACTAAAGGCTAGGATACGTACTAGAGAGGATACAACATCGACTTCAACTTGCCAAACAAATTGGAAAAATGAAAAACCAAAGTCGATAGAGGATTCTAAGGGAAAAATTGTGGCCAACAGTCAAGTATTACCATAAAAATCTATAGCCAAGACTTCAAACCCAATTAGAACCCAAGAGATTAAGTGCTTTTGGTGTTATGGGTTTGGACACATAGCTTCAAATTGTCCAAATAAAATAGATATGATTTTGAAGGACAATGGTGATGTGGAGATTATGAGTTTAAGTGGTGATGAGATGACATCACTTGAGGATTGTAGTGACGTTGAGGTGGAGGAACCAATAAACGGAGATCTTTTAGTCACAAGATGAATATTGAATGTGCAACCTAAGAAGGATAGAGACAAAGTACAATGTGAGCATATATTCTATACATGATGTCATGTGCATAACAAAGTTTGTAGTTTGATCATTTATAGTAGAAGTTGCACCAATATAGCAAGCACATTATTAGTCTAAAAGTTGGACTTGAAAACCAAACAACATCCAAAACCAAACAAGTTTCAATGGTTAAGCGTTCATGGAGAAATTAATGTGGCTAAACCAGTAGAAGTTTCTTTATCAATTGGAAGGTACAAAGATAAAGTTTTATATGATGTAGTGCCGATGCAAGCTGCACACATACTTTTAGGGAGGTCTTGACAATTTGACCAAAACGTCAAACATAATAGTTACAAGAATGAGTATTCATTAGTTTACAATGACAATACCATGATCCTTACACAATTAAAACAGTGGGAGGCAAATGTAGACCAAGAGAGAATCACGAAAGAATTTGTAACGCCCAAAATTTTTGTTAAATAGTTTTTGGATTTTCGGAGCGGTAGACGACGGAATTTTGGTCGGAACCGAGAGCGAAGAATTTGTACTATTAGATAAAATATTATTTTGGACTAATGGACGAGATGGATTTATAAGAATCAAACTAGAAACGGACCGAATGACGATTTGATTAAACGATTAGAGGTTGAGGGCAGTTTAGTAATTAGATTATTATTAGTATTATTTATTAAAAAATAAAAAATAAAAACACAAACATAATGGCTTCACAAAGGAAGTCATTTTGCTTCCTTCCTCACCGAGCGAAGAAGCGAGGGGGCAGAGAAAGCGGCGAGCTGGGAGTTCATCGACGACAAAGAAAGGGGAGGGAAGCCGGCGTGCAAAGAACTCCGATAAGCTGAGAGGAGGAGTCAGTTTGGCCTTTTCCGTGTCGAAAAGCAAAGGTAAGCCCCCTGTTTAGGTTTCTGTCAATCGAGTGTGAGGGCTTGATGGTTTTTGAATTTTCAATTGATTGATCTCGGTTTCTGGGGTTATTAGGAAGTAGAAGTAATTGTGTGCTGGCTGTGAGTGATGAGCTCCGAATTTGGAGGAGGACTGAGAGGATCAGGCTGTTACTTGGAGTTTTCTAAATTTGAAATCTCTAACGCCAGTTAAATTATACTTAATAGGTTAGAGTATGATAGATTGGTGAGTAATTGAGTGAGTTTTGTTGAGAAAACCGAGAATGAGAATTTTAGGCGTTTTAGTGTGAAACCCGGTTCTGTTTTGGGAGTTCTAACCTGGCTACGTTTCATTGTCTTAAATTATGCTTTGGTATGTTAAACTAAGTTATGAGTGGAGCGTTTATGTAACACCCCAAGAAACCACATGTTCCCGGTGCGCTACACTACATGTATACACTATGATACACTAAAACTTGACACAACTCACTCAATTTAATACCACTTTTGTTTTCAAATCATCTTCAAAAGAACATTTGTAAGTATGAAAAATTTTCTACTCGATTCGAAAACAACTCGTGCCCCGAAAAGGGAATACGAAATCCTCAATATAAAAAAAAAAACACAGTTGAAAAGAAAAAAAAACAATTTAAAGTAGTTTTAACATAGAACGACAAAACTCAAAATTTTAGGAAAGAGTCCAACATACCCCTCGAACTACACAAAATCGGTATCGCACACTCACGTCCCCACTTCGATGCCCCGCATGCACTCTCGCGGTGCCCCGCATGCCAACTCAACATCACCTCGTTACGCGCACATTCACATCACCGCGTGCCGACGCACCCTGCCTCCGAATCACACATCTACATGCACGCCCTCACCCGAAGCCGCACGACCCGTGAGCACCTACAGGGCCGCGTGCCCCGCGCACCTACGACTACGTCGCACTTCCGCTCACTGTACATATCCCGACCTATTCCATATCCTCTCGACTCCCAACCTCTCTCCCGAAATTTTGGTAGAGTAACGTCTAAAAACTGGCCATCCCAAAATTTAAACCCTGCACACAATTCACCAAAAACTAACAGTATTTATCTATCAACCATCCATAGAATCTCTATAACAAAAATCAGAGTTCAAAGACAACGAAAATTCATCAAATACAAATGAAGAAAGTCCACAGTATAGAGCAATATCATACTCTGACATATAAAAAAAAGTACCTATGCATCCCCAAAACTCTACAACCACTCTATACAATCCTGTACAACCGACGCTTATACGAACTCCTCTATCCGCATAAATACCTGACACCAAAATAACAATCCAACGAATGTCACCATCACCTACCACCACCACGGGTCGGGTCGCCCTAACAAAATCTGCCGTCCAGTGCCTCGGTCGCACGCCGCCAACTGTCATATGCCTCAGGACTAGGCTCTCGAGGCTCACCAGCAAAATCGTCAGCACCTACACCATAGAACACACATCATAAGCCTAACGCTCTGTAAGTAGTTCAATATGAAAGTAAAAGCTGACAATGCAATCCTATCACATGCAGTCTCTACACTCACACACATGTTGTCACATCTGTGACGCGTAGTGTAGCCGCACCAGGGTAAGGAGGGACCTAGCGTAATCCTACACCCTGACACGTCGCCACCGTCCCTGACTCCCCAGAACCGAGGCCCACAAACTACACAAACGCATCACTACACAGCAAGCACATCAGGGTGACGGTGTACCTCGCGCCACACTACACCCTGACACGTCGCCCCATCTGAGCCTCCCCAGCACGGGGCCACAGTTGCCACACACAGGTTTCATGACAGCCCAGCCAACCCACTCCTCGAGCGGAATCCGCGATTGGTATTGCACCGGCCCACACACTAGTAGGATCCGCGGTACCATTGCCCATCATCCTCACCATCGACACATACACGCTGCGTGACGGCCCAGGCAGTCCACTCCTCGAGTTAAATCTGCGGTTGGTTACATACCAGCCCACACACTAGCAGGATCCGCAGTACCACCACCACGCATCCCATCACTTACACAAAATAGGTTCAAAACCATTTTCGTTCCCTTTTAAAAAAAATGATGCATGTCAAACAATACGCACGCACACCATAATAAATTACATAATTCCTAAAGTTCTACGGTGTAGGCCCACTTGGGCAAAACACATGCATGCACTACTAACCTGGCGTCCTACGCTCACTCGACGCACAGGTTTGCCAAAAAATTCCTCAACCTAAAACGTAAACAATCCACTAATCAATCTTTACTTCAAAATTCACCAAATAAGTTAAAAATGACATTCCTTAACTATACCCATGAAATTCCAACTAAAACAATGGATCCTGCTAGTGTGTGGGCCGGTGAGTAACCAACCGCGAATTTCGCTCGAGGAGTGGGTCGGCTGGGCCGTCACGCGGCGTGAATGTGTTGACGGTGAGGGTGATGGGCAGTACTACCGCAGATCCTATTAGTGTGTGGGCCAGTGCAACACCAGTCGCAGATTCCGCTTGAGGAGTGGGCTGGCTGGGCTGTCGCAAAATGTGTGCGTGTGGCAACTGTGGCCCCGTGCTGGGGAGGCTAGGACGAGGGCGACGTGTCAGGGTGTAGTGTGGCGTGAGGTACACCCTCACCATGATGTGGTTGCTGTGTGGTGATGCGTGTGTGTAGCTTGTGAGCCTCATTGCTGGGGAGTCCGGGACGGTGGCGACGTGTCAGGGTGTAGGGTGGCGTTACGTTCCTCGTTAGTATGGTGCGGCTACACTACGCGTCACAGATGTGACTACAAGAGTGTGAGTGTAGAGACTGCATGTGATAAGATTGCATTGTCGACTTTTACTTTCATATTGTACTACTTACTGAGCGTTAGGCTTATGATGTGTGTTCTATGGTGTAGGTGCTGACGATTTTGTTGGTGAGCCTCGAGAGCCTAGGCCTAAGGCATAGGACGGTTGGCGGCGTGTGACCGAGGCACCGGACGGCGGATTTTGTTAGGGCGACCCGACCCGTGGTGGTAGTAGGTGATGGTGAGATTTGTTAGATTGTTATTTTGTGTCAGGTATTTATGTGGATAGAGGAGTTTGTATAGACGTCAGTTGTAAAGGATTGTATAGAGTGGTTGTAGTGTTTTGGGGATGCGTACGTATTTTTATATGTCAGAGTATGACATTGCGCTATACTGTGGACTTTCTTCATTTGTATTTGATGGATTTTCGTTGTCCTTGAACTCTGATTTTTGTTATGGAGATTCTCTGGATGGTTGATAGCTAAATACTGTTAGTTTTTGGTGAACTGTGTGCAGGGTTTAAATTTTGGAATAGCCTATTTTTAGGTGTTACTCTATCAAAATTTCGGGAGAGAGGTTGGGAGTCGAAAGGATATGGAATAGGTCGGGATACGTACAGTGAGCGGAAGTGCGGCCTGGTCAAAGGTACGCGGGGCACGCGGCCCTGCAGGTGCTCACGGGTTGTGCAGCGTCTGGTTAGGGTGTGCGTGTGGACGTGTGGTACGATGGCAGGGTGCTTAGGGCACGCGGCGCTGTGAGCGTGCGCGTGACGAAGTGATGTTAGTTGGCATGCACGGCACCGCAAGGGTGCACGCGGGGCATCGATGTGGGGATGTGAGTGTGCGACACCGATTTGGTATAGTTCGAGGGGTATGTTGGACTCCTTGCCAGGATTTCTGCTATCTTTTCTCGTCAGACTCCACGGTTGTTGGGCAAGGGTTGCCAGGGGTTTTTGGCAAGTGTCGGGGGTGCGCACTCACAGGGTGATACTGGGATACAAGATATTCTTGTTGTGCAGGAGTTCCGGAAGTGTTTCGTGATGAATTGCCAGGGTTGCCCCCTAACAGGGAGATTGAATTTGATAAAGACGTTTTCCCAGGTGCCGACCCGGTGTGCAAGAACCCATACAGGTTAGCACCTACCGAACCTAAGGAGTTGAAGGCTCAGTTGGAGGAGCTGACGGATAAGGGCTTTATACGCCTTAGTTTTTCACCTTGGGGCGCGCCAGTTTTGTTCGTCAAGAAGAAGGACGGATCCCTACGAAAGTGTATCGACTATAGGTAGCTGAATAAGTTGATGGTGAAGAACAAGCATTCACTGCTGAGGATTGACGATTTGTTTGATCAGCTACAGGGTGCCCGAGTGTTTTCTAAGATCGACCTGAGGTCCGGCTATCATCAGTTGAAGGTAAAGGAAGAGGATGTACCGAAGACGGCCTTCAAGACGAGGAACGATCATTTTGAGTTCCATGTTATGTCCTTCGGGTTGACCAATGCTCCTACAGCATTTATGGATCTGATGCACCGAGTGTTCAGGGAGTACCTGGACAAGTTTGTGATTGTGTTTATCGACGACATTCTGATTTATTCGCGAAGTGAGGAGGAGCACAGGGAGCACTTGAAAACCGTATTGACTATTCTGAGCCAGCATCAGTACGCTAAGTTCTCGAAGTGCGAGTTTTGGTTGGACAAGATTCACTTCTTGGGGCATGTTATTTCCTCTGAGGGTATTTTAGTCGATCTGGTGAAAGTTCAGGCTGTAAAGGAGTGGCCGCGACTGACTTGTGCTAGCGAGATACGCAGTTTTTTAGGGTTGGCTGGATATTATCGGAGATTCATTGAGGGATTCTCTAAGATCTCGGCCCCCTTGACCTGCCTGACCAGGAAGAATGCGAAGTATGAATGGACCGGCAGGTGTGAGGACAGTTTTCAGATATTGAAGCAAAGATTGACTACGGCTCCTATACTGACGCTGCCCGTGGAAGGAGAGAAGTTCTGCATTTATTGTGATGCCTCTAGGATTGGTTTGGGGTGTGTTTTGATGCAGAGTGGGAGAGTCATTGCCTATGCCTTTAGGCAGTTGAAGGCATACGAGCAGAATTATCTCACTCACGATTTGGAACTGGCGGTTGTTGTGTTTGCACTTAAGATTTGGAGGCATTATCTTTATGGGCAGCAGTGCGAGATTTACTCAGACCATCAAAGCATGAGGTACATTTTCACGCAGAAGGTGCTGAATTTGAGACAGAAAAGATGGCTCGAGCTGGTCAAGGATTATAATGTGGAGACCAGGTACCACCCGGAAAAGGCGAATGTGGTGGCGGATGCCTTGATTCGGGTGACAGCCTCGACTTCTACCATGACTTTGATAGTGCCTGTTGAGTTGGTGACAGAAATGCAGAGTTTTAGCCTGGAGGTGGTTTCTGATTTGGCCGCTACTCTTTTGACCTTGTCGTTGAGGCCGACTATTCTAGACAGGATCAGACAGGCCCAAAAGACTGACTCGGAGAATAGCGAGCTGAAGGCGAGTATGGAGGCCAGGCCTGATTCTAAGTTCAGCTATTCAAATAATGGGATTCTGAAATTTCGGGATAGATGGTACGTCCCGAAGGATGAGGAGCTGAGAAAAAATATATTATCAGAGGTCCATTCATCTTCTTTCTTTGTGCATCTCAGGAGCACTAAGATGTACAGGGATTTGAAGCAGCACTATTGGTGGCCTAACATGAAACGAGCGGTGGCTGAGTATGTTGAGACCTGCGTTGTCTGCCAGCAGGTGAAGATGAAACATCAGCGACCATCTGGGATGCTCCAACCATTGCCAATACCAAAGTGGAAGTGGGAGCGGATCACTATGGATTTTGTGGTGGGACTACCGAGTACTGCCCAGACCATGATGCTATCTGGGTGATTGTACACAGGTTAACGAAGTCGTCTCACTTTTTGCCTGCGAGGATGACTTATAGCTTGGATCAGTTTGTCCAGTTGTATATTTAGGAGATAGTCAGACTTCATGGGATTCCGGTGTCGATTGTTTTAGACCGAGACCCCAGGTTCACGTCCAAGTTTTGGAAGAGTCTGTATAAGGCTATGGGCACCAGGTTAGATTTCAGTACGGCCTTTCATCCTCAGACCGATGGGCAGTCAAAGCGGACTATACAGATTCTGGAAGATATGCTCAGGGCCTGTGTGTTAGAGTTTCAGGCGTCTTGGAGCAAGTTCTTACCGTTAGTGGAATTCTCGTATAATAACAGCTACCAGTCCACCATTGGGATGGCGCCGTACGAGGCTCTCTACGGAAGGAAGTGCAGGTCGCCATTGTATTGGGATGAGGTTGGGGAGGCCTGATTGATAAGTCCTGAGATTTTACAGTAGACTGTCGACAAAATTTCTGTGATACGGAAGAGGATTGAAGCGGCTCAAAGTTGACAGAAGAGTTATGCTGATCAGAGGCGTCGGGAGTTGGAGTTTAATGAGGGCGACAAGGTATTTCTGAAGATCTCGGCATTCAAGGGAGTGGTGAGGTTCGAAAAGCGGGGGAAGCTCAACCATCGGTTTATGGGACCATTCTCGATTGTCAAGTGGATTGGGAGAACTACGTACCAGTTTCAATTGCCTGCGTCGATGGATGCCATCCATGATATTTTCCATGTCTCGATGTTGAGGAAGTGTATGCACGATCCCTCTCAGGTAGTGCCACAACAGGATATAGAGATCCCGCCGATTCTGTCCTACGAGGAGAAGCCACTGAGGATCTTGGGATCAGCTGTGAAGGTACTGCGCAACAAGGACATCCTGTTGGTCAAGGTGCTGTGGCGCAATCATGGAGTGGAGGAACCTACTTGGGAGCGGCGTGAAGACATGGAGCGCCAGTATCCC
>CM039519.1:10589419-10653653 GCA_022433055.1 Begonia peltatifolia | reverse complement strand
CAAGACGGATTTTAAATCGGTAGGCCGCAGATAGGCGAAAAATGCCAATAACCGAATCTGCCATTTTATTAAAATTTCACATTTTCTCTTCCCTTCAACCAAAACTCACTCCCAACTAATTATATGTATCAGAAATGGCTATGATACGCTCACACGTCAAATTTCCATGAAAAACGCTCGCAAATTTGATTTGGACCAAAATTCGGCCTAAACTTCCGACGCGCATAACTTTTGCGTCGGATATCAGAATCGAACGATTCCAGCGGCCATACGTTCCTTTAACAATCTATTTTAACCCACAAAAACAGAATTTAAAACGATGAACCAAAACTAGGCCAAAATGGTTAAAAACCGAATCTGTTTCTACACAAAATAGACAAATTTCCGTCATCCACCCGATTGCTACAAGTCTCTTCACTAAACATCCACATTCCAGCCAACTAAGCATAAACAGAGCAAAAACCGGTGGTTTCAGACTCGACCCGAACCCCGCAGTCAACACAATTTCTGGGATTTTCCCTTCAACCCGAGCACTCGGCCAAGCCAGCCATTTAACACGGTTGAGGCCCCCCTTCCAGACTCCCTGGTTACACGCTCGGACCTTGGGAGTCTGGTTCAGAGTATGCCGACCATAATCGGCCGCAAAAAAAACCAAAGATAACAGGGGAAGGTTACCTGTTTCTCGGTCAAGTTTTCGGTCCAGAAAATTGAGCCGCCAACTGACCACAGCTCGCCGGAGTACCCTGCGCGCCGGCTTTCCACCCACGGCAACTGATCGTCGACGCCAACTCCCGATTCCGCTCTCCTCTCGGTCGTTTGCCCTCGCCCTTCGCCTCGTCGGTAAACAGCCGAATGGCTTCAAAAATTGAAGCCATTCGGTTGTTGTTCATTTTTTTATATTTTTATATATATATATATATATATATATATATATATATATATACCAAATTACAAAACTGCCCTCACGTGTTTAAATCTTCCGTGATTTCGTTAATTTCTCGACCTTCCGACTTTAAATTCTGAAACTAATCGCAAAAGTCGGCTTCGAGCCTTATAATGTAAATCTTTCCCGTTGAACTATTTCTCAAAACTCCGACCGGGATTAAGTTAAAAAAAAAAAATCCAGAAATTAAAATAAAAATCGAAATTCCCGGGTTACTACAAGGTTCCTCCTTACCCTGGTGCGGCTACACTACGCGTCACAGATGTAACAACATGAGTGTGAGTGTAGAGACTGCATGTGATAGGATTGCATTGATGACTTTTACTTTCATATTATATTACTTACTGAGCGTTATGCTTATGATGTGTGTTCTATGGTGTAAGTGCTGACGATATTACGGGTGAGCCTCGAGAGCCTAGTCTTGAGGCATAGGATGGTTGGCGGCATGCGACCGAGCACCGGATGGCAGATTTTGTTAGGACGACCCGACCCGTGGGGATGATAGGTTGTGGCTGGGTTAGTTTGTGGGTATTTTTCTTTTGCTGTGTTGGTGTATAGTCGATGAGATGAGTTGAATATGCATTAGTGTGTAGGTGTTTATGGAGTGCGTGTAATTTTGGCGACGTACGCATATATTTTACATGTAGGAGCTTAGAATTGCTTTGTATTGTGGATTTTCTTCACTTGTAGTTGATGGATCTGTTGTTTTTAAATTTTTATTTGGTTATGGAGTTATCTCTGGGTGATTGATGGATAGATATTTCTAGATTTCTGATGAACTGTGTTCAGGGTTTTAAATTTTTGGGATAGCCAGTTTTTATGCGTTACTCTGTCAAAATTTCGAGAGAGGGGTTGGGAGTCGAAAGGATATGGAATAAATCTCGATGTGTACAGCGAGTGCTAGAGAAGTGTAGATGAGCGTCGGAGTGCGGCGTGATCGCAGGTGCGCGGGGCACGCGGCCCTGCGGGTGCTCACGGGTCGTGTGGCGCCGGGTGAGGGCGTGCGCGCAAACGTGCTGTATAGAAGTAGGGTGCGTGGGGCACGCGGCGCTGTGTGCGTGCGTGAGATGCGGTGATGTTGAGTGGGCGCGTGTGGCACTGTGAGGGTGTGTGCAGAGCGTCGAAATGGGGGACATGGGTTCCCGGCACCGGATTGTGTAGTTCGAGGGGTGCGTTGGACTCTTTACTAGGATTTCGAGTTTTGTCAGTTTATTTTAAATTATTTTAAATTGGTTCTTTTCCGCTGCGTATTTTTATATTGAGAATCTCGCGTTCCCTCTTCGGGGCGGGTGTTATTTCCGAATCGAATCGAATTGAAAAATTTTTATACTCACAAATGTTCTTTTGAAAATGATTTGAAAACGAAAGTGATATTAAACTAGGTGAGTTGTGTCAAGTTTTAGTGTGTCATAGTGTATAGATGTATTGTAGCGTACCGGGAACGTGGGGTTTTCCGAGGTGTTACACACTTTTTCATCTGAGTGCTTTCGTTCTACTACTAAAAAACGTTCATATATGTTGGAATAAAGTTTTGAGTTTTATTGTCAATTCTTTTAAACTCGTGTGAATCTTAACACTTCTCTCTCTAATATTTGTGAATATTCATGCATCTCTCTCCAAACATTTTTTTTGGATTGTGCTTGCAGTTTTTTAATCAAAAACTCTTTTTGTACACTTTCTAGTGAATCATCTTCCTTTGATCAATTTTTATCCATGTTTGCAAAATATTTGATTGCATCTTTGATTTTTAGCCTTCTTTGGTTCATATCATTCCATTTCTCTTCGAATAGATTCATCCTTGATCTACTGGATCATACACAAAGAAATTCACATTAAAAAAAGGTTAAGATTGTTAGAAAAAATCAAAACTTTGGAACAAGTGTTTGCTCCCTTGCCAACATTATACTATTTTCTTCACTTTCTTCATCACATTTTTTCCCTTTTGTACCTCGGCTTTAGACTCTTTTGGCAAATGATTCAACAACATTTTTTCTTCGTGAAGCTCCTGGCTTTCTTGGACAATTTCATCCATCGAAAAATCATCTTCCTCTTGTTGAAATTCCACCTTAAAATTGGTTTTTTTTTTTTTAAGGAAATTAACCTCTTCTTTTATGTGCTATTTGGTTGGTGGTTCTTCTTTGTAAAGTTCTTTGCACTTTTGAAAAATTTCTTCTTCTTCCAAAGATTCAAGTTTTAGAGGAAAATTAACATTTTTCTGTTTGCGCTCTTTGGCCTTTTGTTTAACTTCTCATTCCTTCAACTTTTTTTTCTTTACCTCTTGTGCCTCATTGTATTTATCCATCATCATGTAACAAAGTTGTTCAATCTTTCTCAAAGAAGCTTTGCACTCTTGGTTTTTTTTTGGTCGATAGTATATTTCTTCTTTCGCCTCTTGTTTCACCTCTTGTTGTTTCAACTTTAATTTCTTTACGGGTTGTTCTGCCAACTTTTTGTAGTACTCCTTTATACCTTTGTCATTGAGTTGTTTGAGTTTTCTGCACAAAGTTTTCGTCTCTTGGTGTTGCTTTTGTTGGTAGTATTTTTCATCGACCTCTTCTTCGCTTCTTATGTATTGCTTTTGAGTGATTCTTCTTGCACAATTTATGGCGTAAGAAAAAAATAAAAATAATAAAGGTTCTGACTTATTTTTTAAGGGTTTTTACTAATTTAAATCATAAATTATGTGTTGTTTTTAAAATAAATTTATAACTATGAACCCTAATAAATCAAAGCTTATACTATAAAAAACCTTACAAAATAAATCTTAACGGACAGTCGATTACCGTCTCTTCACTGTTTACGCCTTAGAACGAACATCTGTTCTATACTTATCTCTGCTTTATAAATTAATTTAAAAAAAATATCAAACAATATTAGATTTACGTGAAAATTTTATTACATGTTCACACTTCGTGAGAAGATAATCTAGAAATTTTTGTGATTTTCTAACACTTGTACGATTTATTGTAATTTTAGTAAAATATTTTATAAAACATATGTAAAATAATTATAATATATCATATGAGTGTTAAAAAATCATGAATCTTTTTCATATTATCTTACCATAATATATTAAATATGTGATAAAATTTTCAAGTAAATACAATATCATTGATATTTTTGTAAAATTAATTTATAAAACGGAGGTAAGTAATGTGGGTCGTTCTTATGGTTATTTTAAAAGAAATACAAAACGATATTAGATTTATTTGAAAATTTAACCACATACACTACATTATGAGAAGATAATTGGAAAACTTTAATAATTTTATAACACTTGTATGATTTATTGTAATTGTTTTACATCTGTTTTATAAAATAATTTTTTAAAATTACAATAAATCATACAAGTATTAGAAAATTATAAACATTTCCAATTATCTTCCCATAATGTAGTGCATATGTGGTAAAATGTTCAAGTAAGTCCTATATTGTTTGATATTTTTTTAAAATGGCCATGAGAACAATCCTTATTATTTATCCCCATTTTATAAATTAATTTTACAAAAATACTAAACGATATTAGATTTATTTGAAAATTTTGTCACACGTTCAATATATTATGGTAAAATAGTTGAGAAAGTTTCATATTTCTTCGCACTCGTATGATTTATTATAATTGTTTATATCTATTTAATAAAATACTTCACTAAAATTACAATTAGTTGTAAAAGTATTAGAAAATTACGAAAATTTTCAGATTATTTTTTCATAATGTAGTAAATATGTGATAAAATTTTTAAGTAAATCTAATATTATTTATTATTTTTTTTAAAATTAATTTATAAAGTAGAGATAAACAGAGAACGAACGTCCGTTCTAAGGCATAAACAGTGAATGGACGGTGATCGGCCGTTCGTCAGGGTTTATTTTGTTAGATTTTTGACAGTTTAAGGTTTGTTTTAAAAAAAAAACTCATAGTTTAAGGTTTAAATTGATAAAAACTTTTTTTTTAATATTTTGCCTTTTGCAAGAAATACACTAACTCTTTATTAATTAACAAACCATGTTAAAAATAATAATGGTACGATTCTTTGCAAAGAAGTAAAGAGAAATTGTCTCTAAAAAAAATTCAATTTTTAATTTAAACTTGTTCTCAAATCGACAAATGTTTTGCCTTTAAATATGATGCACGTTTAGTTCAAATTAAATGCTAAAAGAAAAAGAAAATGATAAAAATAACTATGAAATTCGTGGGATAATGATCTTTTCTAAGATCGAATATCATTGCATGTTTAAACTCCGTTTAAACTTAATTTGAATGTCGTTTGAATAATGCTTTGTCGATTTGTCTTTATCTCTCCAAATCTTAATATATCTTTGGTCTCCTTTTAGTTCAATCTTTAACACATTTATCATCTTAAAATCAAGTTGCCCCGGATCTTCTCTCTCTTGGATCTCTATAATCAATTCATGCAAGCTTGCCGAGCATGTAACACCCCGAGAAAACCCCATATTCCCTGTGCGCTATAGTACATCTACACACTATGACATATTGAAACTTGACACAACTTTCTCAATTTAATACCACTTTCATTTTCAAATCATATTCAAAAGAACATTTGTTGTATAAAAAAAATTTTCGATTTGATTCGAAAACAACTCGTGCCCCGAAGAGGGAACACGAAATCCTCAATATAAAAATACGCAGCGAAAAAGAAAACAATTTAAAATAGTTTTAAAATAAAACGACAAGACTCGAAATCCTGGGAAGCAGTCCAACATATCCCTCGAACTACACAAATTCGGTGCAGCACACTCACGTCCCCACTTCGATGCCTCGCGCGCACCCTTAGGGTGCCGCGTGCGCCAACTCAACATCACCGTGTCAAACACATACTCACAGCGCCGCATGCCTCACGCACCCTGCCTCCGTACAGCACGTCTGCACGCACGCCCTCACCCAGCGCCGTAAGACCCGTGAGCACCCGCAGGGCCGTGTACCCCGCCCACCTGCGATCACGCCGCACTCCCACGCCCATCTCCACTTCTCTAGCACTCACTGTATACATCCCGACTTATATCCATATCCTTTCGACTCCCAGCCCCTCTCTCGAAATTTCGGCAGACTAAAGCCTAAAAACTGCCTATTCCAAAAATTAAAACCCTGCACATAGTTTACCAGAAAACTAGAACTATCTATCCATTAACCATCCAGAGAAAACTCCATAACTAAATTGAAATTGAAAGACAATAAATCCATCAACTACAAATGAAGAAAATCCACAATACAGAGCATTTTCAAGCTCATACATGTAAAGTATACGCGTCCGTCACCAAAATCACACGGACTTCAAAAGCACCTATACAACCGACGCCTATACAACTGATCTCATCAGCTGTACATCAACACAACAAAAGAAAATACCTGCAAAAGAATCAAGCCACCACCTACCATTCCCACGGGTCGGGTCGCCCTAACAAAATCCGCAGTCCAGTGCCTCAATCGCACTCCACCAATCGTCCTATGCCTTAAAACTAGGCTCTCGAGGGTCATCAGCAATATCGCAGCACCTACACTATAGAACACACAACATAAGTTTAATGCTCAGTAAGTAGTACAATATGAAAGTAAAAGCCGTCAATGCAATCCTATCACATGTAGTCTCTACACTCACCCTCATGTTGTCACATTTGTGACGCGTAGTGTAGCCGCACCATGGTAAGGAGGAACCTAGCGCCACCCTACACCCTGACACGTCACCACCATCTCGGACTCCCCAGCAACGAGGCCTACAAGCTACACACACGCATCACCACACAGCAACCACGTCAGGGTGAGGGTGTACCTCGCGCTACACTACACCATGACATGTCGCCCCCGTCCCAGCCTCCCTAGCAATGGGGCCACAGTTACCACACACACGTTTTGCGGCAGCCCAGCTAGTCCACTCCTCGAGCGGAATCTGCGACTGGTGTTGCACTGGCCCACATACTAGTAAGATCCGGGGTACCACTACCCATCATCCTCACCATCAACACATACATGTCGCTTGACGGCCCCGCCGGCCCACTCCTCGAGCGAAATCCACGGTTGGTTACGTACCAGCCCACACACTAGCAGGATCCGCGGTACCATCGCCACGCGTCTCACCACTTACTCAAAATATGCTCAAAATCATTTTCGTTCCTTTTTTTTTTTAAAAAAATGATGCATGTCAAACAATACGCACGCACACCACAATCAATCACATAAATCCTAAAGTTTTACGGTGTATGTAATAACCCAGAAATTTCAAATTTTAATTTTTAATTTTCAGAATTTTTAGTTAATCCCGGTCGGAGTTTTGAGAAATATTTCAACGGGAAAGATTTAAATTATAAGGCTCGAGGCCTACTTTTGCGATTGGTTTTCGAAATTTAAAGTCGAGAGGTCGAGAAATTAACGAAATCACGGAAGATTAAAACACGTGAGGGCAGTTTTGTAATTTTGTAATTTAAAAATAAAAAAAATAAAAAAAAATAATCTAAAACACCCGAATGGCTTCGGGAAGAAGCCATTAGGCTGTTTCCTCTGTGCACCCGAGAGAGCCGAGAGAGAAGATGACCGGGAGCCAGGACGATCGTGTGCCGGAGTCGGAGCTGCGACGGCCGACGAGCGCGAGTGTGAGGTGTGAGTTGCGAGCAGGGGCTGCTATTCCGACGAAACAGAGCCATTCGGTTCTAGCAACTCGAGTTCCCAAAGTGAAAGCCGAGTGTTCGGCCGACGACCGCGAGGGGCTGGTTTCCGACCAATTCTGTCGCCAACGACCAGACGTGTTGCTAGAGTCCTTCTCCCACCCAAGTGCCGGACGCCACCACTTTGTAAGTCCTTCTCTCCCTCTGCTGTCCTGTCTTAATTGACCGAGACTGAAGTTCAGCTCCCTTCCGTTTTTCTTTGAATTTGGCTGCAAATGTGAGGGAATTAAGAGGGTGAGTGTGTAGGTTAGCAAGTGGACAGCAGGAGACCGGTGAGAGAGAGAGAAATCGAGGGAGAAGGTTGAGCTAAAATTCAGATTTTGTGCTTGAATTTCTGATTTTGGGTTAGATTCTGTTTAATAGGTTGGAATGTGAGTGTTCGGTGCAGAGAACTTGCGGGATTTGCTCGAAGTTGAGATTTCGGCTATTTTTGGTATAAAAACAGCTTCTGTTTTTGGCTGTTTTGGCTAGGTTTCAGTTGATCGTTTTAAATTCTGTTTTGTGGGTTAAAAATAATTTGTTAGAGGAACGTGTGGCCGCTGGAATCATTCGATTCCGACATCCGACGCAAAAGTTATGCGCGTCGGAAGTTTAGGCCGGATTTTGGTCCAAGTCGAATTTGAGACCATTTTTCGTGGAATTTTGACGTGTGGTAGGGGCATGCCTGTTTTGTGCGTAAAAGCTGAATCGAGTGAGTTTTGGTTGAAGAAAAACAAAGGTTGAAATTTTATAAAAAAAAAAGGCAGATTCGGTTTTTGGAGTTTTTCGCCTGTCTGTGACTTACCGTTTTAAAATCCGTCTTAGGATGTTAAACTAGGTTCCTAAGAGGACGTTTAGCCATTTGAATCGTTCGATTCCGTTGACGGACGCAAAAGTTATGCGCATCCGAACGTTGGGCTGGTTTTCAGCCAAACCAAACCAATGGACCGTTTTAGTTGAAATTTCATGAGTGTAGTTAGAGAAGGTTATTTTTAGCTAATTGGTGAATGTTGAGATAAATACTGATGAAAAATTGTTTGTGTTTTAGGTTGAGGCTCTATTTTGGCGAAGCTGTGCATCGAGCGAGCTTAGGACGCCAGGTAAGTAGTGCATGTATGTGTTTTGCCCGAGTGGGCCTGCACTGTAGAACTTTAGGGTTTATGTGATTGATTGTGGTGTGCGTGCGTATTGTTTGACATGCATCATATTTTTTAAAAGCGAGAACGAAAATGATTTTTAGCATGTTTGATGTATGAGGTGAGACGTATGGCGGTGGTACTGCGGATCTCGCTAGTGTGCGGGCTGGTGCTTCACCAGTCGCGGATCCTACTCGAGGGGTGGGCCGGCAGGGCTGTCATGCGGCGTGAATGTGTTGACGGTGAGGATATGGGCAGTGGTACCGTTCTACTAGTGTGTGGGCCGGTGCAACACCAGTCGCGGATCCTACTCGAGGGGTGGGCCGGCTGGGCTGTCGCGAAACGTTTGTGTGTGGCAACTGTGGCCCCGTGCTGGGGAGGCTGGGATGGGGGCGACGTGTCAGGGTGTAGAGTGGCGCGAGGTACACCCTTACCCTGATGTGGTTGCCGTGTGGTGATGCGTGGGTGTAGCTTGTGGGCCTCGTTGCTGGGGAGTCCGGGACGGTGGCGACGTGTCAGGGTGTAGGGTGGCGTGAGGTTCCTCCTTACCCTGGTGCGGCTGCACTATGCGTCACAGATGTGACAACATGTGTGTGAGTGTAGAGACTGCATGTGATAGGATTGCATTGTCGGCTTTTACTTTCATATCGCATTACTTACTGAGCGTTAGGCTTATGTTGTGTGTTCTGTGGTGTAGGTGCTGTCGACACTGCTGGTGAGCGCCGAGAGCCTAGTCCTGAGGCATAGGATGGTTGGCGGCGTGCGACCGCGGCACCGGATGGCGGACTTTTGTTAGGGCGACCCGACCCGTGGAGATGGTAGGTTGTGGTCTGGTCGGTTTGTGGGTTTTCTTTCTTTTGCGGTGATTATGTACGGAGGATGGGATTGGTTGTTGTATATGCGTCAGTGTATAGGTGTATATGGAGTGCGTGTGATTTTGGCGACGTACGCATATATTTTACATGTTAGAGTATGGTGTTGCTCTATATTGTGAATTTTCTTTATTTGTATTGGACGAATTTTCGTGTCTTCTTACTCTGATTTGGTTAGGATGATTTCTCTGGATGATGGATAGGTAAATATTGTTGGATTCTGGTGAATTGTGTGCAGGGTTAAATTTTGGGATAGCCAGTTTTTAGGCGTTATGCTGTTAAAATTTCGGGAGAGGGGTTGGGACTCGAGAGGATACGAAATAGGTCAAGGTTTGTACAGAGAATGCTAGAGAAGTTTAGATGAGCGTGGATGTGCGGCGTGATCGCAGGTGCGCGGGGCATGCGGCCCTGTGGGTACCCACGGGTCGTGCGACACCGGGTGAGGGTGTGCGTGCGGACGTGCTGTACAGAAGCAGGGTGCGTGGGTCACGCGGCGCTGTGAGCGTGCGCGAAACACAGTAACGTTGAAAACAAAAAGGGTATTAAATTGAGTGAATTATGTTAAGTGTTAGTGTGTGTGTGTAGTGTGTAGGTGTACTGTAGCGCACGGGGAACGCGCAGTTTCTCGGGGTGTCACAGTGTAGGCCCACTTTGGCAAAACACATGCATGCACTACTTATCTGGCGTCCTAAGCTCACTCGATGCACAGCTTCGCCAAAAAGTGTCTCAACCTAAAACACAAACAATCACTCATCAATCTTCGCTTCAAAATTTACCAAATAAGCTAAAAATAACATTCCTTAACTAAACCCATGAAATTCCAACTAAAACGGGTCACTAATTTGATTCGGCCGAAAACCAGTCCAAAATTCGGATGCGCATAACTTTTGCGTTCGTTATCAGAAACGAACGATTCAAGTGGCTAAAAGTCCCTTTAGGAACATAGTTTAACATACTAAGATGGATTTTAAAATGGTAAGCCGCAGATAGGTGGAAAATCCCGAAACCGAATCTGCCTTTTTTATCCAATTTCACATTTTCGTTTTCTTCAACCAAAACTCACTCAAAACTAGTTTTACGCATAAAAAATGGCCAAGCTACTATCACACGTCACAATTCTACGTAAAATGCTCACTAATTTGACTTGGACCAAATATCTGACATAAACTTCCGACGCGCATAACTTTTGCGTCGGATATCGAAATCGAATGATTCCAGCGGCCATACATTCCTTTAACCACCTATTTTAACCCACTAAAACAGAATTTAAAACAATTAACCGTAGCCTTGTCAAAGTCCCTAAAAACAGAATTGTTTTTATACGAAAAAAAATCCAAAATCTCAACTTCGATCCAATTTCGCCAATTTCTTCACCAAACAACCACATTTCAACCTATTAAGCATAATCCAACTAGAAATTAGAAATTTAAGCACAAAATACGAATTTTGGCTAAACCTCCCTCCCTCGATTTCTCTCCCTCTCACCGAACACCTACTGTCCATCCACTAACACACACATTAGCCCTCCTAATCCACTCAAACATTGCAGCCAAATTCACAGAAAGTGGAGGGAAGCCGAACATTAATCTCGGCCAAACAGGACAAGATAGCAGAGGGAGAGAGAGACTTACAGAGTGGTATCGTTCTGCACTCGGGTGGGAGGAAGGGAAGAAGACTGAAATCAGAGCGCTCGGCTGCCGACAACAGAACTGAATGGGGGCTCTTTCTCGCGGTCGTCGGCACAACACGCTCGGGCTCTCACTTCGGGAGTTCGAGCTGCTGAAACTGAACGACCTTGGTTCGTCGAAGAAGCAATACTCAGCTGCGGTTTCGCTCACACACTCGCTCTTGTCGTCCACTGATCGAAGACCAAAACCCAGCTCTCGATCGCCATTCGTTCTCGGATGCTCGGCGAAGAACAAAAACACTGAACGACTTCCTTGCTAAGCCGTTCAGTTGTTTTATCATTTATTTATTTATTTATTTTTTAAAGTTAATTAATTAAATTACCAAAATGCCCTCACGTGTTTTTATCGTCCGTAACTTCGTTAAATTCTCGTCTTCCCGACTTTAAAATTTCAAAAATCATCATAAAACTAGATTCCGAGTTTTATAATTTAATTTACCCGTTAAATTATTTTTCGAAACTCCAACCGAGATTAAATTAAAAATTTTGGAAACTAGATTTAAAATATGAAATTTTCCAGGTTATTACAGAGTATATCTTCAATTGGATCTTTATTCTTGGGCTTTGAATTAGACTGAACTTGGATCACATCATTAACTAATCCATATGTATCTTTATCTGTTTCCAAATTTCATCTCTTTTTAGTTTGTATACATATTTTCTATTCTCTCTCTAATCCATAGGGTTTTGTGGACTCTAACTATATGACGCATAACTCTTCTTTTTCATATCCTTATGCTCATGTTGTGATGACTTTTTTTCTTTGGTTTCCACGACTAAACCATGTGAAGCTTTGTTTGTTGTATCCCATTTATCTTCTAATAGATCATGATCTTTAACTTTGAGATTTATGGCTTCTCGGTTCACATCATTCCCCATCCCTTCAAAACGATTCGCCCTTGAATCTTTTGCATCATACAAGAACAAGTTAGTAAAATTAAAAATGTGCTTACATTACCGTATTCACTCGGTAGATCAATCTGGTAAGTGATGTCGTTGATGCGATATAGGACTTGGAAAGGTTCATTCTTCAAAGTTGTGAGTGGTTCTTCCGTTGGTTAGGAAACTTTTCGTTGTGCAGATGTAGCCAAACCCAATCTCCTGGTCCAAAAAGAAATCTTACCATTGCATGAAATTTCTTAACAAGTTTATTTTTTTTGCTTTCATGCACAAAAACAAAATTATTAGTAAACAAAGTTAATGAATTTAGTGAATTTAATGGATTAAAATTATGAATAGTATCTAATAAAACTATCATCTTTTAAATTGTCTAAATCTGATTTTAAGTACTTAAAATATTTAGCTTGAACCTAGTTATGTGCAAAGTGAACAATGAAAATTTTTTTCAATAAAAAATTTTGACATATTATTTATCAACCTTATACAAGTAGTAGATACAATATATCAACCAAATGATCATACTAACAACTCAAAGCTATTTGAAATTTTTGGTTGACTTGGAATTGATATATTTAGTACGAGATCTTTATGCCCCCCAATCTCTTTCAATGTAGGAATTTCTCTTCGGAACTTCTAAGAAATTTCATGTTTATTTTTCTGCAAAAGAAAAGAAAAAACACTTGGAAGAGAAATTGGTAAACCGTTAGATGATAAAGCAAAATCATGTCACATTTATCCTCACTTTTGTTAATCAACACAATTTGTTTCTCACTCAACTTTTGTTCTTTGTCCCCCTCAGTTTTTCTATCTTTTTCCTCATTTTATCTCTCTTTCTCCCCAAATTTTCATCCCACTTTCAACTATTTTCTTTCTCCATTTTCTTTCTCTCTCGCCCTTTCATTCAACTATATTTTTTTCACCTTTGTCTTTCTCCCTCTCAGCCTTAATGAATATAAATTCTGTAACACCTCAAAAACTTATCCGTTTCCAGTTCATTCACTTCTTCTATTCACTCACTATACTCAAAAGAATTTGAATAAAATTTAAAACTTTTGTTTCTCGGTTTAAAACAACGTTTTTGAAAGTATTTTAAATGGTATCGTAGCGAAAAAATTAATTAAAATCAATTTGAATAAAACTTCATTTTATGAAACATAAAACAGAGATATTGGTCGACACCTGTGAACGCCGGTCGACACTCGGGATGTCTCGGGTTTTTCATCAGTTTACACTGGCTGTAACACCTCGAGAAACCCCAAGCTCCCGATGCGCTACAGTACATCTACATACTATGACACACTAAAACTTGACACAATTCACTCAGTTTAATAGTACTATCGCTTTCAAATCATCTTCAAAAGAACATTTGTGAGTATGAAAAATTTGACTCGATTCGAAAACAACCCGTGCCCTGAAGAGAGAACACGAAATCCTCAATGTAAAAATACGCAGCGAAAAAGAAAACAATTTAAAATAGTTTTAAGATAGAACGACAAAACTCGAAATCCTAGGAAGGAGTCCAACATAACTCTCGAACTACACAAAATCGGTGTCGCACACTCACGTCCCCACTTCGATGCCCTGCGCGCACCCTCGCGGTGCAATGCATTCCAACTCAACATCAACTCGTCATGCACACGCTCACAGCGCCGCGTGCCCCACGCAACCTGCCTCTGTACCACACGTCCGCACGCACGCTCTCACCCGATACCGCACGACCCGTGAGCACCCGCAGGGCCGCGTGCCCCGCGCACCTTCGACCACGCCGCACTTCCGCTTACTGTATGTATCCCGACCTATTCCATATCCTCTCGACTCCTAACCTCTCTCCCGAAATTTCGGCAGAGTAACACCTAAAAACTGGCTATCCCAAAATTTAAACTCTGCACACAATTTACTAAAAACTAACAGTATTTAGCTATTAACCATCCAGAGAATCTCCATAACAAAAATCAGAGTTCAAAGACAATGAAAATCCATCAAATATAAATGAAGAAAGTCCACAGTATAGGGCAATGTCATACTCTGACCTATAAAAATACGTACGCGTCCCCAAAACACTATAACCACTCTATACAATCCTGTACAACCGACGTCTATACGAACTCCTCTATCCACATAAATACCCGACAGAAAATAACAATCCAACGAATCTCACCATCACCTACCACCACCACGGGTCGGGTCGCCCTAACAAAATTTGTCGTCCGGTGCCTCGGTCGCACGCCGCCAACCGTCCTATGCCTCAGGACTAGGCTCTCAAGGCTCACCAGCAAAATCGTCAGCACCTACACCATATAACACACGTCATAAGCCTAACGCTCAGTAAGTAGTACAATATGAAAGTAAAAGCCAACAATGCAATCTTATCACATGCAGTCTCTACACTCACACTCTTGTTGTCACATCTGTGACGCGTAGTGTAGCCGCACCAGAGTAAGGAGAAATCTAACGCCACCCTACACCCTGACACGTCGCCACTGTCCCGGACTCCACAGCAAAGAGGCCCACAAGCTACACACACACATCACCACACATCAGGTGTACCTCGCGCCACACTACACCGTGACACATTGCCCTCGTCCCAGCCTCCCCAGCACGGGGCCACAGTTGCCACACAAACACGTTTCGCCATAGCCCAGCCGGCCAACTCCTCGAGCGAAATCCGCGACTAGTGTTGCATCTGCCTAAAAACTAGTAGGATCCGCGGTAGCACTACCCATCACCCTCACCGTAAACACATTCACACCGCGTGACGGCCCAGCCGGCCCACTCCTCGAGCGAAATCCGCGGTTGGTTACGCATAGGCCCACACACTAGCAAGATCCGTGGTACCACCACCATGCGTCTCACCACTTACTCAAAATATGCTCAAAATCATTTTTGTTCTTTTTTTTTTTAAAAATGATGCATGTCAAACAATACGCACGCACACCACAATCAATCACATAAATCCTAAAGTTCTTCTGTGTAGCCCCACTTGGGCAAAACGCATGCATGCACTACTTACCTGGCATCCGATACTCACTCGACGCACAGCTTCGCCAAAAAGTGTCTTAACCTAAAAGACAAGCAATCACTCATCAATCTTCGCTTCAAAATTCACCAAATATGTAATAACCTGGGAATTTCGAATTTTATCTTTAATTTTTTTTGGAATTTTTAGTTTAATCCCGGTCGGAGTTTTGAGAAATATTTCAACGGGAAAGATTTGAATTATAAGACGCGGAGCCTACTTTTGCGAAGTTTTTCGAAATTTAAAGTCGGGAAGTCGAGAAAGTTACGAAATTTCGGACGATTGAAGTACGTGAAGGCAATTTGGTAATTTGTATTTTTATTATTTAAAAATAAAAAAAAAATTAATACAAACCACCCGAATGGCTTCGGGAAGAAGCCATTCGGCTGGTTTTCTGCGAGCAATCGAGAGCGCCGAGGGCTAGCGTGCGGGGGAGAGTGGTCGTGTGCGGAGCTGTGATCGACGGCCGGCGAGCGTGGGTGCAAGGTGCGGGTCGCGAACAAGTGCTGCTGTCCTGACGAACCGAAGCCATTCGGTTTCAGCAGCTCGAATTCTCGAGAGAGCCGAGAGTGAGACGCGGGAGAGGGGAGGAAAATCCTCGAGTTCTGATTATTCGGCAGACGCGAGTGGGCATTGGGGAGACTGCCGGGACTGGGTGTTCGGCTGTACATTGCCCTCCATTCGACCGAGTGCACAGTAACACAACGGTAAGCTCTTTCCTTGTTCTGCCGTCCCATTTTTTTTGGCTTGGCCGAGCTTAGTGCTCGGCCTGCTTTCGGCATTGATGAAATTTGGCCGCAAGTGGTAGGGTAGCGCGAAGGTGATGCTGCGAGCTTAAGGAAACCGAAGGTGAGCCCTGTCGGTTTCCTGTTTCGGCCGAGCTTAGTGCTCGGCCTTCTTGCCTTTACAGTGAGCTTGGCCGAGAGTTATGGACGAGATGGGGCTAGTTGTGTGTGGAAGTTTGTAAATTGAAATTTGAAATAAAAAATTTAACCATTTTTGTGCAGGGGCAGTTCGGTTTTTAGCTAATTTGGCCTAGTTTTGGTTAATTGTTTTAAGTTCTGTTCTTGTGGGATGGATTAGGCTGTTCGAGGGACGTATGGCCGCTGGAATCGTTCGATTCCGATATCCGACGCAAAAGTTATGCGCGTCGGAAGTTTATGCGAGATTTTGGTTTAAGTCAAATTAGTGACCGTCTTTCGTGGAAAATTTGACGTGTGAGAGTAGCATAGCCATTTTGATGCATATAACTAGTTGGGAGTGAGTTTTGGTTGAAGGGAAGTGAAAATGTGAAATTTTAATAAAATAGCAGATTCGGTTATTGGCGTTTTTCGCCTATCTGCGGCCTACCGATTTAAAATCCATTTTAGGATGTTAAACTAGATTTCTAAGGGGACGTTTAGCCACTTGAATCGTTTGATTCCGTTGACGGACGCAAAAGTTATGCGCGTCCGAACGTTGAGCTGGTATTCGGCCAAACCAAACCAATGGACCGTTTTAGTTGGAATTTAATGAGTGTAGTTAGATAAGGTTATTTTTAGCTAATTGGTAAATGTTGGGAGAAATACTGATGAGAAATTGGTTGTGTTTTAGGTTGAGGCTTTCTGTTGGCGAAGCTGTGTATCGAGCGAGCTTAGGACGCCAGGTAAGTAGTGCATGCATGTGTTTTGCCCAAGTGGGCCTACACTGTAGAACTTTAGTGTTTATGTGATTGATTGCGGTGTGTGTGCGTATTGTGTGACATGCATCATATTTTTTTTAAACGGGAACGAAAATGATTTTTAGCATGCTTTGATGTATGAGGTGAGACGTGTGGCGGTGGTACCGCGGATCCCGCTAGTGTGCGGGCCGGTGCTTCACCAGTCGCGGATCCTACTCGAGGGGTGGGCCGGCTGGGCCGTCATGCGGCGTGAAAGTGTTGACGGTGAGGATATGGGCAGTGGTACCGCGGATCCTACTAGTGTGTGGGCCGGTGCAACACCAGTCGCGGATCCTACTCGAGGGGTGGGCCGGCTGGGCTGTCGCGAAACGTGTGTGTGTGGCAACTGTGGCCCCGTGCTGGTGAGGCTGGGACGGGGGCGACGTGTCAGGGTGTAGAGTGGCGCGAGGTACACCCTTACCCTGATGTGGTTGCCGTGTGGTGATGCATGGGTGTAGCTTGTGGGCCTCGTTGCTGGGGAGTCCGGGACGGTGGCGACGTGTCAGGGTGTAGGGTGGTGTGAGGTTCCTCCTTACCCTGGTGCGGCTGCACTACGCGTCACAGATGTGACAACATGAGTGTGAGTGTAGAGACTACATGTGATAGGATTGTATTGTCGACTTTTACTTTCATATCGCATTACTTACTGAGCGTTAGGCTTATATTGTGTGTTCTGTGGTGTAGGTGCTGACAATACTGCTGGTGAGCCTCGAGAGCCTAGTCCAGAGGCGTAGGATGGTTGGCGGCGTGCACCCGAGGCACCGGATGACGGATTTTTGTTAGGGCGACCCGACCCGTGGTGGTGGTAGGTGATAGTGGATTTATCATTTCATGTTGGGTATTTGTGTAGATAGCGGGGTTGTATAGACATTGATCTTTTGAGATTGTATAGAGGGGTTGTAGTGTTTTGGAGGACTTTCTTCATTTGTATTCGATGGGTTCTTATTGTCTTCTTACTCTGATTTGGTTATGGTGATTTCTCTGGATGATGGATAGATAAACATTGTTGGATTATGGTGAATTGTGTGCAGGGTTTAAATTTTGGGATAGTCAGTTTTTGGGCGTTACTCTGCCGAAATTTCGGGAGAGAGGTTGGGAGTCGAGGAGATACGAAATAGGTTGAGGTGTGAACAGTAAATGCTAGAAAAAGGTAGATGAGCGTGGAAGTGTGGCGTGATCGCAGGTGCGCGGGGCACGCGGCCCTGCGGGTGCACACGGGTCATGCGGCGCCGGGTGAGGGCGTGCGCGCGGACGTGCTGTACAGAGGCAGGGTGCGTGGGGCACGCGGCGCTGTGAGCGTGCGCGAGATACAGTGACGTTGGGTTGGCACCGCGATGGTGTACGCGGGGTGTCGGAGTGGGGACGTGAGTGCTTGGGACTGGACTGGGTAGTTCATGGGGTGCGTGAGATTCTTTCCTAGGATTTCAAGTCTCACCGTTTTATCTCAAATTGTTTTAAATGGTTTTCTTTTCCGCTGCATAGTTTTATGTTGAGGACTTCGTGTTTCTTCTTCGGGACGCGAGTTGTTTTTTTTTTCGAATCGAGTCAAAAAAATTTTCCTACTCACAAATGTTCTTTTGAAAATGATTTGAAAACGAAAGAGGTATTGAATTGAGTTAGTTGTGTCAAGTGTTAGTGTGTGTGTGTAGTGTGTAGATGCTCTGTAGCGCACCGAGAACGCGGGGTTTTCTCGGGGTGTTACAAACCTAACGCCACCCTACACCCTGACACGTCACCACCGTCCCGGACTCCCCGACAACGAGGCCCACAAGCTACACACACGCATCACCACACGACAACCATATCAGGGTGAGGATGTACCTCGCGCCACACTACACCCTGACACGTCGCCCCCGTCCCAGCCTCCCCAGCACGGGTCCACAGTTGCAACACTCACACGTTTCACGACAGCCCAGCCGGCCCACTCTTTGAGCGGAATTCGTGACAGGTTTTGCACCGGCCCACACGCTAGTAGGATTCGCGGTACCACTGCCCATCACCCTCACCGTCAACACATTCACGCCGCGTGACGGCCCAGCCAGCCCACTCCTCGAGCGAAATCCGCGACTGGTGAAGCACCGGCCCGCACACTAGCACGATCTATGGTACCACCGCCACGTATCTCGTCACCTACTAAAAATATGCTCAAAACCATTTTCGTTCCCGTTTTTAAAAAAAAATGATGCATGTCAAACAATACGCACTCACACCACAATCAACAACATAAAATCCTAAAGTTCTACGGTGTAGGCCCACTTGGGCAAAACACATGCATGCACTACTTACCTGGCGTTCTAAGCTCGCTCGACGCACAGATTCGCCAAAACAAGGCCTCAACCTAAAACACAAATAATTCATTCATCAATCTTTACTTAAAACTCACCAAATAATTTAAAATGACATTCCTTAACCAAATCCATGAAATTTCAGTTAAAACGGGTCACCAATGTGGTTCGTCCGAAAACCAGCCTAAAGTTCGAACGCGCATAACTTTTGCGTCCTTTAACAGAAACAAGTGATTCAACAGGCTAAACGTCCCCTTAGGAACCTAGTTTAACATACTAAGACAGATTTTAAAACGGTAAGCCGCAGTTAGGTGGAAAAATCCTGAAACCGAATCTGCCCCTTTTTATTAAATTTCACATTTTTGTTTTTCTTAAATCAAAACTTACTCAATTTAACTTAACGCACCAAAAGCAGTCATGCCACTATCACACGTCGAAATGCTACGAAAGACGCTCACTAATTTGACTTGGATCAAAATCCGACATAAGCTTCCCACGCGCATAACATTTGCATCGGATATCAGAATCGAACGATTCCAGTGGCCAAACGCTCCTCTAACCACCTATTTTAACCCACTAAAACAGAATTTAAAACGATTAACCGTAGCCTATCAAAATCCCCAAAAATAGAACTGTTCTTATACAAAAAAATATCTGAATTCTCAACTTCAATCTCATTTCGCCGATTTCTTCACCGAACAATCACATTTAAACCTATTAAGCACAATCTAACCCGACATCAGAAAGTCAAGCACAAAATCGAAATTTTGGCTCAACCTTCTCCCTCGGTTTCTCTCCCTCTCACTGGTCTCCTACTGTCCACCCGCTAACACACACACTCACCCTCCTAATCTACTCAACATTACAGCCAAATTCACAGAAAAAAGGAAGGAAGCCGAACCTTAGTCTCGGTCAAACCGAACAGAGCAGCAGAGGGAGAGAGGGACTTACAGGGTGGTGTCGCTCTGCACTCGGGTGGGGGAATGGAAGAAGACTAAAATCTGACTGTTCGGCTGCCGGCAACAGAACCGAATGAGAGCCCTTCCTCGCGGTCGCCGGCAGAACACGCTCGGCTATCACTTTGGGGGTTCGAGCTGTTGAAACCGAGCGACCTCGGTTCGTCAGAGAAGCAATACTCGGCTACGGTTCCGCTCACAAACCCGCGCCCGTCGTTCACCGATCGAACACCAAAACCGAGCTCCTCGATCGCCCTTTTCTCGCGCGTTCGCTTTCGGCACTGGCGAAAAACTCGAACACTGAACGGCTTCGCGAAAGCCGTTCAATTGTTTTATAAAATTTTAATTTTATAAAATAATTTAAATAATAAAATTACCAAAACGCCCTCACGTGTTTTTATCGTCCGTAACTTCGTTAAATTCTCGCCCTCCCCACTTTAAAATATTCGAAAACCATCACAAAAGTGGACTCCGAGTTTTATAACTTACATTACTGTTAAAATATTTTTCTGAAACCGCAACCGAGCCTAAATAATAAAAAAATAAAAATTTCAGAAATTAGATTTATTATAATTTAAAATTTCTGGGTTATTATAATATGATTGACAACAAAAATTAAATATAACACCTTGAATCGGTAGAGCAAAAGCTCGAATATCAAATTATGCAAATCCAAAATATTGGAAGATCAGAAACTCTTCAACAAGTGAAATAGTTTATATGAACACCTTTTCGATTGAAGAACAAAGTAAAGAACTAGATCTCAATCGAAGAATTTGATGAAATCGTAGTTATCAAAACAAGAGCTTAACCTAGACCAAATTTATTGGTAAGAACCAAAGCTATCAAGCGAGATTCTTAAAAGTGACTTAAAAAAAATCGCAATTCTTCATAAAAAATCAAAGAAAAATCCTCTATAAAAAAACTCAATTTGTAGTTCAAATTTATTCATTAAAATCGAATGATGTTTTCCTTTAAATAGGCTACACATTTGAGCAAAATTAAATCCTAAAGGAAAAGAAATAAATCGATAAAATATTAATAAAATCATATAAGGAGTGATCTTCTATATGATAAAACGTCATCTTATATTTAAACTTAGTTTGAACATGATTTAAGTATATTCAATCGAATGAGATCTTTCCTATTGTGTGATTTGCATGTAATTGCATGTGACTTTTTAATCCTCGTATGAGCATATGTTTAGCGCATGTCCTTTTTAATTTTTACATGTATGTACGTCGCACCCTCCCTTTTTATTTATTCGTAAGCATTTGCGCTGCATCCTCTTTCACGTATATTCGATCTCTTCAATCCTCAACACATTTAATAGTTTTGGGCCAAGTTGTCGCGGCTCCTCTCTCTCTTGGATCTCTAAAATCAATCATTGCAATGTTTCGCACATTTTCTTAGCTTTGGATCGTGTCATTTGCCTACCAATATACTCAATTGAATCCTTACTCTTGGACTTAGGCTTGGGCTTGAGTTTGGTCACCGCTCGGATCACTTCAAGATAACTCTGTACCCTCAGCCGTGAACATAGGCTTTGAAGGCACAGACAACTCACTTCTGACTCAACATTTGAACAACTTAGATTGGACAAGAGGATGACATCTCTGGAGTACATAACAGACCCACTAGAACTACTCTTGAAATCTTTTTGATTTCCTCAATCTCAACGTTTTTGCCCACCATTTCTGCTACCGTGTTTGATTAGAAGTGTTTCCAAGCTTACTTTCGACAACAAACAATGCTTTACAGCCAAATGCTAAAGACAACGCTCTTATATGAACTTGAAACATATGAAAGGTTTTGAGTTTTACTCTAACAACCATAGATTCCAAGGATTCGAAAGTAATAGACTTGATTGTTTGCTCTTCCCTCGCAATTTCAAGCACCAAAACTCCTCAATCCAGAGAGAAACTCAAGAGCTATATACCCACTCTAATACAATCACTAGGGTGAGGAGGGAGCTATTTTCGAGGTTTAAATTGTTAAATGATCATAATTTATGGTTTGAATTATTCAAAATTAAACTTTATGGTATTAAGTGTTGGTATTTGTAAATTTCAAATTATTAATTAATAAAAAAAATCATATAAACAAAAGTTTCAAATATCAAATATGAAAATCTTAAATTCAAATGATTTATTAAACTTAGAAAATATAATAATAAAAAGTCAATTGTAAAAAAAGAGGTACATCTGTACCAAATCAAAGGCCGGTTCTCATGGATACTCCATCATTTTCTCCCTCTAATTCTCTGCCCCACACTCTTTCTTCCAAACTCCATCTTGGAATCTACTCTTCAATTGAAAAAAAAAAAAAACAAGAATGCATAGGTCGGCAAGTTGGAGCAGAGTCAGCTCCAACGAGTACGTTACCGGAGCATCACCCCTAAGATCGTCCCCCTCCTTCGATAGCTCCGAGCTTCCACTTTTTGATCCCATTGCCGAAATGGCAAAGAAAGAGAAGGCTAGAGTTAAGTTTGCTGAGAATGCTGTTCATGTCATTCCTTTAGTGCTGATTCTCTGTGTCACTGTTCTTTGGTTATTCTCCAATCCAGGTATTGATGGTAACTACCCATTAGAAAATATCATGGCCAGCCTGATTTAGAGCAAGAAAAAACGATCAAAATATATTTAATTTTCTTCATTAATATATGAAATAAAAATATGGCAACTTAAACAATATCATGTTACGTGAATTGCTAATCAAATGGTGGATTAGTTCGGTACAATTAGATTATTAGTAACCCTGGAGTGTAATTATATTCAATTCTTAGCAGCCTTTCTTACACAGCTGACATTTTCTTTTATTTATTATTTTCAGATGAACAACTGCTGTTATAATATTACTCACAGTCACTTACTTCTTCTCTAACTAAATGCTAGGTGTAATGTAATGAGAACGTATTAATTTTTTACACTTCAATTTTAGACTCTAACATAACTTGATTGTCTTTCGTTCATAGGTCAAATCATTATAGTAAATTATAAATATTGAAATAATTGATCAGTTCTCTTTTAACTAAAAGTTTCCTGAAAATTTCTGAACAATGTTATTTTCGAAATTGTGCGGAAATAATATTTGTTTTACATTCTAAAATTGAGTATTTTGAGTTTCTAAATATTATATTATTTCGTCAAATTAAATGAAACTTCACGTAATTCCTAATTTCATCATTTTATGGCCTTTAACAAAAGGGAACAAAATAATATTTAAATTTTCTGCAGAAATAGAAATGGAAATAAAAGGAGGAGCAGCATTCACAGGTAAAGGGGTAGCGTTGAACATTGACGGAGAAATAGAGAATGTTGGTGATGGGACTCAAAATGGAGTTCTTCCCATTTTGGAGGCGCGCTCTTCAAACAAGTTGGATTTTGGAATTAGACATGTCAAGTGATCGTAATGTCTCTATTTTTTGTTCTTCATTTAAGGCTTAGTTTTTGACTTTGTTGTTATTAAATTGTTGCATTGAGGTGAATCTAAATGTTAATAAATTATAAACCTAAAATCCGGAATTCATAAAAAAAATCTTCGAATATTTTTTGACATTTATAGAGAATAAAATTTTTTGTAATCAAGTTTAATTTCTTAAATTAATTTTTACGTGGGATGAATAATTTTTGATCAAGTGATCAAAGCCAATAGAAATAGAATTATTGCATGGTTATATATCTAAAATAATACTTTGTAAACTAAAATTAATGCGAGATAAAATTGTGGTTAACGTCAGGATAAATTCCTTTTCCTTTGGCTAAGAGAAAGAGAGGTTTTGTCTCCAATCTGAGTTCTTGACCTCTCAAACTTCGAGTTGACAAAGTCGGATTCTAACTTCATTTTCATTAGTTTTTCTTTTTCTTTTCTATATTAAAGTCGGAACATTTCACGAACAGAAACTAAAAAACTGTTTGATCTATGAATTATGTAGAACTTAATACTCATTGAAGGTGACAATCGGTGGAAGCATCAGATTTTTGCACCAAGACATTTGACTTCCTATCTCCGGTCAACCGTGACCATGCTCCGGTAGACTAAAGTCACACCAGGACCTTTGTCATATGTCTCGACCATGTTTTTGATCGACAACTTCTTTTGTGGGTCGACCAACTTATGTAATCTATCCACTGCTTAGAGGTTTGGATGACCAACCGATGTTGGTGGATGGTCGACCACATGAGGTCCCATATCTGGTCAACCTCACATTGATTTTTAATGAAAATTTGCTTCAAAGTTCACTACCGTTGTTGTGTCACAACAGCTTAGTTCTTACTTTGAGTATATGATCCAACCATTATTCTTATGGTATTTGATGGAATACGGATGTTGATATTGTTGTAGGTTCAAAGACCAAAACCTTGATGAGCGTGTGGTTCAATTTGTCATTTCTGTCAAGGTTCGTCCCATGCCACGACAATAAACAAGTTTTTATTATGTCACACCTCAATTTCAATGAAAGTATTCACTTCATCTGAATCATGCATAAGAAGGAAAGATATAGGATCTTGAACCTGTTTTTTTTTACCAAAATATACCAGTTTCTCAAAACTCTTACGTACATAAAAATCACCACATATTACATCATTAAAAAATTCCTAACACTTAATTTTCAATAAATTAGGTATTCATGATAATGTGTATATATATATACATCATGTTACATTAATATTCAGTAAATTAAGTAGTCATGGTAATTAATCTCTCCGGTCACTTTCATCTTGTACACGTATGGAAATGATCCCATCAACCCATCATAATTTGAAAAAATTCATAATTAATGCTCATGCTTTTTGCCACCACACTATCATCAAACAAACACCATTATCTTTTCATAGTTTAATCACCCGACAATATTCATCAAATTCCATAAAAGATCCATATCAACTTCTCATATGAAAATATTGATTAACATGTGTGTGATTCAATGCAACTGATTACTAAGTACACAAGCATTATAGAATGAATCATAAATATTTTGTAAACCATATGACGTGGAAATGTGACCTAAACAATATGCATGCAAAAACTATAATTTAAACTAAAGAATTGACGCTGGAAGAGCACCCAAACAGACAACAAACAACACAAAAAAACCGAACATAGAAACATGAAAATAGAAATGGCGAAGACGAGCAAAAATGGAGGTGGCAAAATCTGATATTAGCTCAGATTTGTCGTTTGGATTGAAGGAAGCACTGTGGAGGAGGTGGGACGACGAGAGGAATCCTGACGACTGAAGGTGTTCCCTGTTCCTTCAGGAAGAACTCCACTGCAATGGAAGGAGTACTTCATTGACAGAGGCTGCCTTGCGTTCTCAATTTCGTCCTCACAAGAGGCTGAGGGAATGGAAGTAAAGGACTCAGTGCTAGCTGACGAGTGAGATGCTAGTAGCTCTCAACGCATGTCTTCCCGTAGAAAGAACAACAGCTTTTTGGCTAAGGTTTCACCACCTTCCTCTGTATTCACTCTTGACACAAAGGAGCGAAAGGAAACGACTAAGAGTATTCCTAAGTAAACCACAAACTCATAATACAATTTTGGTAACTCCACCGGATGCCAAGCACCACTTGCACCGAGGCTATTTAGAAATGAATTACACTTCACTATAAATTTATCCAAATATTTAAACTGATAATTAAATTTTTACAGAAGGTTCAATTCGCCCTTAAAATAGAGAAAGAATCGATCTCCTGAAAGAAAGAGGAAGTAAGGCTCGAAAATAGCCGTTGGAAAATTTTTCCCATTATAGTTGTTGGTACTGTTCTTACGCGCAGCACGCGTGTGTCATGGCTCAGTGCTGGATGCTGCGGTGCCTTGCCGATGCATGTGTGCCTGTGCGTTGATGCTCGTGCGCCACTGATGCGCCGCAGTCTACTCGTGCGCCCGCGCCGTTGCGTGGTCCCTATCAGTCTTTGCACGCACTGCTCTAATCCATGCGCGCACCTCTCACGGTGCAGCTGCACCTTAATGAATTATGTGCTGCAGCCATCCGGTGCGCGTGTTGCCTTGTCTTGCCCACGCGATGTGCTGCTTGGTTACTGATGCACGCCAACTGTTCGACAAAATGCCGCAAAGAGTGAAACTGCTAGCTCCTTGCCTTTGACCTTTCCTAGCCTTCTTAATTACAATTATAAACATCCTAACTAGGGGGGAAAAAAAACAAGACTAAGGTTTTGCCAACAAGAAAGACAAAATATATAAATTAAAGACAAAATTTGATTACATAATTTGAAGTAAAGGAAAACAAATTTCTTTTTCTTTGATTCACTCCAAACCTTGAGAAACCATTACATACAAGATTCTACAGACCAATTAGAAGATAAAATAGATGAAGTACTTACCTAGGCTTGTGCTTGACAGATCGGGTTCATAGGCACACGATTCTCTTTCAGTTTTTGAGAATTTGACCTCAAATTCAATGGTTGGCTTCCCAGGGATAAGCTCACAAAAAACATTTTCTACCAAATTTGCTATTCATTTAAACTTAGGTTTTAAATGTAGTAGGCAAAACATAGTTATCCCAAAAAAATTTGAATAAATTTTAAAAAGTGAATTGTTCATTGCCAACAATTTGTAAGCAACATATAAAAAATATTAATGCAATGTACAGTTTGAACAAATTTATTTCCATGTTAAACCAAACAATTCAAAAATATTTCAAAAATAAATCAATCTTCCAATCCAATGAGTATATTCTAAGGATAATCATCATACTTCAAGTTAAACTAGGCAAAATCAATCATATGCTCAAGAAAATTTATCCAAGAAAGGAAATTTTCAAACCGAGCAAATGATCCTTATCCTCAATCAAAATTTAAGAATAGATATAGATGCCAATTTAAAACAATCATATAAACCAAAGAAAAAAAATTTCTCAAACGATCATCTTCAATTTCAACAAATCAAAACATATTATCAATTGTCCAACAAGTCATTAAATCACAGAAATATAACGGAGGACAATTAATCAAGAAAAACACATTTTTCCAGATTTCATTTAGACATTTTCACAGACAATTTATGGGCGTTCTAGAAAATAACAGCAAAAACAAGATTCAATCATTCTTAATGTGCTACAACAAAGTTAATTTGCATGTAATAAAAACCATCAATAGTTTTATCCATCCCTGGCTACCTATCAAAACAGAATGCAAGTTTTAGATTATCAAATCGACTAGCATATTATTACTTTGTTCATCAAAACAACAACAATTCAATAGTTCATGGCAGATTTTCAACAAATTATCATGCTAAACATTCCATAAATAAGTTGCTAACCATAATCAATTGTCATGCAAAATAGGGCATCATTTTCGGATATAGAACAGAATGCATGCTCTGACAATTTAAGTTGGCAGCACAAAAAATCAAAAAACAATTTATTATTTAGCAGCAAACAACAAAAGGAATGCATAGTTAAAACCATATCAATAATTTACCTCGACCATTCAACAAATTAACTATTTGACTAAGCACTAGATCTTAAGGTAAAACTCAAAAAACACAACAATGCAAGATACAAAGCGAAATAAGACTTAACTAAGATATATCCTAAACATTTAACAAAATAGCAGACACAAGTTAATCAAACAAAATAAACTTGTAAAATACAAATGACATGCTATTGGGTCTGGCAACCCTCTCGAACTTTTGTGGAAATTGTCACATTATCCCCACCTTTTAAGCTGACTGCTTCATACGGCGTTCACTTACAATATTTTAAAAGCGACTGCCTCATACGACGATTCGTCGAACCTCTCGAGCTAGCTGTAAACCTCGGATAAAACCAACGGCCCATAGAAGAAAGGTCTCGGAAACAAAACAAATCATTCGACAACACAAGTGAATGCTAAGTGACTAACAAGATAATATTTAAATGACTTCATTTAAACATGCTATTAGTGTTTAAGGACTTGGACTTAAGTTTAACCCAATCCTAAACAATAACAAGAAAACACTTAACATGATGCAATCAAACAAGAATTCAAAATAAAATTTTCAAACAAGACTAAATATAATTGGCCAAAAACTATTCAAATCCATGCAAGTTGATTCATGCTTATCATTATAAATTTAAGTTAACATTAAGGACTCAAAAGACTTGACAGATGACAAACAACTAGATACAAGTTGGATGCATCAACATTAAGAACAAACAGAATCATAAAGATGGTCAAATAGAATTCTCTATTTCCATTCTAACATGCAAGTTTCATGATTTTCATTTAAAACAAAGCATCAATTATAACTCTAAACAGATCTAAATGGCACTAAAAACAATGAGAAACTCATATGGAAACATCCTATTCATCAACATAGAAACAAGTTTTACTCCTAAAAAGTTTCTAAAAACGGCAAAAAACCATACTAAAACAATGATTTAAAAAAAAGCAGCCTAGTTTCCTAAATAGAAAACAAACACAAATTTCATCCAAATAACCTAAAACTTTAGCAGATGATAGTCAACAATATGATTAACACGCTGTAAAAATTTCAAGCTTAAACTCGGTGTGCAGAAAAGTGTGCAGCCTCAAAAAGACACAAACCACAATATAAAACCAGAAAACAACGTAAATGTCCTAAATAGAAAAATTCAATCTAATTAACTTGAAATTTTAACAGAGATTAGCTAGTATTAGAGGTGACATGCTATCAAAATTTCAAAATCAGATTCAGAGTGATCAGACAATTGTGCAAGCATAAACCAGAAACAAATTAACACAACTAACCATAACAGCGTTAATACAACCGGTTAGAACAGATTTAGCGTTCTATTTAGTCTTTGCTTCCTCACTTGTTCAATCGGTGAAATGCTAGTAACTAATGCTATTATTTGCTGTAAGATGATTAATCAATAGATACAAAACAGTAACACAAACTGAATGATTTATGGCAGCAAAAACAACCAACCAAAACAGATTCTCGGTTAACACCAGAAAACAGTTTTTAAAGTCTCCTTAGCAAGTAAGACATCAAGTTTTAAGGTGTTAAACTTCTATGCAAACGTCCAAACAAGTTAATATGTTGCTGTGAAGATGATTGATCAACTGGAAAACAGTAACAGTAAAACAGTTTCAATATAACAAGCAGAAAATACGCAACATGCTTTAGTTATGACAGTAGCAATTTAAGTCCAATGCCATATATATTTTTAGGTTCTGTAGACGTGCAATTGATGGACAAAAAACAACCTAAACAAAGACACTAAACAGAAAAGGTAGATCAAAAGACACAACAAAAACAGCGACTCTAAAACAGAATCGAGCAACCAAGCTAAAACGGAAATGCAGTCACCAAAAACAGAACATTTTTCAGCCAAGTTTTAACAGATCAATTAGAGGTTCAATGCAGTATATATTTTGATTTTGTAAATTTTGAAACAATGTGCATATAAGAGGCAGATAACAGTCTAGACAAAGAAACTAAAACAAACTAACAACATATTGCTCTTAGTCAACTGTTCCAAAGAATCTCCCAAACAATATAGGAAATTTGCTGTAAACATAGAAATAGAAAATATAACCATTAAACATGCTGACTAAGGGAAATGAGACACAATCTGGACAACTAAACATGACATGCTGGATAAGAAGACAGAACAAAAGCAACGAGAAAAATAGAAACAAGAACAGATGAGAGGCAGAAACAAAATAAAACAACACAAGAGCCTTTGGCTCTGATACCACCTAACGTGGAAACGTGACCTAAACAATATGCATGCGGAAGCTATAATTTAAACTAAGGAATTGGCGCTGGAAGAGCACTCCAAACAGATAACAAACAACACAAAAAAACAGAGATAGAGGAACGCGAAAATTGAAATGCAGAAGAGGAGCAAAAATTGTGGTGGGCAAACCTGATATTTCCTCAGAATTGCTGTTTGGATTGCAGGAAGCGCTGTGGAGGAGGTGGGACGATGAGAGGAATCCCATCGACCGAAGGTGTTCCCTGTTCTTTCGAGAAGAACTCCACCGCGAGGGAAGCAGTACTCCATTGATAGGGGCTGCCCTGGGCGCTCAATTTCATCCTCAGAAGAGGCCGAGGAAAGCGAAGTGAAGGACCCGAGGCTAGCCGAGGCGTTAGACGCTAGTAGCTCTCGATGCATGTCTTCTCGTAGAAAGAACAACAGCTTTTGGACGAAGGTTTTGCCACCTTCCTCTGTATCCACTCTTGACATAAAGGAGCGAAAAGAAAGGACCAAGAGTATTCCCAAGTAAACCACAAACTCGGAATATAGGTTTGGTGACTCCATTGGGTGCCAAGCACCGCCTGTGGAAGAACACCAGAGAGAAACCCACTGAGACTCTCTGGAGATGAAGAACACTTCACTCTAAATTTTTCCAAATATTTAAACTGATAACTAAACTCTTACCAAAAGGTTCAGATTACCATTAAATAGAGGAGGGATCGATCTCTTGAAGAAAAGAGGAAGAAAGGCTCGAAAATAGCCGTTGGAAAATTCTACCCATTTATAGCTGTTGGTACTATTCACGTGGGCGCCACGCGTGTGTTGCGACTCGATGCTGGAAGCTGCGATGCCTTGCCAATGCGCGTGCGCGATGATGCTTGTGCGCACGCCGTTGTGTGGTGCTATCTACTCATGCGCACGCGACGTTGCATGGCGCCTATCCTGCCTTGCGCGCACTGCCCTAATCTATGCGCATGCCTCTCGCTGTGCGACTGTGCCTGAATGAACTGTGCGCTGTGGCCATCTTGTGTGCGCGTTGCCTTATCTTGTGCGCACGATGTGCGCCTGGTACTGATGCACACCAATTTTTAGGCGTTATGTAATAACCCGAAAATTTTGAATTTTTAATTTTAACTTCCGAAATTTTTAATTTAATCTCGGTCGGAGTTTTGAGAAATATTTCAACGGGAAAATTTAAATTTTAACACTCGGAGCCTACTTTTGCGATGGTTTTCAGAATTTAAAGTCGGAAGATTGAGAAATTAACGAATTTACGGACGATTAAAAACACGTGAGGGCATTTTGGTAATTTGTAATTAAATTAAAAAATTAAAAATAAAAATATGTTATATGGTGGAATGGCTTCGGGTGGAAGCCATTCCACCTTGTTGTTGCGCGGCCGAGAGGAGAGAGCGCCCGAGAGAAAAACTAGCCGATCGAAGAGGGAGTGTGCTGCCGACGAACGACGGCCGTGCGAAAGGGGTGCCGACGAGCTGGAGGGAGAAGCTGTTTTGCCTTCCCGCGCAGAGAAACCGAAGGTGCGTTCTACCTTGTTTTTGGTTCTGTCGACCGAGCGTGGAAGCTCGGTTGTTCTTGGACTCCCGACGGTAGAGCTCGGTTGTTGGAGCAATTTAGGTGTAGTGTGTGCGTGTGGTGGAGCCAGTGTGTGGCTCAGCCCTTCTGCGGCCAAACTCTACTGAGAACAAGGAGTTTTCCCTTCCAGTTTTTGTCCTGCTTAAATGGCCGAACGTGAAATTTGTTCGTACCTCTGAGTCTCCATAATTTCATGCTAGAATTTAGTGAGATAGAAGTGAATTTCATGGTTCAATGAACCGATTGAGAAATTCTCGGTTTTAGGAAGAAAACCGTGAGAGTTTTGGGGCTACCATGCTATTTTCTAATTAGGAACTCCCCAAATTTGTTAATGTATGCATTAGTAGATTGAAATGTGATTGTTCGGTGAAGGAATTGGCGAGATTTGATCGAAATTGAATTTTCGGCTATTTTTCGTATAAAAACAGATTCTGTTTTTGGCCGTTTTGGCTAGGCTTAGGTTGATCATTTTAAATTCTGTTTTGTGGGTTAAAAATAGGTTGTTAGAGGAACGTATGGCCACTGGAATCGTTCGATTCCGATATCCGACTCGAAAGTTATGTGCGTCGGAAGTTTATGTCGGATTTGGGTCCGGGTTAAATTAGTGAGCGTTTTTCGTGGAATTTCGACGTGTGATAGTGGCATGTCTGTTTTTGGTGCGTAGAGCTGAATTGAGTGAGTTTTAGTTGAAGAAAAAAAAACAAAGGTTGAAATTGTATAAAAAAAATGGCAAATTCGGTTTCTGGCGTTTTTTGCCTGTCTGCGGCTTACCGTTTTAAAATCCGTCTTAGTATATCAGACTAGGTTCCTAAGGGAACGTTTAACCATTTGAATCGCTCGATTCTGTTAACGGATACAAAAGTTATGCGCGTCCGAACTTTGGGCTAATTTTAGGCCAAACCAAACCAATGGGCCATTTTAGTTGGAATTTCATGAGTGTAGTTAAGGAAGGTTATTTTTAGCTGTTTGGTGGATTTTTAGATAAATATTGATGAGTGGTTGTTTGTGTTTTAGGTTGAGACACTTTTGGCGAAGCTGTGCATCGAGCGAGCTTAGGACGCCGGGTAAGTAGTGCATGCATGCATTTTGCCTGATTGGGCTTACACCGTAGAACTTTAGGGTTTATATGATTAATTGTGGTGTGCGTGCGTATTGTTTGACATGCAACATATTTTAAAAACGTGAACGAAAATGATTTTGAGCATGTTTTGAGTATGTGGTGAGACGTGTGGCGGTGGTACCACGGATCCCGCTAGTGTGCAGGCCGGTGCTTCACCAGTCGCAGATTCCACTCGAGGAGTGGGCCGGCTGGACCGTCATGCGGCGTGAATGTGTTGACGGTGAGGGTGGTGGGCAATGGTACTGCGGATGCTACTAGTGTGTGGGCCGATGCAACACCAGTCGTGGATCCCACTCGAGGGGTGGGCCGGCTGGGCTGTCGCGAAACGTGTGTGTGTGGCAACTGTGGCCCTGTGTTTGGGAGGCTGGGACGGGGGCGACGTGTTAGGGTGTAGAGTGGCGCGAGGTACACCCTTACCCTGATGTGGTTGCCGTGTGGTGATGCGTGTGTGTAGCTTGTGCGCCTCGTTGCTGGGGAGTCCGGGACGGTGGCGACATGTCAGGGTGTAGGGTGGCATGAGGTTCCTCTTTACTCTGGTGCGGCTGCACTACGCGTCACAGATGTGACAACATTAGTGTGAGTGTAGAGACTGCATGTGATAGGATTGCATTGTCGGCTTTTACTTTCATATCGCATTACTTACTGAGCGTTAGGCTTACGTTGTGTGTTCTGTGGTGTAGGTGCTTACGATCTTGCTGGTGACCTTCGAGAGCCTAGTCCTGAGGCATAAGATGGTTGGCAGCGTGCGACCGAGGCCCCAGATGGCGGATTTTTGTTAGGGCGACCCGACCCGTGGAGATGGTAGGTGGTGGCCTGGTTTGTTTGCGGGTATTCTTCTTTTGTGGTGATTATGTACAGTCGATGAGATGAGTTGTATATGCGTCAGTGTATCGGTGTATATGGAGTGCGTGTGATTTTGGCGACGTACGCATATATTTTATATGTAGTAGCTTGGAATTGCTCTATACTGTGAATTTTCTTCGTTTGAAATTGATGGATTTTCGTTGTCTTCATACTTTGATTGTGTTATGGTCATTTCTCTAAATGATGGATAGATAAATATTGTTAGTTTTGGTGAACTGTGTGCAGGGTTTTAAATTTTTAGGATAGCCAGTTTTTAGGCGTTACTCTGCCGAAATTTTTGGAGAGGGGTTGGGAGTCAAGAGAATATGAAATAGGTTGAGGGGTGTACAGTGAATGCTAGAGAAGTGTACATGAGCGTGGGAGTGCGGCGTGATCGCAGGTGCGCAGAGCACGCGGCCCTGCGGGTACTCACGGGTCGTGCGGCGCCAAGTGAGGGCGTGCGTGGGGGACGTGCTGTACAACTGCAGGGGGCGTGGGGCACCCGGCGCTGTGAGCGTGCGCGAGACACAGTGACGTTGAGTTGGCACATGCAGCACTGGGAGAGTGCGTGCGGGGTGTCGAAGTGGGGCGTGAGTGCGCGGCACCGGATCGTGTAGTTCGAGGGGTGCGTTGTATTTTTTTCTAAGATAAATATTGATAGGATTGCATTGTCGGTTTTTACTTTCATATCGCATTACTTACTGAGCGTTGGACTTATGTTGTGTATTCTGTGGTGTAGGTGCTGATGATCTTGCTGGTGAGCCTCGAGAGCCTAGCCCTGAGGCATAGGAGGGTTGGCGGCGTGCGACCGAGGCACCGGATGGCGGATTTTTGTTAGGTCGACCCGACCTGTGGAGATAATAGGTGGTGGCCTGGTTTGTTTGCGGGTATATTTCTTTTGTGGTGATTATGTACAGTCGATGAGATGAGTTGTATATGCGTCAGTGTATAGGTGTATACAGAGTGCGTGTGATTTTGGCGACGTACGCATATATTTTACATGTATGAGCTTGGAATTTGCTTTATACTGTGAATTTTCCTCGTTTGAAATTGATGGATTTTTGTTGTCTTCATACTCTGATTGTGTTATGGTGATTTCTTTGGATGATGGATAGATAGATATTGTTAGTTTTGGTGAACTGTGTGCAGGGTTTTAAATTTTTGGGATAGCCAGTTTTTAGGTGTTACTCTGCCGAAATTTCGGGAGAGGGGTTCGGAGTCGAGAGGATATGAAATAGGTTGAGGTATGTACAGTGAATGCTAGATAAGTGTAGATGAGCGTGAAAGTGCGGCGTGATCGCAGATGCGCGGGCCATGCGGCCCTGCGGGTACTCACGGGTCGTGCGACGCCGAGTGAGGGCGTGCGCGCGGACGTGCTGTACAACGGCAGGGTGCGTGGGGCACGCGGCGCTGTGAGCGTGCGGGAGACATAGTGACGTTGAGTTGGCACGTGCGGCCCCGCGAGGGTGCGCGCGGGGTGTCGAAGTGGGGACGTGAGTGCGCGGTACCGGATTGTGTAGTTCGAGGGGTGCGTTAGATTCTTTCCTAGGATTTCAAGTCTTACCGTTTTATGTTAAACTGTTTTAAATGGTTTTCTTTTCCGCTGCGTAGTTTTTATGTTGAGGACTTCGTGTTCCCTCTTCGGGACGCGAGTTATTTTCGAATCGAGTCGAAAATCTTTCATACTCACAAATGTTCTTTTGAAAATGATTTGAAAACGAAAGGGGTATTAAATTGAGTGAGTTATGTCAAGTGTTAGTATGTGTAGTGTGTAGATGTACTGTAGCGCACCGGGAACACGGGGTTTCTCGGGGTGTTACACGTTACTCTGCCTAAATTTGGGAGAAAGATTGAGAGTCGAGAGGGTATGGAATAGATCGTGATGTGTACAGTGAAGTATTAGAAAAGTGTGGATGGGCGCGGGAGTGCGGCGTGGTCTCAGGTGCGCGGGGCACGTGGCCCTGCGGGTGCGCACGGGTCGTGCGGCGTCGGGTGAGGGCGTGCATGCGGGCGTGCTGTACCGAGGCAGGATGCGTGGGGCACGCGGAACTGTGAGCGCGCACGTGACGCGGTGATGTCAAGTTGGCACGCGCGGCATCAAGAGAGTCCGCGCGGGACGCCGAAGTGGGGACGTGGGCGCGCGGCACCGAATTTGTGTAGTTCGAGGTGTGTGTTAGACTCCCTCCTAGGGTTTCAAGTTTTGTTGTCTTATTCTTAAAATTACTTAAAATTATCTTTTTTGCCGCGTATTTTATATTGAAGAACCTAGTTTAACATACAAAGACGGATTTTAAAACGGTAAGCCGCAGCTAGGTGAAAAACATCAGAAACCAAATCTGCCCTTTTTATCCAAATTTCACGATTTCGTTTCCTTCAACCAAAACTCACTCAAAACTTGCTTTAAACATTAAAAACAGCAATGCTAATATCACGCTTCACAATTCTACGAAAAACGCCCAATAATTTAACTCGTTCCAAAATCTGACATAAACTTTCGACGCGCATAACTTTCGCGTCGGATATCAGAATCGAACGATTCCAGCGGCCAAACGTTCCTCTAAAACCTATTTTAACCCATAGAAACAGAATTGAAAATGATCAATCGAAACCAAGCCGAAACGGCCAAAAATAGAATCTGCTCTTACACAAAACAAGGATTCGATTTTTTTTATTTCAATTCAAATTCCACAATTTCTATACACAGCTAGTCACATTTCACTCATACACTTCAGCCAAGCTCACAGGGAATGAAAGGAGGCCGAGGTAACAGGAAACTGACAGGGCTCACCTTTAGTTCCTCACGATTCACAGCATCTTCCATCCAACCCTTCCTAAAATTTAATTACTACCCACCCCCTACAACGAGCTAAACTTTGGGAGAACCGGGAGGGATCGAGCCCTCATGCTCGGTTGACAAAATTCTAACAGGGGAGATGCTTACCGTTCATCTTGAGCTGGAGAAAACCCACTCACGCTGAATTTCTGCCTCATCGGAACCGTCAAGCACGTCAACGTCTCTCTCCTAGTGATCGATCGTCGGCACTCTCACGCTCTCCCCGATCACTCTCTCGCTCTCCTCTGTTCTCTCGGGCGCTCGGTTTATAACAGCCGAATGGCTTCCTCCCAAAGCCATTTGGTTGTTATAATATATATATATTTAATTTAAACAATAAAAATTTACCGAAACGCCCTCACATGTTTTTATCATTTGTAACTTCGTTAAATTCTCATCCTACCAACTTTAAAATTTTGAAAACCGTCACTACAATTAGATTCTGAATTTTATGACTTAATTTCTCTGTCAAAATATTTCTCGAAACTCCAACCAAGATTAAATTAAAAATTTCAGGAATTAGATTTAAAATTCAAAATTTTTCGAGTTATTACAGAAAAGTGTTAAACATCTCGCGGAGATAAGATTTAAAAAAGCTTTTTGAAAAAATCTTATAAAGTTGTGAGTGTTTTCATTTTCTGGTTGCAAAAGAAATAACTTGGTAGTAATGAGCACTACATGATTGTCTCGGCATACTTGAGCCTTTTATGTGTGGTTGATAGCATGCATGGTATGATGATTGTTTTGAGTAAGAATGTTGCATTAGCATTTATATCATGCTAGGTTGTTAACACATGCATTATTTCTATTTGTGTGCATGAGATAAAAAAATTGAGGCATATTATCACATGATCAGCTTAGTTGTTGCATATTTTGACCGAGGATACGAGTCTTCGATTCGAGCTGTCAATGTGGTTGAATGAGGATTTTGAAGTGATCCTAGAGCTTTGTCGAATGCTAAGGTTGTTTAGAATATGTCCAACACGGATGTGGGGCTAACAGAACGTCAGGTTGGGAGACCCGATCCTCAGAGATAACTAGATCACCCACCCCTATTACGTATTTTCATAACGTAGAAACAAGAACACCTTAATGCAGTAGAAGGGACACTGAGATGTCATCATGATACTTCGACACCAAAATTGTCAAAAGTATCACAATGACTCATCCTCACAAGATATACATCATATCAATATAAAATCATGCATCAATAGTAACCGTGCAAAACTATATATACATATATGTTAAAACAACACGCTGACGACCAGGGCTTGTCATGTTTTATGCAAGTGACAACTTACCAAAATATATTTTTACCAAAACATGCAATGTAGTGCAAAAAGTAAAAATTTCTACCTCGACGACGATTCCTTTTATGGCGAGTTGTAGCTACTATCTCTGGAATTGGCTTGAAATCTATGAACTTATCAGAGCAATCGTTTAAAATCTCTTCACAAAAGTTGTTCCATGATGTCAAGAGAATACCATTTCCACCTCTGAAGTTAACGGTTTGCACAACCCGTCTTAACCCTCTCTCTCTCTCTCTCATGTCTTCCACGACGCACCAATGATAAGGGGAGGAAGAGTTTCCTCCTCTTTAAATTAATTAAAAAATGTTATATTTTATAATTATTTGACAAATAAAATATAAATTTATATATTAAATGAAAATCTTTAAATTCAAAATAGACGAAATCTATATATCTCCAAATTTCAACTCAAGGTAAATTTAACATACCCAACTTTAATTTCCTCAAATTTACCACAAGTAATTTCTCAATTGATCAATTTTGACTATTTGACCTCAAAATTTGATGTGGTCGCTTAGTGACAAAACAAATCTACTCATGATTTATTGACCATTAATAACGCAAAAAAGTTTTCAAAAATTAATAATACCTATAAAAGAACATTTTTTACATCCTCTCTTCCTTAAACGAATTTTGCGCCAAAAATTGACATAACTTTAATGAAAAGCATCAAACAAATGAAGATATTTTAGAATCATCTCAGAATCAAGCTCCTAAGTACAGTCCCACTCAGTGCGATTCTTCTACAATACATGAACCAAGGTAATATGCCTACATCAAAGTACTTGACACTCTCTGCCTGTAATCCACTCAAGCTCCTCCTCATAGGAAACATTCTTCTTGATAGGGTTGTCAGTCTAGGAAAACACATGCGACGAGTCCGAGGAGTACCTCCTCAGCAAGGATAGGTGGAAATATTATGGACATACCCAAGCTGAGGGGACAAATTGAGCTTGTACACCACGTTGCTAATCCTTTCAACAATCTGAAACGGGTCAATGTACCTCGGGATTAACTTCGCATTTAACCCCAAACCGACTAATAGCACGCCTTGGACGAATCTTCTAGAAGACACACTCTCATGCATCAAACGCAACATGTCATCTCTTAAGATCAACATATTTCTTCTGCTTACTCTGCACTATTGTCAACTTATCTTTGACCAACTGAATTTTCTAGGTAGTCTCTTGGATCAACTGCAACCTAAGAGAAATTCTCTCTTCTGCCTCATTCCAACACAAAGGCGAATAACAAAGTCTCTCATACAATGCCTGATATGGAGAGACTCCAATGCTAGTCTAATAATTGTTGTTGTAGATAAACTCAACCAATGGGAAGTGATTAATCCAATTATCACCAAAATCCAAGATACAAACATGCAATGTATCCTTCAAAATCTAGATAGTCCTCTATAATTGTCCATCTGTATGAGGATGATGTGTTGTACTCAAATGCAATTTCATACCAAGTGCTTTCTACAAAGCCCTCTCAAATTTGGACGTGAAACCCCGAGCCACACTCTGCCACTTCACACTTCATACCTATCCACCAATGCTGACATTTCGAGTCATGGTGCATCTTCATACTCCCAAAAAAGATAGCAAATCTAGACTTGTGATCCTCTGCAAAAAATAATCTATCTCAACTCTAGACTACTAAGAACTATTACACGACGGTTGAATGGCATAATCCCTTTAGTGTTGACCTGCTAACCATCAAGTTGTTCACTATTTCGCATATGATTAGCCTTCTTTGCCAACTAATCATCTTGCTGCTACATTTGCTTCGCCCTTTGAAGCAAACTGGAAGTAGCAACAACATTGTAAACACAAGTTGTTCTACCAAAGTCATAGTATTATAGATCAAAATCTTCAATAGCAATAGTATATTTCCACTCATCGAGAACCAGACAGACAAGAGATCTTTGAGGATTTTGGCTCCAGGCATCGGCCACAACATTTGCCTTGTCAAGATTATACTCCAAACTGAAATTATAATCATCCATATGCTCAACCCATCTGCGTTGTTTCAAGTTCAAAGCTCTAGTTAATATGTACTTTAAACTCATATGATCCGAGAACACTTGAGAATTTATGTCATACAAATAGCTTCTCAAAATCATAAGACCAAAAATGATGGATGCCAACTCCATATATCGAGTCGGATAATTCTGCTCATGAGACTTCAATTGTTGGAATACGTAAGCGACCAGTTTATCTTGTTACAAGCACACAACTTAGACGAACTCCTGATGCATCAGTATACACTACATAAGGTTGGTCACTACTCGGCACTATAAGAACCGGAGCACTAGTAAGCCTTAGCTTCAATTGCTCAAATGCATTTTGACAACGATCATTCCATTCAAACTTCACACCCTTCCTAGTCAGTTTTGTCAATGGCAACGCTATCGAGGAAAAATCCTTCACAAAGCAACGATAATAACCAGCTAAAACAAGGAAACTACAAATCTCTGACACGTTCTTTAGAGGCCGCCATTTCACAACTGCCTTGATCTTTGTAGGATCAACTAAAATCCATGTACGAGATACCACGAGTCCCAAAAACTTGACTTCTAACATTCAAAAGTTACGCTTACTCCTCTTACCAAACAACTAGTGATCCTTCAAAGTCTACAACATAATTCGAACATTCTCCTTATGCTCACTTCGAGACTTAGAGTATACAAATATATCATCAGAGAAAACAACAATGAACCGATCCAAAAACGATCTAAACACGTAGTTTATAAGATCCATAAAAGTTGTTGTAGCATTGATCAACCAAAAGGTAAGACTAGAAACTCAAAATACCCATATCTTGACAGAAAAGCCATCTTCGCAATATCCTCATCCTAAGTTTTTATCTCATGATACCTAAATCTCAAATCAATCTAGGAGAACTATTGGGACCCACTAAGCTAGTCAAACAATTCATCAATCCTTGGCAAATGACACTTATTCTTCATGGTAATCAGGTTCAACCTTTGGTAATCAATACACAACTGTAAAGAACCATCTGCCTTCTTTGCAAATAACATTGTAGCATCCCAAGATGAGGTGCTCTCACAGATGAATCTTGAGTTCATCTAACTATTTTCTCAAATCAAACAACTATGTAGGTGTCATCTTATAGGCAGAAATTGAAACTAGAGTAGCACCAACAACTAGATCAATACGAAACTCAATCTCTTAGTTTGGAGGCAACTCTATCAAAAAATTAGAAAACAGATCAGAAAGTCTCTCACAATTGAGATATCCATGTCCTGGTCAAAAGTCTCACCATCAACATCAACAGACCAGAGATTCCCATATTGTTCTAATCCATTATGTTCACCTAAAGAAGTCTTTAAAATAGAATTTGTTGTCACAACACTAGACCCACTATGGTAGATGACGACTTGTCCATTCTTTGAGACAATTGTTACCCTCTTTAGGTGACACTCAATAGTTGCTCTATACTTCCTCAGCCAATCCATACCAATAACCACATCAAACTGACTCATCAATATGACCAATAAGTTTGCAAAAAACTTACAGTGATCAATAACCCCACAGACTATCTTAGACATCGAAGACACTCCACTCTTGAAACGTATTGAGTGCTAAGTTCTATTGGAGATTCAATCTCCTCTAGTAACAAACCCAAAACACAAGAAATAATGGAGTGCATGGACTTGATATCAAACAACACTTGAGTGAAAGAATGGGAAATTAGAATACCGTCAACGACGCCTTTCTCCTCTTGTCCATAGTGGTATTTAGCTCCACCCGCTGCATAAGCCTAATCCGAGGCTTTTTTCTTGCCCTTGTCGCCGATTCCACAACCATCTCCAGATGAACTAGGTCCAACACCACTACTCTGTAAGGACAGCTCTCTGAACTAGCCAGACCTCTGCTGTAAGTAAAAACTAGACTCGTAGCTCTATTGATAACCACTCGGCCTTTGAAGATCTTGATTGGTAGGCTAATAGTGAGGATAATATGATGGTCTGGGCCCTTATGGCTATTGGGAAGTAAAAGCTTGATGCCTCTGATACTATTAATAATACTGTCTACTAGAATCATGCCTGCCTCCAGGAGTAGTCCGAGTAGCATTGCCCTGAGAAGACAAGAAAGATTGACATGACGGTTGTTGCTGCTGACATTGTGGGCAATCCTCCTCAGAAGTCCTAGTTTTCCATAAGAATGATAAGCGTATAGACTGCATCGACCATAACAAGACGATACACTGCTAGCACCCAGGGTCTGACTCCCACCAAATTCCTGTTAGTGTAATCTCCCTTGATTCTTCTTTGTGACCTTCCTTGATTCTTTTTTAGCTAACGTTTCCTAGAAGCTTCCATAGTTGACATCAAACACCCTATCCAGTCTTCGAGCAGCTTTAAAATCCTCGAGGAGAGAGTCATAAGAGTTCACAGCCAGATGATGTAGCAACTTCGGCCTCAAGCCTGCTAGAACTTCACAAACTTGACTACACTCAATAAGTCTCTCGGAATAGAGCAAAAGCTCATAGAATTGAGCATAGAGCTACATCACTATCATAGATCTCAGAGTTAACGCATTAAAATCTTTCGTCATCCAATCATGGTGTCTCCTGCTACTATACATTCCTCTAAGCACCTTAGTGAAGTCCTTAACCCCATGGATTGCATGTGAAAACTTGACCTTACAGCATGCCAGCTAAGTTCTCCAAGTATTGGGTAGTAATCCCAACCTGAAATGCATATAGTACTTAGAGAGATTCAAAGTTATACTCCATCTTCTGAAGCTAGCTCTCAGCATCCATTGGGTTATCACTCCCTCAAACACAAATGGGTACAACCTAGCAAAATCTCTAAAATAAGTCATCTTAGTCATTCCAAGATTCTGTCCATACCATTGCTCGACAAATTATGCAATGCCTACATCAAGGTTGCTACATGATCAAAACTAGGATCCTAGGTTTGATTACGAGGGTTCCTTCTCAGTGGCATTCTGAATTCTAAAAATGAAAAATCCATCAGATGTCGGAAAAACCTTTTGTGCAGAAAGGTAACGTTTTACTTATCCCACTATCAATTTTTAAGAAAACACTACTTATGTGAACCTAGCTCTGATACAAAATTTTTTTGTCAAGATCCAAAGACGGCCCTGAAAAAAACCTGGTTCGGCGACCCTATTCTCGGAGAGTACCCGATCACCCAACTCAAGGTTTGATTCATAGTAGAAAACTTGAACATTAATAAAAAGTCAATATTCACACAATGATCACATATAAAAGCGCGATAAAGTAAAGAAGTTCACATGCTCAAATATAACTACGTCCTCATTAGGAAATCTGATAAATACTCAACAAGAAATGAAGGAAAAAAAAATTTGCTTATAAACTCCAACTATTTGTTGTTATTTTTCTTTCCTTGAACAAGAACAACAAGTAGTTGGAGTTTAGTAGGCAGGTTATACTAAATACAATACATATAAAACTTCTTTTACTTTTATTTTTCAAAACATGATGAATTATCAATGGGTTTTCAAACATCATTTCAATGAAAGCTCTTTTCCATCATTTTAAGAAAAACAGGCTCCCCGAGCCACTGATGAGGCAATGTGTAACACCTCGACAGCAATGACCCAAAAACTCTTCTAGTTTCCGGTTGGCTCTGATACCATTCCGAGCAACCCGTCTCTCCCTCTTAGCCAATTTGTATAAAAATTTAATTTTTTATTTGAAAACGTTTTATAAAAGTAAAAGAAGAGGAAAACGACACCTTCGCGGAGGACTCATCATAAAAAAAACACATTTATTTTTGTTTCGTTAAGTTTAAAAACAGATAAATAGAAAACCGGTCGACCCCTGTAAACACCGGTCAACACCTGACCCGTTTTGCACCCAAGGGTCAACACCTATGTACATAGGTTGGCACCTCGGTAGCCTCTGTTTGCACAGGTCGACACTTGTTTGTAGCGGTCGACACCCTGATTCTCTTTGTCCGCCCCGATCGAACCTCGCGGTCAACACCTCTACGTTCATCTCACCGAGCAGTCGACACCTGTCTTCACAGGTTGACACCTTAATCCCCTCTGCCGGCACCTGTTTAACTTTGTGGTCGACACTTCTACGTTCATCACACAGAGCGGTCGACACCTGCTTTCACAGGTTGACACCTTAATCCTCTCTGCCTGCACTGGTCGAACCTCGTGGTCAACACTCTCACCATTTTTACACTAACCGGTCGACACCTAGTTTGGTCTGTCCCATAGGTCGACCCTCGCAGTCGACATTTTCCTAGTTCGGTCAACACCTACGCATACCGGTCAACACCTTGCACTAGCAGCCTAAAGAAAAACCTCAACCTAAAAGAAAACGAATGACGAAAAGCCTCGATCAATTAAACCAAGAAATAAAACCTGGATTTTCAAATCATAATCTCCCAAATAGTTTCAAAATACGACTATACATCATCCCGACTATTAACGTGCAAAACCAACCTCTACACGGGGGCGACGTGTCAGGGTGTAGAGTGGCGCGAGGTACACCCTTACCCTGATGTGGTTGCCGTGTGGTGATGCGTGTGTGTAGCTTGTGGGCCTCGTTGCTGGGGAGTCCGGGACGGTGGCGACGTGTCAGGGTGTAGGGTGGCGTGAGGTTCCTCCTTACCTTGGTGCGGCTGCACTACGCGTCACAGTTGTGACAACATGAGTGTGAGTGCAGAGATTGCATGTGATAGGATTGCATTGTCGGCTTTTACTTTCATATCGCATTACTTACTGAGCGTTAGGCTTATGTTGTGTGTTCTGTGGTGTAGATGCTGACGATACTGCTGGTGAGCCTCGAGAGCCTAGTCCAGAGGCGTAGGATGGTTGGCGGCATGCACCCGAGGCACCGGATGGCGGATTTTTGTTAGGGCGACCCGACCCGTGGTGGTGGTAGGTGATAGTGGATTTATCATTTCATGTTGGGTATTTGTGTAGATAGCGGGGTTGTATAGACATTGATCTTTTGAGATTGTATAGAGGGGTTGTAGTGTTTTGGAGGACTTTCTTCATTTGTATTTGATGGGTTCTTGTTGTCTTCTTACTCTGATTTGGTTATGGTGATTTCTCTAGATGATAGATAGATAAACATTGTTGGATTATGGTGAATTGTGTGCAGGGTTTAAATTTTGGGATAGTCAGTTTTTAGCCGTTACGCTGCCGAAATTTCGGGAGAGAGGTTGGGAGTCGAGGAGATACGAAATAGGTTGAGGTGTAAACAGTAAATGCTAGAAAAAGGTAGATGAGCGTGGAAGTGCGGCGTGATCGCAGGTGCGCGGGGCACGCGGCCCTGGGGGTGCACACGAGTCATGCGGCGCCGGGTGAGGGCGTGCGCGCGGACGTGCTGTACAGAGGCAGGGTGCGTGGGGCACGCGGCGCTGTGAGCGTGCGCGAGATACAGTGACGTTGGGTTGGCACCTGTTGCACCGTGATGGTGTACGCGGGGTGTCGGAGTGGGGACGTGAGTGCTTGAGACCGGACTGGGTAGTTCGTGGGGTGCGTGAGATTCTTTCCTAGGATTTCAAGTCTTACCGTTTTATCTCAAATTGTTTTAAACGGTTTTCCTTTCCGCTGCGTAGTTTTATGTTGAGGACTTCGTGTTTCCTCTTCGGGACACGAGTTGTTTTTCGAATCGAGTCGAAAAATTTTCATACTCACAAATGTTCTTTTGAAAACGATTTGAAAACGAAAGGGGTATTAAATTGAGTGAATTATGTTAAGTGTTAGTGTTTGTGTAGATGCACTGTAGCGCACCGAGAACGCGGGGTTTCGCGGGGTGTTACAGTAAGTCGTATCTAAACTTTGTCTTCGTGTGTAATGTTTAGGGAGAAATTATTATTTAGATTCGAGTTTGGAAACTTGAATCCTTTGGTTATTTCTACTATATTTTGGTATATAGTTGTTGTGTACAGAGGTATGAACCAATAGTCACTAGGAAAGAGGTGAGTTTTTGTTGTTCTTGATGGAAATCACGTAGGTGTTGACGTCTGTGAGAGGTTGGTCGACACTTCAAGGTATCGACCTCTAGGGGAAGTCAGTCTACCCTTACCATGAAAGGGTCGACCACATCGATATGGGTCGACCCTTACAGAGTTCCGAGCATATGAGAATTAAGTTGTGACTAACTTCAAGACTAAAGTCAAACATTCATATCAAGATAATGGAAGCTCAATAACAAGATCAAAGACTAAGAAAATGCGTAAAAATTTAAATTGAGTAATTATGAAAATCCAAAAGAAATATTCTTTTCAACAAGAGTCGCAATTATTAAATATGTTAAGTATTGAAAAGGAGACTTTAAAAGCAAGAAAAGCCAAAGTTATTTGAGAATTTACAAAATATTTTGTGAGAAGAGGGATGAAGTGTGGAAACCTTTGAGGCACATGCAAAAGTTTCATTTTCTTATATTTTCTATTCTAAATTTCACCTCCGGCCATAAGCAACTTCATTCTCATGAATAGTCAAGTTTCTTTTAAACAAAATTTCAAGTACTTATTTCCAAGTTCTTAAAGGATGATAGGGATACGAAATTACCAAAGTCTAAATAGAAGGCGTGGCACAAATATCAATTAAACCTAAAGAGGAAGTCGCGACCATACATATCAAACTTGGCTTCCAAGCAAGAACTTGTTTTCTTTTTGTAATTTGTTAAGTTTCCTAATATTTAGACTTTCTTATTTCTTTTGGATATTTGATTATTTTTAATTATTTTTTTAACTAATTTAAAGGCATAAACCATATGACTTTAGACACATGAATACATGAATTTTGAGTTTATTCTTTATGAGAATTTTCACTCTGATTCTTTATGAAGAATTTGATTTTCTTTAAGTCAAAACTTGAAAGATCAACTGTTTTAACCACATTTTCTGTTACGGGTCAAGCTCTTTGTTAGATAATTTTGGTTTTGTCGACAATGTTCGATTGTGGCGAAATTTCTTATACTTGATTCAAAGTCATTTATAAGTTTCTATTCATTGTTGTTGAAGGAACTCGGATTTAATATACTCATGGTTCTCACCATTAGTATTAGATTCAAGTTTCTATCTTTGTTGTTTTTTTCTTCTTCTTGAAGTTCTTCCTTTTAAATTCGAAAAGTAAAAAGAAAATTGTTATAAAAAAAGTTGTAAAAAAAAAATTTCACAAATTCTCAAAAATTTTAGGCAACGATTCTGTGCTAATCAAGTTTTCTTCTGCAAAAAAATTTTCAATAATTTGAGTATCTTGAGCATCAATTTCTTCTTCATTTTAAGCCTCAAAATTTTCTTTTTGAGTGTTCTTAGTTAAATCTTCTTCTTTGATTGTCTTCATTAATTCCAAGTTACTTATTCCACTTTCTTGGAGATTTCAAAACTCTTGATTAATCATACTGCTCTCACAATACTCGAACATCATTTATTACTATGAGATATCAAAGTTTTTTCTCTTGAAAAATTTCCTTTCTTGAAGTCATATATCATATTCTAAGTTGCTTGATTATAACCAATCTTGGAAATTAAAATTTTGAGTAAAAAAAGTTGATTTTGTTTGTTTTTGCTTGTTAAATTTTCTATTGAATAGATTTGGGTAATTATTGATTTTAACCTTTTACTATGCACTTTATTTTCGTTAGTCCTGTACTAAAACATCCGGCAAACCAAACTCTTAATTTAATTCTGTTATCAGTTTTGGCCTTCCATCAACAATTTTGTTAAACTCTCATTTAAAAAATTATCAAACGATATTGGATTCATTTAAAATTTTTACCACATATTCACTACTTAATGAAAAGATAATCTGAATAGTTTCGTGATTTTTTAAGATATGTACGATTTATTTTAATTTTATTTTAGTAATTTATAAAACTATTATAATAAATTATACAAGTTTTAGAAAATCTCGAAACGTTTTTTATTATCTCCAATATCTTTTAATACTTTTTAAAAATTAATCTCAATTTTTTCTTTATTTTAAAAAAAATACCAAAAGATATTGAAAATCTTTTCGCATATTCGTCACATTATGTGTAGATAATAGAAAAATTTTCATCATTTGCTAAAACTTGTATGATTTATTATAATAGTTTTATAAATTACTAAAATAAAATGATAATAAATCGTAATTGTGTTAGAAAATCACGAAAATTTTTAAATTATTTTCTCATTAAGTAGTAAATATATGGTAAAAATTTCAAGTGAATTCAATATCGTTTGATAATTTTTTAAATTAAAGTTTATCAAAATTATTTATGCAAGGTCAAAACAGATAACAGAATCAAAGTATACGATTTGATTTGCCAAGTTTTCTAGTACAAGAGGCTAATTGAAATAAAGTGCATAGTACAAGGTTAAATTGATAATTATCCATTAGGTTTTTACATAAAGAGATAAAAGAGGAGACAATGAAGTTAAAAGCAAGTGGGTGAGACTATCATATAAAAGTCATTATTTGAGGGAAGCACGAGTAGAGAGAGATAAATCAAGTGTAAACACATGAGGGAGAGAGTGAGTGAGTGAGTTTTGTTTACCTACTTATTTGTTTACTAATAATTTTTAATGTCATTTTTTAAAATTATGGGTAGTGAGGAAAGACGTATTAACTTTGATCTGAAAATGTACACATGGGTTATATAAGATTAAATTGAGACTTTAGACGTGAGGTATGAAAGAATAAAGTCTCCACATAATGATGCAAATCCACAATGGTTTGAATTGCTCTATTTAAATCACTAATGAAGTATTATTAGTATGAAAAATTCAACTATAAAAATGACAATTACAAAATAGAGAGATTTACTATAACAAATCATGTTTATGGAATCTAACTAGCATCAAAACAGTAATCCCTCTTTTTTAATATAGGAGTGATCCCAAATTTTATATAGAAGAAGAGATAAAAGTCAAACATATGTTTGAATGTCATAATTACACTAATGAGAAAAAGATCAATTAGTCTCGATGGAATTCACGGATTATGCAAGCATATAGTAGGATTAATTAGTGAAAACCCGAAAAAGTTATGGAAAACAACCTATATGCATATGGGACGATATGAAGGTACAAATGCGTAAAAGAGTTATTACTAACTACTAGTATTGAGAAGCATGTAGGAAACTACAAGGTTTGACTCAATGAATTAAAAATGTGAAAAAATATTACAAAGAGTTTGAAGTTGTCACACTCCGAGAACTCACACGATTCCCAGTACGTTCACTATTATTATTGTAACGCCCCGTAATTTGACTGTTACTAATTTACTTTTCATAAAATCCATAAGAAATTTTTTTTTTCTTTTTATGTACATATTAAAACTAACTAAAAAAAAACTTCAAAACATGTGAGCTTCTTTTAGAAAATTTTGCACAATTATGCATGAAATTTAAAAAAAGTTTTTTTTTTTTTTGGTGGCATTGTCCATGTGAACAGTGAACGGCACTGTTCACGTGCACAGTGCCGGCGATTGATCGCCCACGCACTGTTCACACGAACAGGGTGCGACATTGTTCACATGAACAGTGCCGGCGATTACTCGCCCTTTGGGGCGAACAATCGCCCGCGGCACTGTTCAAATGAACAGTGTCGAGGCGATCACTCGCCCCTTGGGGCGAACAATCGCTCCCTCCATTGTCCTTTGGGCGATTGTTCGTCCAGTGACGAACTTTCTGCCCCTTCTGGGGCAACTGATCGCCTCTTTTGGGGCGATACATCGGCTCCTCCTCTGAGGCGATGAAACTCATGTTCTCCTGTATCTCTTTTTTTCTTCATACCCCTTATTTTTCATCATCAAATTATACCCAACATCATTTAAACTCATGTAAAAAAACATTTCTAAAGCATATCGAAAAACTAAAACCCCAAAATTAGACCCATTCATTTAACCAATCCAATACCAACATAATTTGAAAATAGACCTCATAACTTATAAAATTATTTTGTCAAATTTTTAAAACTATATATATATATACACATATATGCATTGTACCCAAAATACTTAGAGAACCGCCTACAGGTCAAAATCGCCCTAGCAGCTACAAGCACGCTCCATGAACATTCCCCACCAACCACACTGTCAATCATCTTGAGGATCAACGTCCTCACCTGTAATGATATCACCTACACCACAAAACAACTAATGAGCCTAACGCTCAATAGGTGATGTGAAATAAAGAATGCATGCTCATGATTATGCTATGATGTTCGTAAATTATACAACTGAATTTATTCTTTATTTAGTACATAACATAAGTCATTGGGGTATTAATTCTAGAGGAGAGATGGCCTAACTGATTGTCCCTCTGGCGGAACGACCAACTCGCTCTAGGGAAAGTGGAATGACATATCTAACAGTCCCTCTAACAGAACCGGTTCCTCTAACGGAACTACCATACTCAGTTCCCTACCCACAATAACTATTTACGTATTTTCCTGTACCATATTCTTCTTGTTCTGTTTACATGAAAACGTATGTATAAAACTGTTTTCTATAATTTGGAAAAACTATGATGCATGAATGTATGTTACATACACATATCCTCAAGGTTGTAAGCGTAAAGTAACATAAACAGATAAACAAATTCATCAATAAAAAAGAACTTATCATAATAAACTCACAACCTAAAATTTCTACCCAACCAAAACTCTCGAAACTAAAGTCTCCAAATTCTTTATTTATCCATCAACCTCCTAACTCTTTGTGGTGTAGGCCAATTGGCCAAAACGCATGCAAACATCACCTACCTCGTGTCTCGAGTCCGGTTTCGACAATTTGCTCAGCTTCCTTTTTAACTTGCAAACCTATATGATTACATCGATTATCATCAATACCAAAACTCATTTCTAGTAACAACCAATGTATCAAACGTAACACATTTCAAAACTTCATCAAACTGAAAGAACATCTCCAAATAACCTTCTGAAACATCAAATTCAAATATCTCAAAACATTTCACAATTAACACTATCATCTTATTAATCATCACACAAACCAAAAATGAAGGAAGAGGAAACCCGTTTTCGTGCTTCATTTATGGTTTATCGATTCACCACAAAACTCAAGCAAAACTCTACTTACCTTTGAGTTTAGAAGAAGAAATTGATCTTTAGTCTGGAAGGGAGATTCTGAAATGAGGAGGCTTGGCGTGGAGAAGAAGCTACAAATGAGGGTTTAGGTTTTCTTTTCCATATTAAATACTTAGAGGATAAGTGTTAAAAACCTAACACTTTTTTCATTCTCAAAATTACCCTTCACTTCATTTCTCTCTCCTCCAGCGGGAAGGATTTCTTTTTCAGAGAAGTTTTCTTCTCTCTGTCGCCAAACAACAGGTTTATGACTTTTTCATTTTTTCCTTTTTTCTTTTTCACTTCTTCTTTCTTTCCAACGCCAACACCCACTTGCATATCATTCTTCATCCTGAAATTTAATAATAATCTAACTAAACAACATGTATATATATATATATATATATATATAAATAAATTAAATTAAATCGATAAGATTTTTGGGTGTTACATTCTACCCTCTTTAAATTTTGTCCTCAAAATTTACGTACCGAATAATTCTGGGTATTGGGTTAGCATATCTTGTGGCCTTTCCCAAGTTGCCTCCTCGACATTGTGGTTGTGCCACAGAACTTTCACCAGCGGGATTTCTTTTTTGCGTAGTAACTTTACTGTTGATTCAAGAATTTGCACTAGTTTTTCCTCGTAAGTTAGAGTTGGCTGAATTTCAATTTCTTTTTGCTCCACAGTCTGAGAAGGATCGCGTACGCACTTCCTTAACATAGAGACGTGGAAAACGTTATGAATCCCGTCCATAGAGGCTGGTAGCTACAACTTATATGCTGTTCTTTCGACTCTTTCTGTGATTGTAAAAGGTCCCACATATCTCGGACTCAACTTCCCTTTCCTTCCAAAGCTCATTACTCCTTTGAATGGCGAGATTTTCAAAAACACCTTGTCATTCACATTAAACTCCAATTCCTGTATCCTTTGGTCTGTATTGCTTTTCTACCGGCTCTGACCTGTTAAAATTCGTTGTCTGATAATTGCAATCTTCTCCGCAGTTTGTTGCAAAATATCTGGACCAACTAATCTTGCTTCGTCGAGTTCGTCCCAATATAAAGGAGATCTGCACTTCCTGCCGTAGAGTGCTTCATAAGGGGCCATGCCAATAGTAGATTGGAAACTGTTGTTATAAGAGAATTCTACTAACGGCAAATATTTGCTCCATGACCCTTGGAACTCCAAAACACATGCTCTCAGCATATCCTCCAATATCTGAATTGTTCTTTCTGTCTTCCCATCCGTTTGTGGATGAAAGGCCGTGCTAAAACTCAATTGAGTTCCCATAGCTTTATGAAGACTTTTCCAGAAACTTGAAGTAAATCTGGGATCTCGATCTGATACAATCGAGATTGCTACCCCGTGTAGTCTTACAATCTCCTGGATAAATAATTCAGCAAACTGATTCATTGTGAAAGTCATCTTTACCGGTAGAAAGTGGGCCGACTTATTTAATCGATCAACAATTACCCAGATTCCATCATATCCTCTTGTTGTCCTCGGCAGCGCGACAACAAAATCCATGGAAATCTGCTCTCATTTCCATTCTCGAATCGATAATGGTTGCAATGTCTCGGCTGGCCTTTGATGTTCTGTTTTAATTTGTTGACATACCATACAGGCCTCAACATGCTTTGCAATGTCTCTTTTCATATTTGGCCACCAGAAGTGTTGCCTCAAATCTCTGTACATTTTCGTACTTCCAGGATGTACAGAGAAGGTAGATGAGTGTGCTTCTATTAAGATCTCCTTCTGCAAATCTTTATCATTAGGAATGTACCACCTGTCTCTGAATTTTAAGATACCATCTTTGGAATAATTAAAATCTGCAGAATTATTAGATGCCTCTACAGATTTATGACTTTGACACTCTGGATCCCTCTATTGTGCCTCTTTGATTTTATCCAAAATTGTTGGCCTTAGAGTTATAGCAGATAACATAACTGATAAGTCAGAGACTATCTCAATTTCAGACCTTTGAATTTCCGCTTCCAATTTTACAGACGTCGAGGAAATTGCAGATTGCGTCATAGTATGCATTCTGCTCAGTGCGTCAGCCACTCGATTGGCTTTTCCTAGGTGATACTTTATCTCCAAATCATAGTCTTTTACAAATTGCAACCATCTTCTTTGCCTCATATTCAACTCTTTCTGGGTGAAAATATATTTCAGACTCTTATGATCAGAGAATACTTCGCACTGCTGCCCATATAAATAATGCCGCCATATTTTCAGTGCGAAAACCACTGCTACTAACTCCAAATCATGCGTGGGATAGTTCTGTTCGTAAACTTTCAGCTGTTTGGAAGCGTAAGCCACAACTTTCCCATCCTGCATTAAGACTCCGCCTAAGCCTGTCTTGGAAGCATCACAATAAATGCTGAATTTTCCGTCTTCAATGGGCAATGTCAGTATAGGAGCAGTTGTCAATTTCTGTTTAAGCTTCTGAAAACTGTTTTCACATTCTTCAGACCACCAGAATTTCACATTTTTCCTGCTGAGGCGGGTTAAAGGAAGAGCTATTCTAGAGAAACCCTCAATAAATCTTCTATAATACCCTGCTAAACCAAGAAAACTCCGTATGTCACCAACATTTTTAGGCTGTGGCCAATCAATAATAGCTTGAATCTTTGAAGGATCAACAGAAACTCCTTCCTTCGAAATAACATGTCCAAGAAAATTAACTCGATCAAGCCAAAATTCGCACTTAGAAAATTTTTCATACAGTTGATGAAGCTTTAGAACCGATAACACCACAGTTAAATGCTCCTCATGTTCTTTCTCAATCTTAGAATAGACCAAAATGTCATCAATAAATACGATTACAAATTTGTCTAAATACTCGTGGAATACTCGGTTCATAAGATCCATAAAAGCTGCAGGAGCATTGGTTAAACCAAAAGACATCACTAGAAACTCGTAATGTCCGTACCTAGTTCGGAAGGCAGTCTTGGGAACATCTTCTGGTTTAATCTTCAATTGATAATATCCAGATTGAAGATCAATCTTGGAAAATACTCTTGCACCTTGGAGTTAATCGAATAAATCATCAATATGTGGCAGAGGATACTTATTCTTGGTCGTCAACTTGTTCAATTCCCTGTAATCAATACACATTCTCAGAGATCCATCTTTCTTCTTTACAAAGAGAACCGGCGCTCTCCAGGGTGAAAAACTAGGGCGAATGAAACCCTTATTTACCAATTCCGCCAGCTGTAATTTTAATTCTTTTAATTCCGTACGAGCCATACGGTACGGATTCTTTGATACTGGTGCAGCTCCCGTATATAAATCAATTATAAACTCTATCTCTCGGTCTGGAGGTAACCCAAGCAAATCGTCTAGGAAAACTTCTGGAAAATTCTGAACAATTAGTACTTCCTCAAGTTTTACTTTGTTCTGCCTCTCGGTATCTATCATACTTACTAGATACCCAGTACATTCATTCCTCAATAGTCGCTGAACTTTGATGGAGGATATCACTGACATAGTACTGGTATTCTCCACCGCTCGAAAAGAGCATTTTACACCATTCGGGGCTTGAAAACACACTGTTCTTGATCTACAGTCAATAGTGGCAAAATGGCTAAACAACCAATCCATTCCCAGTATAACATCATATCTTTTCATGTCGATAATTATTAAATCAGCAGACATCCTATAATCTCCCACAAACATAATACAATTACGGACTACTTGGTCTGAATGCAAATTTTCTCCAAACGGCAGCATAATATCGTAAAAGTGTTCAGCAGGTAGAGGCAATAAATTTAATTTGACCATGAAAGCCATAGAAATAAATGAGTGTGTGGCCCCAGAGTCAATCAACGTATAAGCATCGACATCATTCAATAGAATTGTACCTGAGATAACTGAAGGTCGTTCCTCCTCGCCGGCTTCAATAAGAGCAAACACCCTTGGCGTCACGTTCAACTTTGTCTGACTCGAGTTACCCCTTGGGCAGTCTCAAGCGAAATGGCCAACTTCATTGCAATTAAAGCATCGGTTCGATCCGAGCCTGCATTCCCCAGGATGATGTTTCTGACATTTTGGACATGGCGGGTATTGTACAAAAGATCCTTGTACTTGCTTATCTTTTCCTTGTGTATTCTTTCCATCATTGGGTCTCTTCCCCCCTCTCTCTTGTTGTTGCTGCTGCTGTTGTTGTTGTGGTGGTTGCCATCTTTTGTTTTGTTGTTGCTGAGGCTGGACTTCTCAAAAGAATTTCTTGGTTGACTCCCTTTGCTTATAAAATTTCTGTTCTGCTTCTTCCACCTCCAAGGCTTTAGCTACCACTTTAGAATATGGGACGTCTTCGGTTCCTGCTATCTTTACTCCTCTATAAATTTCTACCTTCAGGCCCTGGACAAATTGGTAAGCCTTATTCTCATTTGTATTCACCAAATGAGTAGCAAATTTGGACAGAGATTCAAATTGGCGAACATAGTCAGCTACAGAGCCAGTCTGGCGCAGTTGTACAAACTCCACCATTTTACTTGTTCTGACAGCACGACTAAAGTACTTTTCATAGAATGCCTCCTTAAACTGTTCCCAGGTCATCCCTCTCACGTTAGTTGTAGCCTTAAGGGTATCCCACCAAAATCCAGCATCTTTAGAAAGATGGAATACGGAACATGTGACCTTGTCTGCTTCTTCCACCTTTGCGTAGTCAAACATTCCTTCAATGGTCCGAATCCATTCCTCAGCATAAGCTGGATCGGAAGACTGTCCGTCAAAGGTCGGAGGCCTGAGCCGCCTAAACCGATCTCCACTCTGATCGCTCGAACCTCCATTGTTGTGATTTCAACCTTGCTCTTCTCTATTTATAAGTCTTTCCAACAACTGAGATTGGCGATCACACAATTCAGTAAGTCGGTTGATGGCATGGTCTCTATTATCCATTTCTTTTCGTGGTCGCCCTCTTCGCATACTGCTAATCCTAAACAAATTTATAAACAATAAATTTCTAAAACAATAAATAAATGCTTAAACATACTTACAGTTGATGAAGATTATCCATATTGCAGCTTGTGCTTTTAGGCAGTCTGCAGAAATAATTTTGACCTGGGCTCTGATACCACAACTGTAACGCCCCGTAATTTGACCGTTACTGACTTACTTTTCATAAAATCCATAAGAAATTTTTTTTTCTTTTTATGTACATATTAAAACTAACTAAAAAAAAAACTTCAAAACGTGTGAGCTTCTTTTAGAAAATTTTGCACAACTATGCATGAAATTTAAAAAATATATTTTTTTTTTTGTGGCACTGTTCATGTGAACAGTGCCGGCGATTACTCGCCCCTTGGGGCGAACAATCGCCCGCGGCACTGTTCAAATGAACAGTGTCCAGGCAATCACTCGCCCTTTGGGGCGAACAATCGCCCCCTCCATTGTCTTTTGGGTGATTGTTCGTAAAGTGACGAACTTTCTGTCCCTTCTGGGGTGACTGATCGCCTCTTTTGGGGCGATACATTAGCTCCTCCTCTGAGGCGATGAAACTCCTGTTCTCCTGTATCTCTTTTTTCCTTCATACCCCTTATTTTTCATCATCAAATTATACCCAACATCATTTAAACTCCTGTAAAAAAAAACATTTCTAAAGCATATCGAAAAACTAAAACCCCAACATTAGACCCATTCATTAAACCAATCCAATACCAACCTAATTTGAAAATAGACCTCATAACTTATACAATTATTTTGTCAAAATTTTAAAACTATATATATATACACACATATATGCATTGTACCCAAAATACTTAGAGAACCGCCCATAGGTCAAAATCGCCCTAGCAGCTACAAGCACAATCCATGAACATTCCCCACCAACCACACTGTCAATCATCTTGAGGATCAACGTCCTCACCTGTAATGATATCACCTACACCACAAAGTAACTAATGAGCTTAACGCTCAATAGGTGATGTGAAATAAAGAATGCATGCTCATGATTATGCTATGTTGTTCGTAAATTATGCAACTGAATTTATTCTTTATTTCTTACATAACATAAGTTATTGAGGTACTAGTTCTAGAGGAGAGATGACCTAACTGATTGTCCCTCTAGCGGAACGACCAACTCGCTCTCGGGAAAGTGGAATGACATATCTAACAGTCCCTCTAACGGAACCAGTTCCTCTAATGGAACTACCATACTCAGTTCCCTACCCACAATAACTATTTACGTATTTTCCTGTACCATATTCTTCTTGTTCTGTTTACATGAAAACGTATGCATAAAACTGTTTTCTATGATTTGGAAAAACTATGACGCATGAATGTATGTTACATACACATATCCTCAAGGTTGTAAGCGTAAAGTAACATAAACAGGTAAACAAATCCATCAATAAAAAAGAACTTATTATAATAAACTCACAACCTAAAATTTCTACCCAACCAAAACTCTCGGAGCTAAAGTCTCCAAATTCTTTATTTATCCATCAACCTCCTAACACTTTGTGGTGTAGGCCAATTGGCCAAAACGCATGCAAACATCACCTACCTCGTGTCTCGAGTTCGGTTTCGACAATTTGCTCAGCTTCCTTTTTAACTTGCAAACCTATACGATTGCATCGATTATCATCAATACCAAAACTCATTTCCAGTAACAACCTATGCATCAAACTTAACACATTTCAAAACTTCATCAAATTGAAAGAACATCTCCAAATAACCTTCTGAAACATCGAATTAAAATATCTCAAAACATTTCACAATTAACACTATCATCCCATTAATCATCACACAAACCAAAAATGAAGGAAGAAGAAACCCGTTTTCGTGCTTCATTTATGGTTTATCGATTCACCACAAAACTCAAGCTACTTACCTTTGAGTTTAGAAGAAGAAATTGATCTTTAGTCTGGAAGGGAGATCTTGAAAATGGGGAGGCTTGGCGTGGAGAAGAAGCTACAAATGAGGGTTTAGATTTTCTTTTCCATATTAAATACTTAAAGGATAAGTGTTAAAAACCTAACACTTTTCTCATTCTCAAAATTACCATTCACTTCATTTCTCTCTCCTCTAGCGGGAAGGATTTCGTTTTTAGAGAAGTTTTCTTCTCTCTGTCGCCAAACAACAGGTTTCTGACTTTTTCATTTTTTCTATTTTTTTTTTTCACTTATTCTTTCTTTCCAATGCCAACACCCACTTGCATATCATTCTTCATCCTGAAATTTAATAATAATTTGACTAAACAACATGTGTATATATATATATATATATATAAATTAAATTAAATCGATAAGATTTTTGGGTGTTACAATTATAAACTATGACATTCAAAAGTTCGACGTGAACTCACTCAATTTAATACCACTTTTATTTTCAAATCATTTTCAAAAGAACATTTGTAAATATAAAATTTTTCGACTCAATTCGAAAACGACTTGCGCCCCGAAGAGGTAACACGTAAATCCTCAATATAAAATACGCAGCGGAAAAGGACAAGAACTCTCCAGCAATGAGGTCATAGTTGCCACACACACACATTTCTTGGCAGCCCAGTGGGCTCACTCCCCGAGCAGAATTCGCAACTTGTAATGCACCGGCCCACTCCCTGAGCAAGATCCGCGGTGCCGCTGTCCGTCATCCTCACCGTTAACACATACCGCCGCGTGGCGGCCCACTCCCCAAGCAGAATCTGCGGTTGGTTACGCACCAACCCACTCCCCGAGTAGGATCTGCGGTACCACTGCCACGCATCTCACCACCACTTACTCAAAACAATGCTCAAAACCATTTTCGTTCCCTTTTCAAAACATAATGCATGTCAAACAATACGCACGCATATAACAATCAAACCACAGAAATCCTAACATTCCACGGTATAGGCTCTCATCTCCTGGGTAAAACACATGCATACACTACTTACTTGGCGTCCTAACCTTTCCCGGTGCACGACTTCACCAAAAATCTGGTTCATCTAAACATAAACAATCACTCATCAACATTCATATCAAAATTCTCTAAACATGCTAAAAATCACATCGCCCAACTAAACCCATAAAATTCAAATTAAAATAGGTCACTAATTCGGTTCGGTAGAAAATTGGCTTAAATTTCGGACGCCATAACTTTTGCGTCCGTTATCGAAATTGGACGATTCAAGAGGCTAAACGCTCCTCTAGGAAACTAGTTTAACATACTAAAACGGATTTTAAAAAGATAACTGAAGTTAGACTGAAACCCCCCAAAAAAAAGCCTGTTTTTACGCAAAAAAATCTGAATTTCAATACCAACCCGATTCCCACCAATTTCTTCACCATTAAATTACATTTCCTCCATTTAGGCTTAATCTAATCAAATTCGGGGTTTTCAAACCCGAGAATTTAATGTGGTCGAAGGAAAACTCCCTCTCAGTTTTCATCCAAATCTCCCACCCCTCGGCTTTTAGCATTTTCACCCAATCCTCTCACGCTCCGACTGCAATTCGATCACCTATCCACGACCTAACACACACACACTCAAAGGCAGAGCTGAAACCAACCCAACCAAGCTCAACCTCTCGGTTTTTCTCTCTCCCCCTCAGACGTCTACCGTCCATCGACTAAACACACTCATTCTCACTTCCAATTTACTCAAATATCTTAGTCAAGTCTACAGAAAATTGGAGGAAACCAATTGCTAAGCTCGGCCAAATCAGAAAACCGAAACAAGGCTCACCTTCAGTTTTAAGCTCGAGAAGACCAATCACGCCCGCCCTTGCCTCGTGGGAACTCTTCGCACACCGGCGTCTCACTCTCTGTCGTCGATCGTCGGCCGCTCGCTGTCCGGTTCTCGCTCTCCCTCTCAGTCTGTAACGCCGTGAAAATCTACCTGTTTCCGGTATGTTCACCGCTCTGATACCATAACTGTAACGCCCCGAAAACCTACCTATTTTCGATACGTTCACCGCTCTGATACTACAACTGTAATGCCCCAAGAACCTGCCTTTTTCAGGTTCATACACATCTACTACTCACTCACTATAATCTGAAAATTTGAGTAACAATTTAAAACTTTTGTTCCTCGACTTAAAATGACATTTTTGAAAATATTTTACACAGCATCGTTTCTAAAAACACGATTAAAATTATCTTAAATAAAATTTCATTTTTCAAAACATAATACAGAGCAACCGGTCGACACCTATACATGTCGGTCGACACTTGAGTTGTCTCGAGTTTCTCAATGGTCGACACTACGTTACTCTCGGATTTTTTTGTCGGTCGACACTACGATCGTCTCGGGTCTTTTCGTCGGTCGACACTGAAGACACCGATCGACACTTTTAAACTTTTCCCAGAGAGCGGTCAACACCTGCTTTCACAGGTCAACACCTTCGTCTTCTCTGTTTTCCAGCGGTCGAGCCTTGCGGCCGACATTCTATTGGATTTACATTCTATTGGGTTGGTATTTAATGGTGTAGTGTGTAGATGTACTGTGGCGCACCGAGAATGCGGGGTTTTCTCGGGGTGTCACAACAACGATTTACAGCAATTTCTATTATTTTGACCTAATTACTTTTATATTTACTCAAATCACACGAATTTTATTAAATAAAGATAATATAAAATAACTCTATTTTAAGAGTTATCAAATATCCCCAAACTTGAACAATTACTCGTACTCAAGTGATGCAAAATAAAATCAATCTTAAAGAATTCCCAAGATAACATTAATCTTACATAGTTCCTAGATACCTCACTTTTTCCTACCCCATGCTAATACTTTACCCCCAAACTTAAAATTGGTAGTGTCCTCGCTACCAAACAAAACAAAATGCAAAACAAAAGGATGTGCAAGTACTTCCTTGGAGTTTTAGTCTTCCTTTTCTGATTCAAATATCCAGTCATTGAGTAGAGTAGTTGGGTTTCATCTTTGCTGCTGATAACCTACAAAGGAAAAACAATCTTTAAGAAAGAGTTTTTCTAGTGTTGCTGTAGTGTTTATAGGGTGAAGAAGGGAGAATTTCGAATATGAAAGAAAAAGTTTAAATTTTTGATAAAATTTGGGCGAAAAAAAGATTTTTGGGAGGAGCGGTTAGACAAAATTAAATAACTAGTTTAATAAATAAACCTAATTATTTAATTCTATTTATTCCACTCTTCATTATTATTTTTTATTTGTGATGCTACAGCAAACATTATAACGCTAACATTATTTTTAGCAAAACTAAAAAAAACAAAAAGATATAAGAAATTAGGTTGTCTCTTAATAAGCGCTTGATTTTCAAGTCCTTAGTCTGACTTTCTCATGCTTTATGTTGTTTTTTTGTCTTTTAGAGAAATTGACAAAATTTCTAAGAATTTTTTTCCAAGATATAGGTTTACTCTCTAGCCATTGACCTTAAAACTTTGACTGATTTTTTTATCTCATAATTCCAATATGCCATAAAGATAAACTTCTATCACTTCAAATGGGGCAGACCACCGAGATTTTAATTTCCCTAAAAAAGCTTCAATCTCGAATTAAAAAGTAAAATTGTCTGACCTTTTTGAAAAACTTCTTGTATCTTTCTGTCATATCATCTCTTTAATTTTTCTTTGTAAATTCTAGTATTCTCATAAGCACTCATTCTCAGTTCTTCCAATTCTTGCAACTGTACAAGCCGATTTCTTCCTGCCAACTGTAAATCCAAATTTAATGTCTTAATTGCCTAGTAAGCTTTATGTTTAAGTTCCACAGGTAAGTGGAAAACTTTTCCGTAGATCAAATTGTATGGAGTAGTGCCCAGAGGGGTTTTATAAACTGTTCTGTACACCCATAATGCATCATCTAGTTTTTTAGACCAATCTTTCCTATTGGGATTCATCACTTTTTCCAGAATTCTTTTTATCTCTCTGTTAGAAACCTCTGCTTGGTCATTACTTTGTGGGTGATATGTCGTGGTCACCTTGTGTCTAACTCTATATTTGTTTAGTAATCCATTGAGAGATCTTTTGATGAAGTGAGATCCTCCATCGATAATAATTGCTCTAGGTGTTCTAAATTTTGTGAAGATATTTTTTTGTAAGAATTTGAAAACACCATTTCCTTCATTGTTTGGCAATGTTACTGCTTCTATCTATTTCAAAACATAGTCTACAGCTAAGAGGATATATTGATTATCAAAAGACGTTGGAAATGGTCCCATGAAATCAATCCCTCATACATCAAAGATTTCGATCTCCATAATATTAGTAAGTGGTAGTTCATATTTTCGAATAATATTTCCTACCCTTTGTCACCTGTCACATTTTTTCACAAAAATATTGTCATCTTTAAAAAGAGTGGACCAGTACAAACCTGATTGAAAATTTTTTGCAGATGTGCGTGTTCTTCCATAATGACCTTCATATGGTGATGTATGGCATTGCTATAACACTGAATCCATTTCTTTCTCCGGAACGCATCTGCTTAATAGTTGGTCAGCACATTGTTTAAAGAGTAAAGGGTCATCCCAAAAATATTGTTTAACATCTTTCAAAAACTTTTTTCTTTGCTGATATTTCATGTTAAAAAAAATAATATTACTTACAATGTAGTTGAAAAAATATGCATACCATGGCATTGAAGATACCTCTATTTTTAACATCTGTTCATGTGAAAATGTTTCTTTTATGCCAAGCTCTCGTGTTGGTGCGTCTTCAATGGATGACTTAAGAGATTCTGATTTATCCTCAGTTCTCACTAGTGCTTCAAATGGTTTTCTATAGCCCCAAAAAATCTACTTTGTTTCTTCTGTTTTCATTCTTTCTGATATAGTAAAATAGTCTTCTTCATTATAAGGATACTTCATAGCTTTTAAAACGTTGAAGGTGACATGTTGATCATTCATCTATGGCGAGTTCTCTTTTTTGAACATCGATTAACGTTCTTCTCGTGGCTAAAAAGGGTCTTCTCAATATAATAGGTACTTCACGGTCTACTTCCTAATCCAAAATAATGAAGTCTATTGGGAAAATGAATTTATCTACCTTTACGAGTGCGTCTTCTATCTTTCTTTGAGGATAAGTTGATGAGCGATCAACGAGTTGCAAAGTAACCGTAGTAGGTCGAGCTTCTCCTATTCTCGGTGTCTTGAAGATGGACACAAGCATTAGATTAGTGCTTGTTCCTAAATCACACAAAGCTTTCCCAAAATAGTTGTTGCTGATCGTGCATGGAATGGTGAAGCCACCTGGATCTTTCAATTTAGGTGAGATCTTATTCTGTAAGATGTAACTTGTTTCTTCAGTTATGGCTATCATTTCAAATTCTCTCAACCTTCTTTTGTTGGACAACATATCCTTCATAAATTTTGCATAGTTGAGCATGTGTTCTAGTGCTTCCACCAAAGGTACATTAACGTGAAGTTGCTTAAGAACATCAAAGAATCTTTTAAACTACTTGTCTTGGTTGTGTTTCTGCAAACGTTGGAGAAATGATGGTGGTGGCCTCTAAATTTTCAATTCAATTTGTTAATGTTGCGGTGTAGCTAGAGGATCAGTTACTGGGTTACACATTTCTGATTCATCTAAATCCTTTTGTTCAACCAACTCATCTTGTTTCCTTAAATTTTCTACCCTCTGTTGTTTTTTTAGAATCTGAAGCTCCCTTTCATTCCTCAAAACAATGGCATTGTAATGTTCTTTTTTTGGTCTTTGCGGCACTTCCATATCACTTGGTAATTCTCCCGTATTCCTTGTGTTCATGGATTAAGCTAACAGTCCCATTTGAGTTTCAATATTTTTTATGGACGCAGCCAAATTCTATAGAATTACGTCTGTTTTGGAGGCATATTCTCTGGCAAAATCTTCTGATTTCTCTTGAGGCATCATACTATGAGTTGTTTGCAAGAATCCTTGAGAGTAGTTTTCTGTAGGTCTGCTTGGTGCTATAGCATTCTACTACTGAGAATTCCACTGAAAGTTTGGATGTTGTTTCCAGCCAAGATTATATGTTTGAGAATAGGAAGTGTTGTTCTTAGAGTATTCCACATAATTTGCAGATTCTAGGTTAGTAGGACATAAATTATTATCATGGTATTCATCGCAGAAAATACACGATACTTCTCTCGTTAATGGCTTTAACGGGTTGTTCATCAATTTGATAGTGTTTTCGAGCATGGCAGAAACTTTGTCCAAATCATAAACTCCAAATGCACGCTTTGTAGAATAAACTCTTTTTAAAGGCCATTGATAACTATTCACTATCATTCTTTCCAACAAATCATAAGGTTCATTTAAAGATTTTAATAGAAGAGTTCTGTTTGCTGCAGCATCAATGATTGATCTGGTTTGGTCATCAAGTCCATTATAAAATGTCTCCAGCTGAATCCAATGTGGTATCCATAATTAGGGCACTGTCTTAACAATTCCTTGAATCTGTCCCAAATCTCATAAAGTGATTCACCATCCTGAAATTAAAAACTTGTGATTTCATTCCTCATTTTGGCGTTCTTCACTAGTGGCTCCTAGTTGATCACAAATCCATTTTTTTTTATTAAGGCTCTACTTGATTGAATTTTGATTCAAAAGAAAGAAAACATGGAGGTGAAATAACTCACTCAAAATATCTTTTAAAGGATTACGTGGTACGATTAGATCGAATAAGCCCTTATGGAATAAATATTCAGCCGACTGTGAACCCTTAGGTAATGTCTTATTCAATGTTTGTTCAATCACACTTT
>CM039519.1:10530651-10589409 GCA_022433055.1 Begonia peltatifolia | reverse complement strand
CCAAAACTAGTTGTCACCCCACCTGTAGTCGGAGATGTAAGGATTGACACATAGAATAAGATCTCAAGTGGGTAGTTTCTGATAGTTCTTGTAACGATTCCTTTTCCCAGTAAGATATTATCCGTCCTGGGGATTAGGCCGTAGCCTAATATTCTTCCCTCACGGATTTGTTTAGTGATGACTTCCCCGTCGGTCACTCAACATGGTACTGCTCTCATTGGAGCACTTTTAACTTCAGAGTTCTTACGGGATCTATTGTCAATTGTGCTCTAAAACGCGTCTTACTATCTTGGGAGGGTTTCTTTACATATGCTTCATTTCTATAGACCTCCCCAAGCGATGTGGGATTGTGACAACCACCTTTTTCACGACTCAGGATTGGCCTATACTCCAGTTCGAAACCCCCTTTTTCACGACTCAGGATTGGCCTCTACTCGAGTTTGGAATTTGCATACACTCGACTTAGTTCCCGAGGTTTGCCCCGCAACCCGAGGTTTGCCCCACAACCGTAGTTATACGTACACATTCGGGTCATCACAATCACCCGCTCCCCCCCAAGGGGCCAAACGTCCTCGTTGACCACATTTTTTGATTGGGTACAAGCTCTGATACTATTTGTAACGATCCTTTTTTCCAATAAGATATTATCCGCTCTGGGGATCAGGTCGTAACACAATATCCTCCCTTCATAAATTTGTTTAGTGATGACTTCCCAGTCGGTCACCCAACATGGTACTACTCTTGCCCGAAAACTTTTAACTTCGGAGTTCTTATGGAATCTGTTATCAATTGTGTTCCAAAACGCGTATTACTATCTTGAGAGGGTTTCCAAAACGACGTGAGATTGTGACGACCCCCTTTTAATGACCCGAGATTTGCCTATACTCGAGTCCAGAATTTGCCTACGCTCGGCTTAGTTCCCGAGGTTTGCCCCGTAACTTAAGGTTTGCCCCACAGCCGTACTCATACGTGCACATTCGAGTCATCACAATTCTATCACCATTCCTGGTCGTTTTTACACATGCTTTGAATTTACGGATATGGGTTGGATAGCTACACTTTCGATTTGTTATCTTTCTAGCAGCTATAGGCTCGACCTCACTCAATTAAGCTTCAATGATTGCAGATAGTGAGATATATCTATCTTCTTCAGATAAGGTTGGAATCTCCGTCTTTTTTCCCTCCAAATAAACTTGGATCATGAGATTCAGGATGAAATCACCATCGTATTTTTCCATATATTTGGATATTAATCTCTTTATATAAGCCTAGACCTTACTCTTGGGAAGAAAATGGCCATCATTGGATGTCAAGGAATTAGCTGGATTTCATGATGAATTTTCTTGGCTAAATCTCCCCATGTAGTACTAGTATTTGCTAGAATACTGTTTAACAATCTCGTGCTCTGTCTCTTGAGGAATATGGGAAAAGTTTGAGTCTTAAAACTTCAGCCGAAACTCTAGGAAAATTGAATAAATTGCTCACTTCTCCAAAAACATTGAGATGATGATAAGGGTTATCTTATACCAATTCACTAAACTGTCCAATTGTTTGAACCATCTGAAACATGATTGGTTTTAACTCAAATCGAATAGCATGTGTAACACCCGAAAATTCCGTTTGAATTAATTACTGATTTTTGTAGTTATAGTCAGTAGGGTTTTGGTCCGAATTGATAACGAAAAATTTCTGCCCTTAAGTAAAGAATATTTTGAGGCTAATGGTGGAGAGAGAAATTTGTGAATCTAACCGAAATAAGACAGAATCACAGAATTATGAAACTGTTAAAGGTGGAGGGCAGTTTGGTAATTAGGAAAAATATATTAAAATAAAAAAAACTGGGTGTTCTTCTCCCCCAGCACCCCCCCCCCCCCCCCCCTCGTTTCTCCTCTCTCGCGAGTGATCGGTGATCGATTCCTCCTCTGTTCTTCCGAATCACGATAAATTCTAGTTAGTTTTGTGTAGCTAGTTGATGTGTTAGTGTTATTAGTGACAAAAACGGGTTTGACAAGACTATAGTGTGATTTGGTGAAAACCTAGTAGGGTAATGTGAGAAGTTGAGTGTAGAGTTGAATTTCATCCGCATATTGGTGCTTAGGATAGAAATAGAAGTAGATTACAAGAAATGGTGGGAAAGATTGGGTGGTTGATTGGCCGATTATGTGAATTTTTGGAACGGTGTCCGTTCGGCCACGTTCGGTGGAGTCATGGACATCCGAATGGAAAATGGATGAGACCATGGAAACTAGACGTCTTCAGAAACCCGTAGTACTTTGTATCGTCCAATTTGGACAAATATTGGAGAAGTTGTGAATTCCTGAAGTTGGACGGAAATTATGCGGGATTTTGGGTTTAGTGGAGAGTTTCCGTTTTGGTATGAGTTAGGACTTTCAAGATAAGGAGTTATGAATTTAATGAGTTAGAATTGACGGATGTATAATTTTGTAAGTTTTCCAGTTAGCGTACAAGATTTAGAATTACGAGTGCTAAGGACGCTAGATAAGTAATGTAGTAGGAGTTTTACCCTCGGGCCTACATCACAGTACAGTAGGATGCATTGCACATTTATTTTGTGTTATGTTTTATTGATTGTGCATCATGATTTTAATTTACGAGACAAAATGAAAATAAATTTTCATGTTTTTACGAAGTGAAATAGTAGGATGAGATGAAACGAGACGTAAGAAAATAATAAAGGTGGGGTTGAGTGGTCTTGTCCCGATAGGTGGACCGTGAGGTGTATCACTCTTTCAAGATAGGGAGTTATGAATTTAATGAGTTAGAATTGACGGATGTATAACTTTATAAGTTTTCTAGTTAGCGTACAAGATTTAGAATTACGAGTGCTAAGTACACCATGTAAGTAATGTAGTAGGAGTTTTGCCCTCGGGCCTACATCACAGTATAGTAGGATGCATTGCACGTTTATTTTGTGTTATGCTTTATTGATTGTGCATCATGGTTTTAATTTATGAGACAAAACAAAAATGAATTTTCATATTTTTACGAAGTGAAATAGTAGGATGAGATGAAACGAATGAAACGAGACGTAAGAAAATAATAAAGGTGGGGTTGAGTGGTCTTGTCTCGAGTGGTGGACCGCGAGGTATATCACTCTTCCTCCGCTCTACGTGGTGACCTTGTCCCGAGAGGTGGACCGCGAGGTGTGTCACCTTGATCTAGCACGTAAAGAAGAATTTAGTAGTAAGAAGATAGAGAAGATGTAAGAACGAGACGAAAACAAAAGTAGAGAGGAAACTGTAGAAACTGCATATGTAGGAGATGCTTGTTTTTAGTATGTATGTATGCATTACTTACTTAGCATTAAGCTAATAGTTGAGTTTTTTGATGTAGGTGACGATGCAGCAGGTAGTGAGTATCCCGAGCATGCCTAGGACTAGGAGGCAGTTGGAGGAGGACGTTCGTGGATGATCTGGCCGGCTGTTAGTGCATTTTCGACGTGGTGTTCATAGGTATGGGTTTATGGAGTGGGTAGAGGTGGTTTTGAGTCGTTTTGTAAGTAAATGGATTTCCAACGTTTGTAGTTGTTTTGGTGTATATGGAGTGCGTGTGATTTTGGCGACGTACACATATATTTTACATGTTAGAGTATAGTATTGCTCTATATTGTGAACTTTCTTCATTTGTATTGGACGGATTTTCGTGTCTTCTTACTCTGATTTGGTAGGGATGATTTCTCTGGATGATGGATAGGTAAATATTGTTGGATTCTAGTGAATTGTGTGCAGGGTTGAAATTTTGGGATAGTCAGTTTTTAGCCGTTACTCTGCCGAAATTTCGGGAGAGAGGTTGGGAGTCGCGATGGTATGGAATGTGTTGAGATGTGAATAGGGAATGCTAGAGAAGTGTAGATGAGCGTGGAAATGTGGCGTGATCGCAGATACGCGGGGCACGTGACCCTGCGGGTACTCACGGGTCGTGCGACGTTGGGTGAGGGCGTGCGCGCGGACGTGCTATACAGCAGCAAGGTGCGTGGGGCACGCGGCGCTGTGAGCGTGCGCATGACACGGTGACGTTGAGTTGGCACGTGCGGCACCGCGAGGGTGCGCACGGGGTTTCGAAGTGGGGACGTGAGTGCGCGGTACCGGGTTTTTGTAGTTCGAGGAGTGAGTTGGATTCTTTTCTAGGATTTCAAGTCTTACCGTTTTATCCTGACTGTTTTAAATGGTTTTCTTTTCTCGCTGCGTAGTTTTTATATTGAGGACTTCGTGTACCCTCTTCGAGACTCGAGTTGTTTTCGAATCGAGTCGAAAATTTTTCATACTCACAAATGCTCTTTTGATTTGAAAAAAAAAAAAAGGAAAAAGGGGTATTAAATTGAGTGAATTATGTTAAGTATTAGTGTGTGTGTAGTGTGTAGGTGTACTGTAGCGCACCGGGAACGCGGGGTTTCGCGGGGTGTTACAGTTATGGTATCAGAGCCACGGGGTTGACGTCGTTCAGAGGATTACCTAACACCGCCAGCCGCTGCACGGGAGCACCCCACCAACTGTAAGTGTTTAGATTTGAATTTATTGTAGTACTAATGTGAACTTTATACTTTTGTTAAAGATAGAAAATGTCAGGAGAGGCGAGAGGTAGAGGTAGAGGGCGGCTACGACGAGAGGCGCCCCCTAGAGCTGTGGGGGACATGGATGATACCGTCTGACAGCTTACCGAGTTGGTCCACCGTCAGTCTCAGCAGTTGGAGAGGTTTATGTGCAGGGACGACCAGGGTCAGTTTAGCGCCCAGGGTTCGTCCGACAGAGGGGGTGACAGGCTGCACAGACTTAGACCTATGACCTTTGACGGATTATCTCCGGATCCTCTCAGTGCTGAGGAGTGGATACGGAGTATGGAGAGGATGATGAGTTTTGCCAAGGTAGAGGAGCATGACAGAGTTTCTAGTGCAGCATTCTATCTTGCCAAGGATGCGAGCCATTGGTGGGATACTGTGGCGACTACGAGGGATGTGGAGGCCATGACCTGGGAGGAGTTCAGGACGGTATTTTTCGATAAGTATTTCAGTCATTCAGTCAGGACGCAGAAGATGGTGGAGTTCGCACAGTTGAAGCAGACCGGCACTGTGGCCGAGTACGTGCGGCAGTTCGAGGCCTTGCCGAGGTTTGCAGGACATTTGGTGAGCCTCGATGAGAATAAGATATATCAGTTCGTGCAGGGCCTGAAGCCGGATATTTATATAGGCATGCGGATTGCGGGGACCCGGGGCATGCCGTACGAGGTGGTGGTGGCGAAGACCCTTGACATTGAGGAGGCTCGGGCGAAGCTTCCTAGTTATCGGGAGGTACCCAGAGAGCAGCCTCGCAGATCATTCAGAGAGTCGCTGCCACAGGCCAGCGGGGAGGCGTCCGTGCAGAGAGGCCTGAAGAGGCCTAGTGACAGTTCTAGCAGCCAGGGGAGCACTAAGAGGCCGCAGGGGTTGGGGCAGTTTCCAGTGTGCCCGAAATGTCAGAAGAGCCACCCGGGCGAGTGCAGGCGGGGCCCAGTGAGGTGTTATAACTGTGGCGAGGTGGGCCACATGTCCAGAGAGTGCCAGAAGCCGCGTCAGAACCGCTGCTTCAACTGCAATAAGGTGGGACACTTTGCCAGTAGATGCCCAGTGGCGAGCAGGTCGTCAGCCAGAGTTACACCGCGGGTCTTTGCCCTGTTTGAGCCAGATGATGCTGTTCAACCATCAGTGATTGTAGGTAACATTTTTGTTTCTGGTGTGGCAGCTTATACGTTGATTGATACGGGCGCTACGCACTCATTTGTGTCGACGAGCTTTGTGCTTAAGGCCAACTTGGAGTTCAGCCCCGCCGAGCGACATTATGATGTGACCTTGCCATCCGGGGAGCATTTGTATTCAGAACAGGTGGTGCGGGGCAATGTCGTGACAGTAGGGAGGAAGAAGTTATATGCCGAGCTAGTCATTCTCCATATGAGTGGTTATGAGGTGATCTTGGGAATGGACTGGCTATTCAGACATCATGCGGAGATTGACTGCAGGACCAGAGAGGTTCATTTCCGGCCCCCGGGCGGGGTGAACTACACATTTAAAGTAGGTAAGGGTCTTGCCAGGATTTCTGCTATATTTTCCCTTCAGGCACCATGGGTGTTGGGCATGGGTTGCCAGGGATTTTTGGCAAGTGTTGAGGATGCCCAGTCACCGGGCGATGCTCGGATACATGATATTCTTATTGTGCAGGAGTTCCTGGAGGTGTTCCGTGATGAATTACCGGGGTTGCCCCTGATAGGGAGATTGAATTCGAGATAGATGTTTTCCCAGGTGCCGAGCAGGTGTGCAAGAACCCCTACAGATTAGCACCTACTGAACTTAAGGAGCTAAAAGCTCAGTTGGAGGAGCTGAAGATAAGAGATTTATACGCCCTAGTTTTTCACCCTGGGGAGCGCCAGTTCTATTTGTCAAGAAGAAGGACGGATCCCTACGCATGTGCATTGACTACCGGGAGCTGAATAAGTTGACGGTGAAGAACAGGTATCCATTGCCAAGGATTGACGATTTGTTTAATCAGCTGCAGGGTGCCCGGGTGTTTTCTAAGATCGACCTGAGGTCCGGCTATCATCAGTTGAAGGTGAAGGAGAAAGATGTACCGAAGACAGCCTTCAGGACGAGGTATGGGCACTTCGAGTTTCTGGTGATGTCTTTCGGGTTGACCAATGCCCCTGCAGCATTCATGGATCTGATGCACAGAGTGTTCAGGGAGTACCTGGACAAATTCGTGATTGTATTTATCGACAACATTCTGATATACTCGCAGAGTGAGGAGGAGCACAGGGAGCACCTGAGGATTGTACTGACTATTTTGAGCCAGCATCAGTTGTATGCTAAATTCTCAAAGTGCGAGTTTTGGTTGGACAGGATTCACTTCTTGGGGTATGTGATCTCCTCTGAGGTTATTTCAGTTGATCCAGGGAAGGTTCAGGCTGTAAAGGAGTGGCCGCGGCCGACCAGTGCTAGCGAGATATGCAGTATTCTAGGGTTGGCTGGATATTATCGGAGATTCATTGAGGGGTTCTCTAAGATCTCGGCCCCCTTGACCCGGCTGACCAGGAAGAATGCAAAGTATGAATGGATCGACAGATGTGAGGACAGCTTCCAGACATTGAAGCAGAGGTTGACTACGGCTCCTGTACTGACGCTGCCTGTGGAAGGAGAGAAGTTCTGCATTTATTGTGATGCCTCCAGGATCGGTTTGGGGTGTGTTTTGATGCAGAGTAGGAGAGTCATCGCCTATGCTTCTAGGCAGTTGAAGGCTTACGAGCAGAATTATCCCACTCACGATTTGGGACTGGCGGCGGTTGTATTTGCACTCAAGATTTGGAGGCATTATCTGTATGGGCAGCAGTGCGAGATTTACTCGGACCATCAGAGCTTGAGGTACATTTTCACGCAGAAGGAGCTGAATTTGAGACAGAGAAGATGGCTCGAGCTGGTCAAAGAGTACGATGTGGAGATCAGGTACCACCCGGGGAAGGCAAATGTGGTGGCAGATGCCTTGCGTAGGGTGACAGCCTCAACTTCTGCCATGATTACGGTACAGCCTGTTGAGTTAGCGACAGCGATGCAGAGTTTTGGTCTGGAGGTAGTTTCTGATCTGGAAGCCACCCTTTCTGCCTTGTCGTTGAGGCCGACTATTCTGGACAGGATCAGACAGACTCAGGAGACTGATTCAGAGTGTAGCGAGCTGAAGGCGAGTATGGAGGCCAGGCCTGATTCTGAGTTCAACTATTCAGAGGACGGGATTCTGAAATTTCAGGATAGATGGTACGTCCCGAAGGATGAGGAGTTGAGGAGGGATATATTATCAGAGACTCATTCATCTTCTTTCTCTGTGCATCCGGGAAGCACTAAGATGTACAGAGATTTGAAGCAGCACTATTGGTGGCCTAACATGAAACGAGCAGTGGCTGAGTATGTTGAGGCCTGCGTAGTCTACTAGCAGGTGAAGGCGGAGCATCAGCGACCGTCCGGAATGCTCCAACCATTGCCGATACCGGAGTGGAAGTGGGAGCGAATCACCATGGATTTTGTGGTGGGACTACCGAGGACTGCCAAGGGCCATGACGCGATTTGGGTGATTGTGGACAGGTTGACGAAGTCGTCTCACTTTTTGCCTGTGAGGATGACTTATACGATGGATCAGTTTGCCCAGTTGTATATTCAGGAGATAGTCAGACTTCATGGGATTCCGGTGTCGATTGTTTCAGACCGAGACCCCAGGTTCACGTCTAAGTTTTGGAGGAGTCTACATAAGGCTATGGGCACCAGATTAGATTTCAGTACGGCCTTTCATCCCCAGACCGATGGACAGTCGAAGCGGACTATACAGATTCTGGAGGATATGCTCAGGGCTTGTGTGTTGGAGTTTCAGGCGACTTGGAGCAAGTTTTTACCGCTAGTGGAGTTCTCGTATAATAACAGTTTTCAGTCCACCATTGGTATGGCACCATACGAGGCCCTCTATGGAAGGAAATGCAGGTCACCATTATATTGGGATGAGGTTGGGGAGGCCCGATTGATAGGCCCTGAGATTTTGCAGCAGACTGTCGACAAGATTTCTGTGATACGGAAGAGAATTGAAGCGGCCCAGAGTCGACAGAAGAGTTATGCTGATCAGAGATGCCGAGAGTTGGAGTTTAATGAGGGCGATGAGGTTTTTTTGAAGGTCTCGCCGTTCAAGGGAGTGGTAAGGTTCAAAAAGCAGGAGAAACTCAACCCTCGGTTTGTGGGACCATTCCCGATTGTCAAGCGGATTGGGAGAACTGCATATCAGCTTCAGTTGCCTGCGTCGATGGATGTCATCCATGATGTTTTTCATGTCTCGGTGCTGAGGAAGTGTATGCGCGATCCCTCTCAGGTAGTGCCACAACAGGATATAGAGATTCAGCCAACGTTGTCCTACGAGAAAAAGCCGGTGAGGATCTTAGGGTCAGCTGTGAAGGTGCTGCGCGACAAGGAGATTCCGCCGGTCAAGGTGATGTGGTGCAACCATGGTGTAGAGGAGATGACATGGAGCGGCGTGATGACATGGAGCGGCAGTATCCCGACTTATTCGGTACGTAAATTTTGGGGACAAAATTCTTATAAGGGGGGGGGGATGTAATAACACGGGAATTTCGAATTTTAATTTTTAATTTCTGAAATTTTTAGTTTAATCCCGGTCGGAGTTTTGAAAAATATTTCAACGGGAAAGATTTGAATTATAAGGCTCGGAGACTACTCTTGTGATTGGTTTTCAGAATTTAAAGTCGGGAGGTCGAGAGATTAACGAAATTTCTGACGATTAAAGCACGTGAGGGCAATTTGGTAATTTGTAATTAAATTAAAAATTTAAAAAAAATATATAACATAAGGTGGAATGGCTTCGGGTGGAAGCCATTCCACCCTGTGTTGTGCGCGGCCGAGAGAGAGCGAAACCGAGAGGGGGGAGCGCGGGTAACCGAGAGAGAGAGAGAGACGGTGGTCTGTCGACGCTGACGACGGAGAAGAATCGAATGCTAGTTCACCGAGAGGACTGCGGTGGGAGGGGGTCGTGTTCGGTTTCCCAAGCTTAATACTGAAGGTACGTTTCCCTTCCTTGCTCTGATTTTTGTTCGATAATGGCCGCCTTCCCACTATCTTTCTGAAGGCTAAGCCGAACGTTGGGTTGGTGTACGCGGCGTGTATATGCCGCGTGATCGGGGGGCAGTAGGGCACAGGGCCGAGAGCTTGGAGCCTCCCCCTGGTTTTCTTCTGTCTATTCTGTTGGTCGTGGGGAAGAGGGCGTGATGCTGCTCTACTGTTCGACCAATCGATGGCGGGAATTGTCGATAATTGTGGGGTTAAGAGTGGTGGGGAGCGTCGATGGCTGAGAGAGAGGGGGAAGGATAAACCGAGGGGCTGTGATTTTCAAAACTTTGTTTTCTGAATTGGAGGCCTTCAATTTTAGCTAGTTCATGTTTAATAGATTAGAATGTGATGGATGAGCGGAGAAATTCGGAAATGTTCGGGTTAAGGTTGAATTTCAGATTTTCGAATAAAAATAGCTTCTGTTTTTGGCTATTTTGGCTAAGCTTAAGTTGATCATTTTAAATTCTATTTTGTGAGTTAAAAGTAGGTTGTTAGAGGAATGTGTGGCCGCTGTAATCGCTCGATTCCGATATCCGACGCAAACGTTATGCGCATCAGAAGTTTAGGCCGGATTTTGGTCCAAGTCAAATTTGAGACCATTTTTCGTGGAATTTCGACGTGCGGTAGGGGCATGCCTGTTTTGGTGCGAAAAAGCTTAATCGAGTGAGTTTTGGTTGAAGAAAAACAAAGGTTGAAATTTTATAAAAAAATGGCAGATTTGGTTTTTGGCGTTTTTCGCCTGTCTGCAGCCTACCGATTTAAAATCCGTCTTGGGATGTTAAACTAGGTTCCTAAAAGAACGTTTAGCCACTTGAATCGTTCCATTCCGTTGATGGACGCAAAAGTTATGCGCGTCCGAACTTTGCGCTTGTTTTCGGCCAAACCAAACCAATGGACCGTTTTAGTTGGAATTTCATGAGTGTAGTTAATGAAGGTTATTTTTAGCTATTTGGTAAATTTTGAGATAGGTACTGACGAGGGTTTAGCTGTGTTTTAAGTTGAGGCTTTCTTCTGGCGAAGCTGTGCGTCGAGCGACCTTAGGACGCCAGGTAAGTAGTGCATGCATGTGTTTTGGCCAAGTAGGCCTACACTGTAGAACTTTAGGGTTTATGTGATTGATTATGGTGTGTGAGCGTATTGTTTGACGTGCATCATATTTTAAAAATGTGAACGAAAATGATTTTTAGCATGTTTTAATGTATGAAGTGAGATTCGTGTCGATGGTACCGCGGATCCCGCTAGTTTGCGGGCCGGTGCTTCACCAGTCGCGGATCCTACTCGAGAGGTGGGCCGTCATGTGGCGTGAATGTGTTGACGGTGAGGATATGGGCAGTGGTACCGCGGATCCTACTAATGTGTGGGCCGGTGCAACACCAGTCGCGGATCCTAGTCGAGGGGTGGGCCGGCTGGGCTGTCGCGAAACGTGTGTGTGTGGCAACTGTGGCCCCGTGCTGGGGAGGCTGGGACGGGGGCGACGTGTCAGGGTGTAGAGTGGCGCGAGGTACACCCTTACCCTGATGTGGTTGCCGTGTGGTGATGCGTGTGTGTAGCTTGTGGGCCTCGTTGCTGGGGAGTCTGGGACGGTGGCGACGTGTCAGGGTGTAAGGTGGCGTGAGGTTCCTCCTTACCCTGGTGCGGCTGCATTACGCATCACAGATGTGACAGCATGAGTGTGAGTGTAGAGACTGCATGTGATAGGATTGCATTGTCGGTTTTTACTTTCATATCGCATTACTTACTGAGCGTTAGTCTTATGTTGTGTGTTCTGTGGTGTAGGTGCTGACGATACTGCTGGTGAGCCTCGAGTGCCTAGTTCTGAGGCGTAGCATTGTTGGCGGCGTGCGACCGCGGTACCGGATGGCGGACTTTTGTTAGGGCGACCCGACCCGTGGAGATGGTAGGTTGTCGCCTGGTCGGTTTGTGGGTTTTTCTTTCTTTTGTGGTGATTATGTACGGAGGATGAGATTGGTTGTTGTATATGCGTCAGTGTATGGGTGTATATGGAGTGCGTGTGATTTTGGCGACGTACGCATATATTTTACATGTTAGAGTATAGTATTGCTCTATATTGTGAACTTTCTTCATTTGTATTGGACGGATTTTCGTGTCTTCTTACTCTGATTTGGTAGGGATGATTTCTCTGGATGATTGATAGGTAAATATTATTGGATTCTGGTGAATTATGTGCAGGGTTTAAATTTTGGGATAGTCAGTTTTTAGCCGTTACTCTGCCGAAATTTCGAGAGAGAGGTTGGGAGTTGCGAGGGTATGGAATGTGTTGAGATGTGAATAGGGAATGCTAGAGAATGTAGATGAGCGTGGAAGTGTGGCGTGATCGTAGGTGCGTGGGGCACGCGACCCTGTGGGTACCCACGGGTCGTGTGACGTCGGGTGAGGGCGTGCGACGTCGGATGAGGCTATACAGCGGCAGGGTGCGTGGGGCACGCAGCGCTGTGAGCGTGCGCGTGATACGGTGACGTTGAGTTGGCACGGGCGGCACCGCGAGGGTGCGCACGGGGTTTCGAAGTGGGGACGTGAGTGCGCGATACCGGGTTTTTGTAGTTCGAGGAGTGAGTTGAATTCTTTTCTACGATTTCAAGTCTTACTGTTTTATCCTGACTGTTTTAAATGGTTTTCTTTTCTCGCTGCGTAGTTTTTATATTGAGGACTTCGTGTACCCTCTTCGGGACTCGAGTTGTTTTCGAATCGAGTCGAAAATTTTTCATACTCACAAATACTCTTTTGAAAATGATTTGAAAAAAAAAAAAAGGGAAAAGGGGTATTAAATTGAGTGAATTATGTTAAGTGTTAGTGTGTGTAGTGTGTAGGTGTACTGTAGCGCACCGGGAACGCTGGGTTTCGCGGGGTGTTACAGGTCATCAATGATACGATCAGGATTATTTCTTATTTCTTAATGGTTGGCCATACCGTCTTCTTCAATAAATGGTAGTTATTGTTGTCTTCTTTTCTGCTCGAAATTTTCGTTTAATCTCTACATCGTATTGAACAAGATCCTGGTTGTCCTCGTCATGCATTAAGCAAATGGTCCGTGAAGAACAATGAATAAAACATAAAAAAATAAAATTATAGCAAAATAAAATAACTAAAAATTATCTCCGACAACGGTGTCAAAAACTTGTTAGTGATTTTCTACAACAAACGCAAGTGCACATATCGCTAACAAAGTAATAAAAAGTACGTAAAAAATGATCCCACGAGGATATTCTTAATTAAATTTGATTCTTATAAAATAAAGATAAAATAATTAAAAAAAATAGCGTGAGCGATAGAATAATATAAAATTAGCATTTACTCAAATATGATAAAGAAATAAATTGAAATAATTTAAGAAGATTACGATGATGAAAGCCTTGGTTAGGGTCGATTTCCTCGATACACTCAAATTATTACTGATTCTACAGAAAGCTATAGCATTTTCTACTGAACAGTAAGAATTAATATTTTCTAGGATTCTCTCGAATTGTCTAGTTAAATTCGTCTTAAGATTTCTTTCGATTTTTAAAAAGAAAACATAATCTCAATTTCTTTATAATCCTATTCTCAATTCCAAACATATTAATGTCAATTATTTGACAACAATTTAATTTATTTAATCAATCATACATATCAAAATTTCTATTTACCTCTCAATATAACAGAAACACGTAACATCAAATTTGCTCATCGACATAATCGAATTAAACAGCAAACATCATGATAGATTATTCAATAAAAAATAGCAACTTTCATAGATCTCAATAAAGCACGTAACGATTACTTTCTCTCTTAACCAAAATTAAAACCTTACCCTAAAATCATGACAATAAAATTTAAAATAAAATATTCAACAAAAGAAAAATAAAGAGTAGTAGAGCAAGAGTTGTTGGTGTCCAATGCTCTTTTGGAGACGTTTGCTGGCTGGGAGACGTTAAAGACCAGAGAGGAGAGATTTTTTTCTTCCTTATTCACACCCTCTTTTCTACTTGTCACCAGCCCCTTCAAAGTCGTGATACTAATTTCAAAATCAACTTTTTGCATTATTGTTTCAGCCCACCTTATCTCTCTTCCTTGATTCTATAAAATTTTCTAGCAACTTTCCTATCTTCTTGATTCTAGGGATTTATTCTTTCAATTGATCTTTCTCTTTTGACCATTCAAATAAAAATATGATCTTTTCTTTCTCCTTTTCCGCTAGTAAATCAGTGGTCAAACGTAATACAAGAGAATTCAAATTAGTGATAATGATCTGATTTTTTTAAAAATATTCATAATAATCTGATTTTTCTGAAAATATTCATAAAAATCATTAAATTCTTAAGGTTTTTTAATGCCACAACGATTTACAGCAATTTCTATTATTTTGAGCTAATTTCTTTTATATTTACTTAAATCACACGAGTTTTATTAAATAAAAATAGTACAAAATAACTCTATTTTAAGAGTTATCATAAGTCTCAAGAGGTTAAGTGTTTTAGATGTCATGATTTTTGTCATATTGCTTTTAATTGTATGACTAAAAGAGCTATTATTTTACATAATGGTGATATAGCAAGTGTAAGTTCAAGTAAAGATGAAATGTCACTATTAAAAAATTGTAACGATATGGATATAGAAGAACTCGTGAAGAGAGAGCTATTGCTTACTAGACATGTACTCAATGTCCAAGCTAAGGAAGATGGAGACAAAGTGCAAAGAGAACACAAATTTCAAACTACATGCCATGTGAATAATAAGGTATGTAGTTTGATAATTGATAGTGGGAGTTGCACTAACGTTGGTAGCAGTTTGTTAGAAGAAAAATTAAGCTTGGAAACCGTGAAGCATCATAGATCATACAACCTACAATGGTTGAGTAATTGTAGAAAAGTGGAAAGGACTAGGCAAGTAAAGGTTGCACTTGCAATTGGTAAGGATAAAGATGAAGTTCTTTGTGGTGTAGTACCCAAGCAAACTACACATATCTTTTTGGGGAAGCCATGACAATTCGATAGAGCGTCAAGTATAATGGTTTTAAGAATGAGTACTATTTTGATCAAAATAGTAGGAAGATAATTCTTAAATCACTTTAATTGTGGGAGGCTAGTAAGGATCAAAAGAGAATTGTAAAAAAACTAAAAAAGAAAAAGACCAAAGCCATTGAGTGAGCAAAAGGATGAAAAAGAAGAGTAAGTGAGTGAAAAGAAAAGTGAAAGAGAAAAAAAAAGAGTGCAAGGAGAAAAAAAATAAAAAATGAGAGAAAACAAGAGAATAGTGAAAAAACGATTGGAATGACAAGAAAAAGTAAGGTTTAAAGTGTAATATTAGCAAAGCAACAAGTACTTGTACTTTTGTACAAGTATGTTTATCTTGCGACTAATGAACTAATTCATTCTCTTCCAAGTGTTATTTCTTCTCTTTTGTAGGAATTTGAGGATGTGTTTTATGAAGAATTACCAAAAAGGTTACCTCATTCAAGAGGGATTGAATATCAAATAGATTTCATGTCGAGTGCATCAATTCCTAATCGGCTACCTAGCTAATCTCAGGGAAACAAAGGAAGCAAATGGTTGAGCTAATAGAGAAGGGATTTGTAAAGGAAACCCTTAGTCCATGCTCAGTTCCTGTCATCTTAGTTCTGAAGAAAGATAGAACTTGCAAATTTGTGTTGATTGTCAAGCTATCAACAAGATCATAGTAAAGTATTGACACTCATTCCTCGATTGGATGATATGCTTGATGAGTTACATGGTGCATGTTTATTTTCAAAAATTGATGTAAAGAATGGATATTACCAAATTCGCATGAATGAGAGAGATGAATGGAAAACCAAATTTAAAACTAAATATGGTCTTTATAAGTGGTTAGTAATGTCATTTGGTTTGTCTAATGCTGTGTATTTTTATGAGATTGATGAATATGTTGGGTATTTTATTAAATAATTTGTTGTTGTGTACTTTTATGATATCTTGGTTTGTTGTTGATAGTAAAACTAAATATGTAAATGTTAAACACTTGAATTCAATTTTAAATATTTTAAGAGAAAATTAACTATATGCTAATTTCAAGAAGTGCACTTTTTGCATGAATTCAGTAGTGTTTCTTGGTTTTATAGTTATTCCAATTGAAGTATCAGTGAATGAAAAAAAAATGGAAGGCAATTAGGGAATGAGAGAGACCAAAGAACGCCAACGAGGTAAGAAGTTTTCATGGATTAGCAACCGTTTATAGGAGGTTTGTTAAAAATGTTAGCACTATTACAACTCTCTTAAAGGATCTTGTAAAGAATAATATTAAATTTAAGTGGCCTGAAATACATGAATAAGCTTTTAATCTCATAAAAGGTAAACTTACTAATATATCATTACTTGTTTTACTTGATTTTGATAAAGTTTTTTTAGACTAAATGTGATGCACCAGGAAAATGTATTGGTGGTGTTTGAATGTATAATTCCAAACCTGTTGCTTACTTTAGCAAGAAGTTTAATAGAACAGTTTGAACTACCTCACATATCACAAGAAATTGTGTGTCATAGTTTGAGTATTTCAAACGTGGCAACATTACTTGTGACCAAAAGAATTCATTATTCACTCCTATCATGAGAGTTTGAAGTACTTGAAATCGCAAGGAAAACTACACAAAAAACATAGAAAATTGTTGGAATTCATTGCATCTTTTCCATACGTGATCAAATACAATAAAGGTAAGTTAAATATAATACATGATGTACTATCTCAAAGGTATATACTTTTAACTTCCTTGCAATCTAAATTGCTTGTATTTGAACTTGTTAAGAAATTATATGAAGTGAATTCAAATTTTAGTGAAATTTAAAAATTATATCAAAATGTTGCATATGGTGACTATTATAGATATGATGGTTATCTATTTGAAAAAGATAGCTTTTGTATTCCTAAGTGTTCATTGATAAAATTATTTTTTAGAAAAACTCATGGAAATGGATTAATGGGGCATTTTGGAGCAAGTAAAACTTTAAATATTTTATGTGATCATTTTTATTAACTTAAGATGAGACATGATATACAATTTATTTGTAATAAATGTATTGAGTGTAGAAAAGCTCAATCGAATATCAAACCACGTAGAGAGAGAGAGAGAGGCAGGGCTAAGGCAACGTTCATAAGACCGTTACTCTGCAACGCCGGTCGCCAGGCCAGGGGGAGGGAGAGAGAGAGAGAGAGAGAGAGAGAGAGAGAGAGGGCCGGGGCGAGGCAGGCCACGATGAGCCTGGCCCACCGAGCCAAACGAAACGGCCCGTTGGCTGGCTTGTTTGGTTAAAGAGAGAGGGTCGGGGGGTGGGCTCGCTAGCGTGGCTCACCGAGCCAAACGTGGTTCCTAGCAGCATGTTGTGCCGTTACATGGCTTACCTAAGACTATTGTGATTAATCGAGATGTTAAATTTTTGAGTCACTTTTGGAGAATTTTGTAGAATAAGATAGACAGTAAACTTTTATTCTCAATTGTAGCACACCCTCAAATGGATGGACAAACCGAAGTAGTAAATAAGAAACTTTCTACTTTATTGAGAGCTATTATTTTTAAAAACGGAAGATAATGAGAGAAATGTTTGTGACAAGTTGAATTTGTATATAATAGGGTTGGTTATTCTACTACTTCATATTCACCATTTGAAATTGTTTATGGTTTTAATTATTTAACTCCGATGGATATGGTACCTTTGTCTGCTAACGAACTTGCTAATTTTGATGGAAAGAAAATGACTTCAAGAGTAAGGAAGAACATTGCAAAAAAGAATTAGCATGATGCAAGGTAAGCAAACAAGTACCGAGTGAAAGTTATTTTCGATCTCGGAGATTGAGTTTAGATACATTTAAGGAAAGAAAGATTTGCCAACAAAAGAAATAACAAGTTGTAACCACGAGGAGATCGTCCTTTCAAAGCGTTGGAGTGCATCAATGACAATGCTTAGAAGATCGATTTACCTAATGAATATGATAATGAAAGTGCTACTTTTAATGTTAGTGATCTATCTTTATATTATAGCGACCCGAAAACCGACTTGCTGGTTTCCAGTCCGCTCTCTCTCTCTGTATTCTGATACCATAACTGTAGCGACCTGAAAACCCTCACGGATTCCCGGCACGCTCACTACTACTACTCCCATAAGCACTCTCAGAAAATTCACGTAAAAGTTTTAAACTTTGTTCCTCGACTTAAAACGACACCTTTGACAAAATTTAAAAAAACGTCGCAGCGAAAGACTTCGATTTAAAATCAATTTAAATAAAATTCAAGATTTCTAAAAAAAAACATTTTCGATCGACACCTGTGAACACCGGTCGACACTTTGTTTGTCTCCGTTTTCATCGGTTGACACTCCTCTACTTCTCACGCTAACCGGTCGATACTTGTGAACACCGGTCAACACTTTATTTCTCTTTGTCCGGGTCGGTCGATCCTTGTGGTCGACACTCCCTTCTATTTCTCACTAATGGTCGACACTTACATGTACCGGTCGACACTTTATTTCTCTTTGTCTGAGTAGGTCGACCCAAGCGGTCGACACCTACAGAGTTTGGTTGACCTCTTTACATATAGGTCGATACTCCGCACTCGTTTTTACACTAAGCGGTAAACACTTTTGGGCACAGGTCGACATTTCCTTCACAAAATTTGTTTTCAAAACCCTAATTTCTACAGAGAAATCATTGAAACTCGACTCAACGATAAAATAACACAACTTACACTCTTCCATCAATTCAAAATTATTATTTACATAAAAAACGACTACTAAAGTTTAAAATCCAATTACACTTCAAAACGATTCAAAAACAAATTCGACTAAACTCAAATCAACTAAACTCCCTCACGTACCCCCGCCCCATTCTAAACACCCCAACAGCCGGCCAAACCATCCACGACCACACTCTTCCAACCGCCTCCTAGTCCTAGCCTTGCTCAGGGTATTCAGCAGCTATAGCGTCGTCACCTACATCACAGAACTCATCTATTAGCCTAATATTAAGTAAGTAATGCATAAAAACATAACACTGTAAACAAGCACATCCTAACATATGCAGTTTCTACAGTTTTGTCTCTTTCTTACATCTTCTTTATCTTCTTACTACTGGATTCTTTTTTCAGTGCTAGATCAAGGTGACACACCTCGCGATCCACTTCTCGGGACAAGGCCAACCCCAATCTAGTAAAATGGCACACCTCGCGGTTCACCTCTCGAGACAAGGCCATCACGTAAAGTGGAAAGAGTGATACACCTCGCGGTCCACCTCTGGGGACGAGACCACTCAACCCCACCTTTATTATCTTCTTACGTATCTTCTTAGTTCATTCATCACACCTTATCGTACTGTTTTATTCCGTAAAAACTTGGAAATTTATTTTCGTTTTGTTCTCTTATTTTAAAACCATGATGCATAATCACTAAAGCATAACATAAAGTAAACGTGCATGCATCCTAACGAACTGTGATGTAAGCCCGAAGGCAAAACACCTACTGCACTACTACACTACTTATTTGGCGTTCTAGCAACTTCGTACTTCGTATACGGCTCGCTAACTGAAGAACCTATAAAACCACACACCCATTAATTTTTCTTCATCTAACTCATAAAACTCTAAAGGAAAACAACACTCTAACAACTAATCTAACTATACCAAAAATCTTACACAATTTCTAACCAAATTCGAAATTTCATAACTTATCCAATACTCGTCTGATTTAGACGATTCGAAATGCTGTGGACTTCTGAGGACGTCTAATTTCTAACAGTGTAATCAAATTCCTAATCCAACACATATAGCTTGGTCGAATGTGGCCAAACGGAAACCGTTCCACAATTCGAGTATTCGGCTATCCAAACGCTCAATTTTCTCCATAAAATCTCGTAATCTACTCCTACTTCCAGCTTGAACACCAACATTCGGATAGAAATCAACTCTAACTTCAGATTCTCATATCTCCCTCCTAAGTTTTCACCAAAACTACCCAATACTCCCTCCAACTCCACTTTTAACAATTAAAACAACTAACACACTAACTATCTACTAAGAACTAACTAAAACTTATAGTGGATTGAAGATTGACTAAGGAAACGGCTGGTTATCGTCGCTGGAAGGGAGAACGTTCTGAAGAAGAGGGTAAACCTCGGTGCGGAAGAAAAACACCTGATGGTGTTTATGTTCTATTGTTTTGTTTTTAATAATAATAATAATAACATACTTACTAAATCCCCCTCAACCTCTAATTATTTAATAAATCTGTTATTCGGTTCGATTCTGGTTGGAATCTTAAAATTTTTTATTCTCCATTAGTCTCAAAATAATCTTTTACTTAATTGTAGAAATCCTGAGTGTTACATATATGATGTAGAATATTCGAGGACGAATATTTTTTAGGAGGGAGAGAATGATATGAATCAAGTTGCGACCAACTTCAAGTTAACAGTCAAATATCCACGTCAAAATATTAGAGGTCCAATAACAAGATCAAAGACCAAGAAAATGCGTGAAATCTTACATTGAATAATTATGAAAATCCAAGAGTAAAATTATTTTCAACAAAATTCGAAATTAATAAATATGTTAAATATTGAAGATCGTGCTTTGGAAGCAAGAAAGGCCGAAGTTATTTGAGAATTTACAAGATATTTTTATGGAAAGAGGAATTAAGTGTGGCAACCTCTCAGGGACATGCAAAAGTTTCCTTTTCTTAACTCTCCTATTCTCAATTTCATTCGCCGCAACAAGTTACTTAATTCTCAAGAATAGTCAAGTTTCCTTTTATCAATTTGTCAAGTACTTATTTTCAAGTTCTTGAAGGATTGTGAGGGCATGAAATTACCTAATTCTAAAGAGTAGGCGTGTCATAAATATCACTTAAACCTAAAGAGGAAGCCATCGCCATACATATCATACTTGGGCTCCCACGCAATGACGAGTTTTCTTTTTGTACTTTGTTAAGTTTTCGACTTTTTAATTTTCTTAGAATATTTTGATTATTTCTAATTATTTTTGTGGCATATTAAAAGACACAAACGCTAAAACTTTAGGTACGTCAACATACACAATTTTTGAGTTTACTCTTTTTGACAATTTATTCTTTGGTTTTTTGTGAAGAACTTGATCTTCTTCAAGTTAAAACTTGAAAGATCAATTTGATAACTTTATTTATAACCACAGGTTTGGCTATGAGTCAAACTCCTTGTTTGATAATTTTGATTTCGTCGGCAAAGTTTGATTAGGGTTAAATTCTTCATACTTGATTTAAAGGCATTCCTAAGTTTCTATTATGCTGTTGAAGGGTCTAAGGTTTGATATACATGTGGTTCTCATCAGCCGCATAGTGATTTATTTAGAAGCTTTGATCAACTACCATCGGTCACGCTTCAACATAGTAAGAGTATCTAATTGAACGAATGAGTCCATATGAGTAAAATAGCTCTCGTTCCTTTGTTCTTTGTTCTTTGTCTAGCTACCATCGGTGTAATGATTGCCCTAAGGTCTCCCACATGGACCCAGTGAAATTAAATTTTAATTTTGATGCCTCGGTGACATTTTTGGTTTTTTATAGTTTCCTTTCGGCTTAGCTTTCTAGTTCCAATATAGAACCCACCCACCTATCCCTAGTGTTTGATCTTGATGTTGATTTTGTTTTAGGTTTTGAAGTTGCTTTCAAGTTCTGTGTTTTGTTGGATAGCATGTCTTGGCTAGTTGGTAAGGCTATTGTTGTCATAAAAGTAGGAGTTTTATACTTTTGCATTGCATTGTTTTATAAAACCTTACTTTGTGAGCAGTCACCTATGGAAAATGTGATGGCACTGGTCGCCAACACTTCAATTTTTAGATATATGTGCATGCATTTTACACTCTTACTATTGTTGCATGATATTTTATTTCTTATGTATTGTATATATATACGAAATGATGAATCATCTTGATGATTTGGATGGTTTCGGTGTCACAACACCATGAGAATATCTCATTACATCTTCTGGTGTGTGAAGAAGATGTTCTGTTTGCTCGTTATGAAAATGGGAATAGAGCGGTGATGACATGTTTGGGTTTCGAATCCCTAAACCTAATCAGAGAGTGTTTTTTGTTGTCTGACCTTTATATAGCCGGCCACTCTTGTGAGGCAACCAAGTGTTTAGATTACCGTCACCTTTGATTTCCTCTTGGCTCTTGAGGTGTTATTTTGGTATTCATATCACCACATTTTTTTGTTAGTGTGTAAGAGAGGTCCTTGAGTGACCATCATTTTTCATTGTTCAAACTATCTCATTGGTGACTTGTAGAGGCTATTTTGAATGATATAAAGGATTTTGATTATTAGAAATCCAGATATAGCTTGAAGAGCTTGTTTTTAAAAGAAGAAAGAGATTTTTAAAAGAATAGTACTGTCATTCATGGCATGTGAAGTTGAATCATTGTTTTGAAATAAAAGATAAAATCTTTGTACATAAATTGCATTTAGTATAAGTTTCTTATTGAGTTAGCCACTTACCCTAAACGACTCCCTCTCTGTCTAAAAATAGATTAGAGTGGTTAGTTGTAGTGAGGTGGAGGCTGTTGTTCCTTACTTTCTTTTGTTTGAATATTTTAGAGTGTCTCCTATTTTATTAATTCATTTATTCTATCATATCAAATTATTGGTGGTTGATCCTTTACCTTTTGAAAAGTATATCTTTGAATTAATTGTGAATGACATTTTCTTGTTTTTATGTAATCTCTATGTAAACTTTGACTCATTTTTTGTAGGTTAGGTCTCGATCTAATTTTAAGTCGTCTGTTGCAAACCTAGCATTGGAGTGAGCCATCGACTCTTTTTTAAGAATAGGATTGTTGACTCAGCATTTGTGTCCTGGCCAGCCTCAGGGTCGTTGTAACACCTCGTATTTTAGTGGTACTGATTTTTGGATTGTCGGGGCCATAAACGGTGGAGTTTTGGTCAGAATCGATAGCAGAGAATTGACATTATTAGATAGAAGATTATTTCGGGACTAATGGTGAAGAGAAAATTTTAAGAATCTGACCGAAAACGGATTGAATAGTCGTTGGATTAAAAGATTAAAGCGTGAAGGCGAAATAGTAATTAGTTATTATTTTTTTTTTATAAAATTAAAAAAATATATTCAGTAACAGAGAGGGGGAGGAATCATAACTCTCCCCCTCTTCTGTGTTCCCCCCCCCCCCTCCCCAACCCGCGTGAAGAAGAGGAGAGCGAAGCCCTCCCTCCGACGGTTTTGCTACATCGACGCAATGTTTCCTCCATTTTACCCTCCACTACAACGGTTTAAGGTAGGTTTGAGTATGTGTGGTTTTGTTTTGGGTTAGGATTAGAGTTTGATGAAAGTTGATGGATAGGGGATTAGGGTTTTAGAGTTGGAACGTTTATTGGATTAGTTATTGTTTGTTGTGGGATTGTTGACTATAAATGTGATGGATTTGAGAGAAATTTGTTGAGTTTTGCTTAAAGACTGAGAATGTAGGATTTTAATCACAAAAACAAAACTAATTTTGAATTTTCGGTTGGGCTACGCGTCGGGTTCAAAAAATCTTTTTTGGCGTGTTAAACTAGGTTATGAGTGGAGCATTTAGCAGCTGAAATAGAGTGATTCCGACAACCGACGCAAAAGTTATGGGCGTCGGGGGTTAGGTTGGTTTTTGGCTGAATCGGGTTACTGAGCCGTTTTAGCAGAGCTTTGGTGAATTGAGTTAGTGGTCGAAATTTTAGTACGTGGGATGAATTGTGGAATGGAATTTAATGTGATTTGATTATGTGGTAGGTTGAGCCAAGGAAGTGATAGAAATGAGCACGACAGGAGCTAGGACGTCAGGTAAGTAATATAGTAGGGGTTTTGCCTTCGGGCCTACATCACAGTTCAGTAGGATGCATTGCACGTTTATTTTATATTATACTTTCATAGTTGTGCATCATTGTTTTAAAGTAGGAAACGAGACGAAAATGAATTTTCATGTATTTATGAGATGAAAACAATAAGATGAGAGTAGTGCTGAATGAAATCGAGAAGATATGTAAGTAGATAACGAAGGAGGGGTTGAGTGGCATGGTTCTATGAGAGGGGGCCCGTGAGGTATGTCATTTCTTCCTCCGCTTTACGTGGTGGCCCTGGTCTTATGAAAGGGATTACGATGAGTACCACTTTACTAGGCTAAGGTTGGCTTGGTCCTATGAGAGGGACTGTGGGAGTGGTTGCCTTGGTTTAGCGCGTAAAGAAGAACCTAGTAGCAAGAAGATAAAGAAGATGTAAGATAGAGACGAAAACGAAAGTAGAGACGAAACTGTAGAAACCGCATGTGTTAGGAAGTGTTTGTTTTAGTTTGTGTTATATGCATTACTTACTTAGCATTAGACTAATAGTTGAGTTCTGTGATGTAGGTGACGAAGTGATAGTTGGTGAGTACTCATAACGAGCCCAGGACTAGGAGGCGGTTGGAGGAATACGCAGATGAACGATCCAACCAAATGTTAGGGCAATTTTTGACGCAGTGCTCATAGATACGGGCGTAGAGGTCGAGTCAGAGTCGTATTGAGTTATTTTGTAAAGAAAATAGATTTTTGAAGATTCTTGTAGTAGTTTTGATGTATATAGCAATTTCGAGTTGATGGGAAAAGTATGTGTTGGGTCATTATTAGAGTTATGTCGATGTCCGATCGATTTTGTGAAATTTTTAAGGTTTTTGCTGAGGTTCTGGGGAGAAAGTGTCGACCGAAGTCCATAGGTGTCGATCGGTCAGTGTAAATTGGAAGGTGAGTGTTGACAGCGGGGTTCGACCTGTGTGGGCAGAGAAAAGTGAGGTGTCGACCGGTGACCGTGGGTGTCGACCGGTTAGTATAAAATCAGTGAGAGTGTCGACCGCGGGAGTCGACCTGCGCGGGCAGAGAGGGTCAAAGTGTCGACCTGTGAAAGCAGGTGTCGACCACTCTCTAAGCTGAACGTAGAAGTGTCGACCAGTGATTTCTAGTGTCCACCGACGAGAAGACTCAAGGGGAACGCAGTGTCAACCGATGGAAAACTCGAGACGACCCAGGTGTCGACCGGCATTTGCAGGTGTCGACCGGTATCTGTATTTCTATGTTTTAAAAAGGTGAAGTCCATTTAAACCGTTTTTAAATGAGTTTTCTGCTGCAATGCTGATTAAAATGTTTTCAAAAATGTCCTCTTTAGTCGAGCAATTAAGGTTTTAAAATTTAATACGAAATTGTCGAGAAAACAAGTAAGTGTACGACTGGCGATCCGGGTCCGGGAACGACTCGGAAGCGTTAAAGATGTGATATCGGAGCAGTAAACGTACCGTAAACGGAGAGGTTTTCGAGACGTTAAAGTCGTGATAGTAGAAGGCACTTAAAAACTCATAACACATGCTACATGGTACATGAATCAAATCTAATGACAATTCAATACCTTATATGTCATTAACAAAGAACAAAAACTATCTATTTGGCTTAATCAAATCTAATAACAATTCAATACCTTATATGTCATTGACAAAGAACAAAAACTATCTATTTGGCTTTTTATGTCAAAGAAAAGAAATAATATAGATGAAAAGAAATAATGCCATACATAAAGAGAAAAAGATAATTTCATTTACACATGAAATTTGTTTCAAATGATCAAACTAAGTAAAAAATTAAATTTACCTCGTGTTTGAAAATTTGAAAATGTGTTAGGTAAATTAAGGTTACCTGATGTCCATTCACAATTTAAGAATTTAGTTAATATATAATACTATATTAAATTATATATCTTGAATAAATATTTTAATAAATTAAAAAGACTTGAGAAAAATGTTCCTTTCTTTGGTAGTAATGCACAATGAGAGGAAAGAGTCAAGGAAAAAACAAACAGATTTCACATTAAATCTATGTTGTTAACATCTCAATCTTCGATTTTTGTCAAATTTCATCAAGGGTATATCGATTCCCAACCTTGCCTCTATCATTTTTTATGTTTAGTTTTTATATATTTTCAACGGATGTAGTTTCAAGGATGAAAATTGGAAATTGTTAGTTGGTTTTAGGGAAATTAGTCAGTTTATCTCTGCGGCAAGGTTTTGTATCGATTGGAGATGAAATTCGATCAATGAAACAAATTTTTATAAAATTCAATTTGTTTGTCATTTCAATGCTTCTCTATTTGACCATGGGCGCGCTTTGGTCAACCAAAGTCAAACCAAGACTATGAACGTCCATCTTGGCCCTCTTTAGGATTTGTTACTCTTCTTGTGGGTCGATCAAATGTACATAATCAACCGCTTGAGAGGTCGACGAATCTGGCTTTTTTGGCAATGGTAAACCACATGATATCATTGGTCAGATAACATCAGCCGACCTTTGTCTTTTTGTCTTGTCAACCACTGTTGTTTTTTGGTCAATTGTTTGTCCAGTCTGGCTAATGGTTGTTGTTCTCTAGTCGACCATGGTGTCTTTCTAGTTGATCACTCCTTGACCTCAGTGTGTTGTTATGGAAATTTTGTGGCTACACGCCTAAACAAAGTTCCTGATTGTTTGACATGGGTATCTATTTCCAGTATATGGCCTAACCATTACCCTTTTATTGGTATCGTGGTCCATTAAGAAGAATTCGTTGATTTTGAAATTATGCCCTAACAAACTATTCCAATCGATAAGTAGACTAGCTATCGTCAAGGGAAGAGCTTCTTTTACTATATTTGCAAATGAATAATTGTTTTCGAAACTCTTATTTTGTGATTAATTACATAAAAAATTTGAAATGTTGTATTTCACAACATATTTATTTTTCTGATCTATATATATATTAGTATTATACATTTTTTTTTAGTATGCATGATTTTTCATTTAATATTCTAAAATTAACTTCTAGGCATGTGGTCTGCGTCATTTGTTTGATATTCACTTTTATCAAATGAGAATGTATTTATTTATTATGTTTGACATAGTGTTATGATAACTTTCAATGTTATGTCTTTGGTGAAAATCACTAAATTTAATCATATAGTTTGTTCACATATTGACTTGTTTTCTTAGGCAAATCTTCGTCTTAGGCATCTTCAAGCAACGTGGTACAAAGGTCTATCATTTGACCTTTTTGTTGCGTCTATTTTCGATGGAAAACAATGACTATTTTCTATAAAGCTATGATAAAGTAAATAGAATTATTTTCGATACTTGCCATTAGGGCTAGGCATAAGATGGTTCGGTTTTGTTTCGTCCTGGACCCCACAATGGCCTGCTGGTTGCAAATAGTCAAAACCAGATCGGAACCAAGTTTGTGATTCAACTCCAATTCTATTTTGAAATTTTAAAATAATATATATATTTTTTTAATATTTATACATTTGGACGGTTTTGGGTCCTGGTTTCCGAGTTGAAGTCCAGTTTTTTGGCTAGTTTTTCAAGTTTGGGCTGTTTTTCAGGACTGGGCTGCCTTTCTTTCAAAGGCTTGGAGGTTAAACCCAGCTCATGCCACATTGGCATCTCATGGAACCTGTTTTTAAAAATGATAAAAAAAATTTGATTGTAGGTTCATGTATGCATATATTTCCCAACTCTTGTTTTTAACTAATAAATGATAAAAATGAGTTTTCTTGTGCATTAGATGATCTACTGAGTGTAATCTATTCAACCCAAAACACTCATATTTTTCAAGAAAAAACTGTGGTGGTTGAGACTAGGAATAGCTTTGTTGGCAGAGTTCTCTTCTTTTTCCTCTTTTCTATTTATTTTTCTGATTCAATATATAGTCAGTAAAAAGGAAAATTAAAGGCAAAATAAAAGAGGTTGAGGCAGAGAGTATCAAGATAGGGATCTCGGAGTGCATTTCCACGGTAAATATTTTGTAAAATATTTGTGACCCATAACAATATATAATATGGCGTGTAAGTATGATGTAACCATATCATAAAGGTTGCATATATAGATAAATACTTTAATAAATAAATAAAGTGGCTTATATAATATTAGCTAAAAATAAGTACATAAATTGCAAGTTATTCAATATTACTAGATTGGATTAATATTAAACCTCGTCTTCAGATATCGGGTTAACACGGTCGATGAGTCTCGATTTGGTGGATTTGGTGACATGGCATAAGTTGTCGGGATCAGGCCTTGACGTGGGGAATTAGATTGTTAAACTTTTCCTATATTTAACTATAATGTGTTAGCTTTGATAAATATGCAAAACTAATATCTCAATTTGCAATGATTACTATATCAAATAATGGAAACAATATGAAAATTAAAAAAAAAACAAAGTGGAGAAAAGAGAACAAAAACAAATTTGTTAATGCAATTCGGGTAAACTCCTTATTTTAATGCACCAAGGATCTTTCTTAAATATTCGAGTCCACTAAACTTGTTTACAAGTTATTAGCATTTTAGGTACCAAACAATCTATTCAGGGTTTCAACTCCTTTTTCAACGCAATAAAAAGATAGTATTTGTAACACCTCGAGAATTCACACGTTCTCAGTGCACTACAGTACGTCTACACCCTATACACTATGATACACTAAAATTTGACACAACTCACTCAGTTTAATAGTACTTTCATTTTCAAATCATCTTCAAAAGAACATTTGTGAGTATGAAAAATTTTCGACTCGATTCGAAAACTACCCGTGCCCTGAAGAGGGAACACGAAATCCTCAATATAAAAATACGCAGCGGAAAAGAAAATAATTTAAAATAGTTTTAAAATAAAACGGCATGACTTGAAATCCTAAGACAAGAATCTAACATACCCCTCGAGCTACTCAAATTCGGTGCCGCACACACACTCACGTCCCCACTTCGACGCTCCGCGTGCACCCCCGCGGTGCCGTATGCGCCAACTCAACGTCACCGCGCCTCGCGCACGCTCACAGCGCCGCGTGCCCCACGTACCCTGCCGCTGTACAGCACGTCTGCACGCACGCCCTCACCCGGCGCCGCACGACCCGTGAGCACCCGCAAGGCCGCGTGCCCCGCGCACCTGCGATCACGCCACACTCCCACGCTCCTCTACACTTCTCTAGTATTCACTGTACACATCTCAACCTATTTCATATCCCCTCGACTCCCAACCTCTCTCCCAAAATTTCAGCAGAGTAACGGCTAAAAACTGACTATCCCAAAATGTAAACCCTGCACACAGTTTACCAGAAACCAACAATATTTAACTATCAACCATCCAGAGAAATTACCATAACAAAATCAGAGTTTAAGGACAAAGAAAACTCATCAAATACAAATGAAGAAAGTCCTCAGTATAGAGCAATATCATACTCTAACATACAACAATACGTACGCGTCCCCAAAACACTACAACCACTCTATACAATCCCATAAAATCGACGTCTATACAAACTCCTCTATCAGCTTAAATACCCGACACAAAATAATAAATCCACCATCACCTACCACCACCACGGGTCGGGTCGCCCTAACACAATCCACCATCTGGTGCCTCGGATGCACGCCACCAACCATCCTACGCCTCAAGACTAAGCTCTCGAGGCTCACCAGTAATATCGTCAGCACCTACACCACAGAACACACAACATAAGCCTAACACTCAGTAAGTAATACGATATGAAAGTAAAAAGCCGACAATGCAATCTTATCACATGCAGTCTCTACACTCACACTCATGTTGTCACATCTGTGACGCGTAGTGTAGCCGCACCAGGGTAAGGAGGAACCTAACGCCACCCTACACCCTGACACGTCGCCACCGTCCCGGACTCCCCAGCAACGAGGCCCACAAGCTATACACACGCATCACCACACGGCAACCACATCAGGGTAAGGGTGTACCTCGCGCCACACTATACCCTAACACGTCGCCCCCGTCCCAGCCTCCCCAGCACGGGGCCATAGTTGCCACACACACACACGTTTTGCGACAGCCCAGCCGGCCCACACCTCGAGCGGAATCCGCGACTGATGTTGCACTGGCCCACACACTAGTAGGATTAGCGGTACTACTGCCCACCACCCTCACCGTCAACACATTCACGCCGCATGATGGCCCAGCTGGCCCACTCATCGAGCGGAATCCGCGACTGGTGAAGCACCGGCCCGCACACTAGCGGGATCCGCAGTACCACCGCCACACGTCTCACCACATACTCAAAACATGTTCAAAACCATTTTCGTTCACGTTTTTAAAATATAATGTATGACAAACAATACGCACGCACAATACAATCAATCACATAAACCTTAAAGTTCTACAGTGTAGCCCCACTTGGGCAAAATGCATGCATACACTACTTACCTGGTATCCTACGCTCACTCGACGCACGGCTTTGCCAAAAAGTGTCTCAACCTAAAACACAAACGAACACCCATCAATCTCGCTTCAAAATTCATCAAATAACTAAAAATGACATCTCTTAATTAAACCCATGAAATTCCAATTAAAATGGGTCACCAATTTGGTTTGGCCAAAAACCAGCCTAAAGTTCGGGAGCGCATAACTTTTGCGTCCGTTAACGGAATCGGACGATTCAAGTTGCTAAACGTCCCCTTAGGAACCTAGTTTAACATACTAAGACGAATTTTAAAACGGTAAGCCGCACCTAGATAGAAAAACCCCGAAACCGAATCTGACCATTTTTATAAAATTTCAACATTTTGTTTTTCTTTAACCAAAACTCACTCAATTTAGCTTTACACACCAAAAACAGACATGCCACTATCACATGTCAAAATTCCACGAAAAACACTCACTAATTTGACTCGGACCAAAATCCGACATAAACTTCCGACGCGCATAACTTTCGTGTCGGATATCGGAATCGAACGATTCCAGTGGCCATACATCCCTCTAACAACCTATTTTAACCCACAAAAACAGAATTTGAAACGATCAACCGAAGCCAGGCCAAAATAGCCAAAAATAGAATCTCTTTTTATACGAAAACTCTGAAATTCAACCTTAACCCGATTTTTCACAAATTTCTCAGCCAATCAATCACATTCTAATCTATTAAATAGGAACTAACCATAATTGAAGGTTTCCAATTCAGAAAAACTTAATTTGAAAATCCCAGCCCCCTCGGTTTATTATTATTTTTTTAAGCAACCGATGCTCCCCACCACAATCTCTTAACCCAACAATTATCGACAATTCTCATCATTGATCGATCGAAAAGGAGACCAGCATCATGCACTCTCCACCTCGGCTCTGTGCTCTGCTGCCCACGGTCACGCGGCACATACACACAGCATAAACCACCCAACACTCAACTTAACATTCAGAAAGATTGAAGGAAGACGGCCATCAAATTTGACGAATAAAACCAGAGCAGGGGAGGAAGCTTACCTTCAGTATTCAGCTCAGGAAACCGAACATGTCCCCCACCACAGTCCTCTCAGCTAACTGGCGTTCGGTTATTCTCCGTCGTCGGCGTCGACAGACCACCGGGTTCTCTCCCTCCCTCTCACGGCTTCTCGCGCTCTCTCTCTCTCTCTCGGATCTCTCTTCCCTCGGCCGCGCAACAACACAGGGAAGCCATTCCACCTTATAATTAAATTAAAATTATTAAACTTTTAATTTAATACAAATTACCAAAATGCCCTCACGTATTTTAATCGTCAGTAAATTTGTTAATTTCGGGTCCTCCCGACTTTAAAAATCTCGAAACCCACCACAAAACCAAACTCCAAGTTTTATAATTTAATTTTCCTGTTAAAATATTTTTCGAAACTCCAACCTAACTTAAATTAAAAGTTTCGGGAATAAAATTTAAAAAATCAAAATTTTCGGGTTATTACAGTATTTTCAAAGTGGATAAGAATAAAATAAGTCTCACGTAAATCTTTCACAAGTATGTCGATGGTGATTGTGACTACCCTCGTTTCGTACCAAAAATTTTTGTAAATTTAAAATTTTCTTCTGACTTGAAACTACACCGTTTAAAATGCTTAGCAGAAGCTTCATCGTTTGAAGAAAACATTCGTAAAAAAACTCAATTTGATATCATATAAACAAAAAGTAAAATAATTAGCATATCTTTTTTTAAAATAAAAAACACTGCCCAACCGACCGATCCTCTTCCTCCCACTCCTCTCCTTTTAAAAACAAGACATTTCAAAATATTTCGAATCCATCAACCTAAAACATAGTGCCAATCGATCGGCTATTCTATATTTTTGAATATCTTCTTTCTTTTCTAAAAATTAGGGATACATAACACTTAAATTTTTAAAAATCCGAACCAAACAAAATATCAAAAAACTAACAAAACATTTCTATTCAAAATTCTAATCTTATCAATTCCACCAAACTATCAAAAAGTTTATATTATATTAAAACAGGTTTACTAAAGTTTAAAATTAAACATATGTATATAAGTTCTTACTTCAATACATACATACACCAGAGTTAAATCGCCCCATCAAATGGCATGATTGTCGCATTAGCGTAGTCCTCCAACTGCCTCGTAGTCCTCCAACTGCCTCATAGTCCTATACCTGATCATAAATCTCACCGGCTAATTCTTCGTCACCTACATCACAGAATTCAAACTATAAATCTAATACTTAGTAAATAGTGTAATAATGAAATAAAAACAAGTTACATAACTCATATTCTAACATATGCAATTTCTACCATCTCATTGCGTTTTCGTTTTTATTTTCGTTTTCATTTCTGTTTCATTTTATTCATTCTTTCTCTTTTTATTTTTTGTTTCTTTACATACTAAATTGAGTAGACACACCTCACAGTGCAGCTCACAGGATGGCCAAACTCGCTCTAGCAACTCATCAACATTTTCGTGCATCATAGCTAACCACAATAAAATCCTGTAAATTCATCCAAGCTTTTCATCAACTACCCTTTTTTAATGTCATAACCCTAACTCATTTTAAAGGAATTCAACTTTTTACCTTTAAGCCTCAAAAGTCATCAAAACGAAGAGGAGAGAAACAAAAGGTTCACTGCCCTTCTGTTAGGAGGAGAGAAGAATGAGGGAGAGGAGAGAGTTGCCCATGGGAGGAAGGGAGGTGGCTGTAACAAGAGAGAGGAATTTGCTGTAATTAATTTTTTTATTTTCTACGAAAGGAAAAGAGAGGAGAAAGAGGATCTGGATGTGGAGGAGGAGGAGGAGAAGAAGAGGAATGAAAACAAAGGAGAAAGAGAGGATGGTGTGTGCTACGTAGAAGAGGAAAAAAAAAAGGTAGGTGGGAGGAAATAGGATGTTTGAGAAAGCAGTGGCTTCACGGAGAAGCTACTCAATTTTTCTTAAACTCCCACCCAATTTATCATTTTCAAAATTTTCCAATCTCCTCTTTATAATCCTATACATTTAATCCTTCATTTTATTAATTCACTTCACCTCATTTCAAATTGATAATCTCTCCAAAATTCTTTGTGAATTTCATACACGGAAATCAAATTATTCAATAAAAATTCTCGGGTGTTACAATGACAGATCAAGTTGCTCAAAATTTTGTTTACAAAAATATAGGTCAAGTTGTATGCAATAAACATCATGTTCTATTCATAGACGCATGCAATTCTAGATGTCAGTCGTCCTCTTCAATTCTTTGGTCGATCGCATGAAATTTGTTACGGCTTATTCTTAAGAACAACAGTTGACTGCATCCTTCTTGAATCTACGTGATTCTTCTTTTGTCGATCGCCTTCTAACTGTTACAGTTTAGATGGACATTGTTCTAGTCGACTACCACAAAGATTAGACAAACCACTTATCTTGGATGGTTGACCATCGGCTGTAGCCCCTACTGATAAATTCTTCAAATTAGATGGGGACAACCAGCTTCTGTGTTACCTCAACCAGAGCCTTGTATCCATGGAGGTAGTTGATTTCTACCATTTTAAAGGTTGACTGCATAGGACGCCTGGTCAACCGGAGTTTGGTTCTTTGAAACTCGTGAGCACTATGCCCACTTCTTAGGTCAACAACACGTGGTTTGGTACCATTTCTCTGGTTGTTACCACACGAATCATGCTTCAGTACAACTTGCTTTTGGCATTTGAATTATTCTCTGCCCTTTTCGCAAGTCGACCACTAACAATAAGAGGTCGAGGGGTGAAGTCCAAAATACTGAAAAAATATAAAACTTTCTATACAAGGATTACCATAAGTAAATCTCAATCCTAATGTACAGAAATTTGTTAATTCTTATCAAGCTAACATAAGCAACGTAGCATCCTAGACGCAATTCCTTTGTTCTTAAAAACAGGATGTTAACTTTAGACAATGATGGTTTGAAATCCTAGTGCATAATGCAATCCATTTTGCATTATATCATCCTGAACATGTAGACATGACACTTAATGTGCTTGTTAACCAAACAAAAGATATCACAATGTAAGAAATACATGCAATAAACAATGTATCAATTCTCTAGCTTTCATTAAATTGTCAGTTTAGTTAATGAAAGGAAACAAGTCAAACACATAACGTCATACTCATACTTTTTGAGTCTCTCATTGATAATATTTTAGGTTCTCACTGATAGGAAAATGGCTCGTAATGACTTACTTTGCTTTAATAGTTAAGGCTTTTCATCGAGGAGAATATATGATCACTCTCCTTTTTGTTTTTGTTCATTTCACTTATAAACCATTGCCCTTGCATCATCTTCCCATTATGCTACGCCACATGCAATATCCATGGTTAGTGAAAAATAACTTAACTTATGCTCATATTCTTCACAAATGGCTAAGTGCCAACAATACAAGACATAGATTTACATGTAATGCTATAATGTCTCACAATATGCATAACGTGCTCATTCCATCATTTTGTCAATAAATTAAAAAGATAAGGGAATGGATGTAATAACCTGGGAATTTCAAATTTTTAATTTTTAATTTCTGGAATTTTTAGTTTAATCTCGGTCGGAGTTTTGAGAAAATATTTCAACGGGAAAGATTTAAATTATAAGACTCGGAGCCTACTTTTGCGATGGTTTTCGAAATTTAAAGTCGGGAGGTCGAGAAATTTACGAAATTACGGAAGATTTAAACACGTGAGGGCAGTTTTGTAATTTCGTATAAGAAAAAAAAAAAAAGAAATTTTAAAACACCCGAATGGCTTCGGGAAGAAGCCATTTGGATGTCTTCACCACGCACCCGAGAGAGCCGAGAAGGAGACGTGGGAGAGGGGAGAGATTCGAGCTCCGACGACGGTCGACGACCGGAGGAGAAGGATTTCGGCAGTCGACGTGGATAAGGGGCTCCGACAAACCGGGAACGACTTGTAGCCCAGCCATTCCCGTGCCGAAGACCCAAGGTAAACTGCCCTACTCTTTTTTTTCGTTTTTCCGCCAGCAAGTGGGAAGTTCGGTTACTTCCGAACTCTTGCCTGGTTTGAGCTCGGTTCCTGGTGTGAAGAGGCTGGGGTGGGCGCGCTAGGGGCTCGACATTTCCGCCCCAAACCCGGCCGAGGAGAGGTGGGAATGTCCCCTGTTCCTCCTCTAATTGTGGTGGCCGAAGATGTAGGCTACCTGTGTTCCTGCCTCGGCTTGTTGTGCCATGGTATGGAGGAGTTGCAGCAAGGATAATGGGTGGGGGAGGGGAGAGCCGGTGGTGCCCTGGTTTTGAGAGGAAAACCAGGGGAGTTGTGCTACCGTTCGAGCTTTCTGATCGAGAAGCTTCGAAATTGTTATGAGTTATGCATATTGGATTGTAATGTGGCTGCTTGGTGAAGGAATTTGCGAAGTTGGATCGAAGTTAAATTTTCGGCTATTTTTAGGTTAGAAGCAGATTCTGTTTTTGGCCGTTTCGGCCTAGTTTCTGTTGATCGTTTCAAATTCCGTCTTTGTGGGTTAAAATAGGTTGTTAGAAGAACGTGTGGCCACTGAAATCGTTCGATTCCGATATCCGACGCAAAAGTTATGCGCGTCGGAAGTTTATGTCGGATTTTGGTCCAAGTCAAATTAGTGACCGTTTTTCGGCGAATTTCGACGTGGGATAGTGACATGTCTATTTTTGGTGCGAAAAAGCTGAATCGAGTGAGTTTTGGTTGAAGAAAAACACAGGTTGGAATTTTATAAAAAAAATGACAGATTCGGTTTTAGCATTTTTTGCCTATTTGCGGCTTATCATTTTAAAATCCGTCTTAGTATGTTAAACTAGGTTCCCAAGGTGACGTTTAGCCACTTGAATCGTTTGATTCCGTTGACGGACGCAAAAGTTATGCGCATCCGAACATTGGGCTGGTATTCGGCCAAACCAAACCAATGGACCGTTTTAGTTGGAATTTAATGAGTGTAGTTACATAAGGTTATTTTTAGCTAATTGGTGAATGTTGAGATAAATACTGATGAGAAATTGGTTGTATTTTAGGTTGAGGCTTTCTTTTGGCGAAGCTGTGCGTCGAGCGAGCTTGGGACGCCAGGTAAGTAGTGCATGCATGTGTTTTGCCCAAGTGGGCCTACACTGTAGAACTTTAGGGTTTATGTGATTGATTGTGGTGTGCGTGCGTATTGTTTGACATGCATCATATTTTTTAAAAGCGGGAACGAAAATGATTTTTAGCATGTTTGATGTATGAGGTGAGACGTCTGGCGGTGGTACCGCGGACCACGCTAGTGTGCAGGCCGGTGCTTCACCAGTCGCGGATCCTACTCGAGGGGTGGGCCGGCTGGGCCGTCATGCGGCGTGAATGTGTTGACGGTGAGGATATGGGCAGTGGTACCGCGGATCCTACTAGTGTGTGGGCCGGTGCAACACCAGTCGCGGATCCTACTCGAGAGGTGGGCCGGCTGGGCTGTCGCGAAACGTGTGTGTGTGGCAACTGTGGCCCCGTGCTGGGGAGGCTGAGACGGGGGCGACGTGTCAGGGTGTAGAGTGGCGCGAGGTACACCCTTACCCTGATATGGTTGCCGTGTCGTGATGCGTGGGTGTAGCTTGTGGGCCTCGTTACTGGGGAGTCTGGGACGGTGGCAACGTGTCAGGGTGTAGGGTGGCGTGAGGTTCCTCCTTACCCTGGTGCGGCTGCACTACGCGTCACAGATGTGACAACATGAGTGTCAGTGTAGAGACTGCATGTGATAGGATTGCATTGTCGGTTTTTACTTTCATATCGCATTACTTACTGAGCGTTAGGCTTATGTTGTGTGTTCTGTGGTGTAGGTGCTGACGATACTGCTGGTGAGCCTCGAGTGCCTAGTCCTGAGGCGTAGGATGGTTGGCGGCGTGTGACCGCGGCACCGATGGCGGACTTTTGTTAGGGCGACCCGACCCGTGGAGATGGTAGGTTGTGGTCTGGTCGGTTTGTGGGGTTTTCTTCCTTTTACTGTGATTATGTACGGAGGATGGGATTGTTTGTTGTCTGTGCGTCAGTGTACAGGTGTATAGGGAGTGCGTGTGATTTTGGCGACGTACGCATATATTTTACATGTTAGAGTATGGTATTGCTCTATATTGTGAACTTTCTTCATTGTATTGAACGGATTTTTCTTGTCTTCTTACTCTGATTTAGTTAGGATGAACTCTCTGGACGATGGATAGGTAAATATTGTTGGATTCGGGTGAATTGCGTGCAGGGTTTAAATTTTGGGATAGTCAGTTTTTAGCCGTTACTCTGCCGAAATTTCGAGAGAGAGGTTGGGAGTCGTGAGAGTATGGAATGTGTTGAGATATGAATAGGGAGTGCTAGAGACGTGTAGATGGGCGTGGAAGTGTGGCGTGATCGCAGGTGCGCGGGGCACGCGACCCTACGGGTATTCACGGGTCGTGCGACGTCGGGTGAGGGCGTGCGCGCGGACGTGCTGTACAGCGGCAGGGTGCGTGGAGCACGCGGCGCTGTGAGCGTGCGTGTGACACGGTGACGTTGAGTTGGCACGTGCGGCACTGCGAGGGTGCGCACGGGGTTTTGAAGTGGGGACGTGAGTGCGCGGTACCGGGTTTTTTTTTTGTAGTTCGAGGAGTGAGTTGGATTCTTTTCTAGGATTTCAAGTCTTACCGTTTTATTCTGAGTGTTTTAAATGGTCTTCTTTTATCGCTGCGTAGTTTTTATATTGAGGAAAAAGGGAAAGGGGTATTAAATTGAGTGAATTATGTTAAGTGTTTGTGTGTGTGTGTAGTGTGTAGGTGTACTGTAACGCACCGGGAACGCGGGATTTCGCGGGGTGTTATAATGGAAGATCATTGCATGATTAATATTTAATGCATTAACATTGCATTTGTGTGATAATGCGACATGCATTATCTGTATGAAAACAAGAAAATATGTAATTAGTAGACATCATACCTAATCATTATATCTTAATGAAGTGTAAAGTATGTGAATCCACTAATTATATTGGATATCAACAACCTCCTTGAATGCAAAACTCTAAAACTTTATTGCGATGAGACTCTATGAAGTCTAACAGTGCATTGTGGATTGCATACTAGTGTGTAGATACAAGGTGTCATTATTAACATATTGGCATTAGACATTGGAATTTTAGTATGAAAAATATATGATAATGAATAATAAAAATTACCATATGCATTAGTAGTGAACATGGCATGTTGCAGTAGAAAACTAGGATCTTATAAATATCAATGTTCCACTATATAGTGCTTATAATGAAGGTTAAAGGTATGTTAGGCACACGAGGATAGACTTTGAGTATGTTTAGAAACACGAGTTAATTTTTATACTTCTTTAAACCATTGAAGTTTAGATTCTCTTTCTAGACTTTATGAAAATTCACTTTGTGGAAATCCTCTCTTTATATAGATACAAGTGACGATGACCAGAGAAGAAAAGGAGAGTTAAAGGCAGATATACACAGAGTAGATCACTAGTTCTTAATTGGGTATTCTTACTCTCGTTGGGACAACCTTTGTTGTGTGCCTGTGTACTCTAGAGTTTGTGGTTGTGTACGTAGGCTTGTATGGTATTTGTAGTATTCATTTCATAATTTGTTATCATTGACTATAACATATATCACTTTTCATATCACGAAACGTTTTAATAATATCATTTTTCATTGTACTCTTAGAGACACGTTTAAAATTAGGAGTAATATACTATTTCATAAATTTTTCAAATATTTCATTATTGGTGAACGTTAAAGACAACTCGGATTGTGCTACAAGTTTTATTATTATTTCTCTAATTTTATTTTGTTAATATATGAAATTTTCATTACCACTGGCATTCAATAGTGTTGCTTAGAATTTCTTACTTTTTTATTTAAGTGATATTTTTTATATTGCCTACCAATTGTGTTAATTGAACTATCGAAAACGTATGCATAAGTTTTAACACATTATTTACATTGAACTTTTAATTCTATTTTTTCACTAATTTTAACTTTTTTTATGTCAAAAGGATTCCATACATTATATGTTTTTTTTTTTTTTTTTTTCCCAATGTGTAGAAGTGGATACCTTAGACTAAAACAACTTCTCCAACTATCAGGTAAATATATTCTAATGTCAATGTTTGACTATATACATCTAACAAAATCAACATCAAGTGCCTAATGATCTCTAGATGATTTGATTTTCTGTATGTGAGTATCTAAGCTTTTGCTCTCTATACGTATCTTATATTCTTTTGGAGAATAATCTAATGATTTAGTTTAAGGTACTTGAATTATTTGGCTTAAAAAGTAACTACTTGCAATATCCTTACACTTACTTACCTAAGAATACATTAGATTTCTTACTACCAACGTATAAAGAATTTCTTCATTCTCTTAACTCAACTTAATTCGGGAGGCATTGATCTTAGTTAAACTTATTGCCTTTAGCAAAATGAATAAATCTTGCAAGACAAATTTCTTTAGTATGGTTTCGTTATAGCTCTTTTGTGATAGCTCAAACATAGTTCAAGAGCAATCTCAATATAATTGTATTCCTATATCATTGTCGACAAACAATATGTCATCAACTTATAAAAGCAAAATTGTAAATTTGCTTCTACTGACCTTATGGTATGTAAACACATCCTAATTCACCTCATAGTTGAAGAAGTTGATAACTTGGTGAAATTTATAGTACTACCAAGGAGGATATCTCTGGCTGTGCAATGTGTTGGCTTAATAGAGAGATTAAACATAATTTTTTCTATGATTAGTATAATTATTTGAATATATTATTCTAGGTTACTAATGGTTATTAAGTTCAATCTTTGATTAAATATAATTTGAATGTATTATATTTTGAAAGTATATAAATATAATCACTTAGAAAATATTTTTAAAAATAGGTATTTTGAGTGACTAATATGTTTATTGAATCTATACAATATAAGATAAAATTATGATGCAGAACTAAATTGCAAAAGATCAATTTTTAGGGTTAAAAATTTTAGTGTTTTTTAAATAAATTTGTACTAGAAGATTTAAATTATTTTTGGATTTGATTCATATTATAAATTTGTGCTTTAATACGTGGAAAATTTGGAGCATGTTATTTTTATTTGGATTCTAATTCTATACTTTAATTTTATTTGGATTCTGGACTATAATTTGATTTTGGATGTTGATTCTAGATATTTGATTTTATATTAGATTATGATTCTTGATTGTATTGTAATTCTAGCTTCAATATATTGGGATATAGATTCAAATTCGAAATATCATATAACACATGCACATACAAAAGAAGAATTTTTGTTGGATATTTTGACAGTTAAATTTCATAATTTTTATGTGCTATCTAACAAATTTTGGAATCAGATTCAGATTCCAAAGTTTATGATAAACTTTTGTGGTTTTAATTTGTTGCCTGTGGAATTAAGATTAGATTCAGATTTTATGAATGTCTTCGATTTTCCAAATGTAAAATTTGTGAACTTTTGGAATTTCCTCCACGACTTTTTTTGACATGAACTTTGGAATAGTGTCACATTTGCAACATGATTCCAAGGCGTTACAGAATTTAAGATGAGTCGTTGGGTTTTATGCCTTCATGCCCCAACGTGTGCACAAGGATGCAAGGGCATTTACCCAATACCGACGCTTCAGAATAGTGGTCTAGACACTGTACATTTTGTGCTACCCATTAACATATGACGCACACAGGCACCGTGCATTCCTGCGCCCTGTCTCAACGATGCAGGAACAAGCGCTTAGGCACTGGGCAATCTATCCGCAGCGTCTCTATGGTACAATGTCAGCACCTCAGCATTGATGTCTGCATTTTTTTATTGCAATTTTTAAATTCAAATTTCGCAATTCAATTGATTTGCATATCTAATATTCTGATTTAATTAACTGAAGTAACATGTAAATAAATAGCCTCTCCTACTAAGATTATCTAGGATCGGTAATAACCTAAAGGGGTAAGGTGAATAAGGTTATTTTTATTATTTTCGTGTGATTAAATTTTAGTCTTTGCAACCTCAAATTGTAAATTATCTCTCTTAATTAGATTTGTTAAGCTTAATATGCAAGCACAAACAATATAGTAAAAGATAGAAGGGAAGGAGATTGGAAACAGTTTGTTGAGCTGGTTCAACCAACCTATCCAACCTCATATTAATGCCTTTAATTGATCTTAATGTGGCCTCCATGAACAACTTTGGATCATAATTAACATGCTCTTGCCACTACTCGTAGTTTCAAGAAAAATAAAATAAAAACTTGTTAGTGAACAAAATAACTAAACGAAATTCACAGACTTTCTCACGTGTTTACACCCGATCAATGTCCTTACATTCGTGTTTCACTCAAAATATTTGCTTTTATATGATATTTTCACCCTCTTATCTTTTACCCCTCAATTTTCTCTTTAAAAATTAATCAAGAGAAAAATTCAACAAATAAAATAAAGCAAAATCAAACCTTTTAACTTAAATTTGCAATTTCCAAGAACGTTAGAATCAAACAATGAATAGAACATTGATACTCAAGAAAGGAATAGAAGGTTAGGTATTATTGAACCATAAGCAAAAAAAATACGAGTTGAGGTACAAAAGGTGAAAAATATTGATGAAGAAAGTGAGAAAAATGGTGTCATACTAGCACAGCAGAAAATACTTGTTACATGTTCTAAAGATTTTACTTTTCCGAACAATCATTACCTGTTTTCTAATGTGAATTTCTTTATGTATGATCCAGTAGATTCGATGACAAATCTCTTCGAAGAAAAAGACAATTATACGAACTAAAAAAAGTTATAAAATAAAGATTCAATCAAAAATTTTTCAAGTATAAGTGAAAAGTTTAAGAGAAGCATTTTTTAGTTAAATAATACAAATGTAAACTAAAAAAATGTTTAAATTGCACCTTAAAAGCCAACTAAGTAAAAAATATTAAATAGCGCACGCAGTAATGTGTTAGGAGCGCTAGAGAGGCGCAGTAGGCTCAAGGAGGCATGTTGGGCGGGCTACACGCGTAGATAAGCGGATAAACACGTAGCATGTGGGCAGATGAAAGCAATGAACTCGCGGCAGGCGACAAAGTAGGGGAGCGCACACGCCGCACGGTCATCCACACACAAGTTCTCGAAAATTCAGTGTTTTTTAAGTTTTTGACGTTTTAGAGTTTCTATAATTTTTATTTTGACATTTATGAGAGTTTACTATATTTTAGAAGATATTTTGAACTATTTATTATTATTTTGGATAACGATCAAATAAAAGACTGAATTATAAAGTATTTTTTAATTCAAACACCGAACAATTATTTTCGTCAATTTGAACAGACCCACTATGTGAAAAAATTTCAATTTAAACAATAAACTACTATGTGGTATATTCAATTCAAATACTGAATTGAAAAATTACAATATGACCCCTTAATTCCACGTTTTTTAAGTCTCTCATTCCATGTTTTTGAACTTTCTGATCATGTCATTTTCTTCAACAGCACAGTGGAGCACAGTGGGGACAAAAATAAAAGGTCAAAGAAAAAGAGCTTAATAATCAACAGTTGTTTCCTTCCTCGATAGGTTATTTTTCACCAGAATCCTGGCCAACGTGTGCTTTCTCAAAATCTATAATTGAGAAGAGAGAATCCAAGGCCTATCTTTCTCCAATAATTGAATGACTAAGGCAACAATTTGGCTAAAAAAACTGACCAAGCACCATCAAAAACTTGAAGGATTACACAATTCTGGAAATCTCAAGGAAAAGAAAGGAAAGTAAAGCAAAATGGCAAACGTTTATAGTCAGTGGTGCGTTATAATGTTGAAAATTGCAATTGTTGGTAATTTCGAATAGGGAAAATGAAGTGCCAGGGAAAAAGGCGAACGAAAAACATCTGTCGAGTGCAGAACTCAAAGTCAAGGTTCCATCTATGACTCAGGAAACAGCCAAACTACCCTTAAAAACCTAGTAATTTTCCAAAAAAGTTACAGAAATGGATTGTGTCATTTTAGTATTTTTTGAATGGTATCATCGTCCTATTGTCTTCCACAATGCAGGATTAAAAATCTAAGATTCTCTTTGAATCAAATATGAGAAACTTGACTATAATTGAACTTTGTCGATAAAACCAAAGCTAGAAGCTAAAAATATGATATTGTTTAAAGGCATGAACCTTATGATCATTATAAATGCAATTACCTATACTTTTATGGCAGTATGTCCGACGAAGATGATGCTTGGATGTTTTATCATAATGTTAAAAATGATGATTGGATGTTTCATCAGAATGTTAAAAGTGTTTTGTGAACAAAATGAAAGGACTGCATGTAGCTAATTTTGTCTAAGGTACATGGATAAAAGGAATTTAAAGGACTACATTATGAAAATATCTCACATTGCTTTATAATTAAGGCATATACATAAGTTAAAGTTGTCCAAGGAGTGGCTCTTGCAGTTAGTTTTGCTATCTCTTCGTAATTCAGAAAATTTAAGGTTATTTATAGTTGTCATAAAGGAGAAATGACATATTCATGGCTCATTTCTCATTGTGAATGAGAAGAGGAAAGAATCAAGATTAGACACAATGTACTCATCTAGCAAGTGTTATCGATTTAGAATCTGTAAGTGTTCTACTGCAAAAAAGAAATAACAGACAGGAGTTTGTTACTTTTACAAATAAAATAAAACATAAGGAAAAATACACTTCTCATTACGAGTTTGTTCTAATTGATAAACGAGTGTTATTGTGGCATAAGAAATTAGGTCATTCCTTTCAAAAGACGATAAATATACTTGTATCCAATGAGATTCTTGATATAACAAACTATGATATTTGTATCAATTGTATTAAAAACACAAAGCGAGACATAAAAATATTATATGCCAAAATAAATTCACGCATCCTAGAATTGATATATATGAACATTTTTTGACATTCAGTTTAGTCATTTGGAATAATCAACGATATTTCATCGAGTTTGTTGATATTTATGTTGTTGGTATCTATATATTTCATTTGCTAAATACAGTTTCTCATTGCACAATGTGTGGGACACCCAACATGGACTGCCTATTGAGAGAGATGAAGCAACATATAAGAATATGGTAAATGCATGAAAGGTTGTAGCTTACATGTTAAAGAGAGTACTAATTAAGGAAGTATTTTAAACCCTTCATGAATGCTAGACGGACTAAAATCTAATTAGATATTTCCTTTTGGGAAAGCTTATCTAAGGAATGAACTTGGAAGTCATAACGAAAGAAATGGAAATATAAAGTATAGAGAAGTTGCTCCTAATCTCAAGAATTGATTCCATTAACGAGATTCATTAGAAAGAAGACACGTGCAATTCTGGATTTTACACCATTTTTCTCCAAGAATATAAGATTGACATTAGAATGGTTGAAAATGATCTTATTAGTAGATTGATACCATAAGTGAAGAGTTAAAAGTCAACGAAGAACATTGACATTTAGAATCTCGTCTTAATTTTCGAAGGTTAAAAACTCATAACTGGACAGATTTGAAGAGCAATACTAAAAAATATAAGGTTTGTTTTGCCGTAAAAGACTTCTAAAGAAAGTTTAAAAAAAAAAGAGTATTTTTTTCAATTTTATTTAAAAATAATTATTGTATTTGTAGCTCATTTGGTTCTTGAGCTACATAAATACACGCAAGATTGAGTTTAATTATGAAAGACTGCATATAGTACAACAAAAACTCTTTATACTGAATAATTCAAAGGATTAGGCTTGTAAATTAAAGAAATCAATCTAGGGGTAGGGTGGAATCAGTTTGGTTCGGTTTGATTTTAGACAAAATTAGAACAGAACCGAACCAAACCAAATCGGTTTGATTTTGGATAAAGGAAATCAAAGGCAAACTAAGAAAAATCGGAAATCAATGCTCAATTGTCAATCAGTTTTCAGTTCTCTTCAGTTTGGTTTTAGTTCAATTTCGGTTTTCAAATATAGTTTGGACTCGATTTTTTTGATTTGGACTCTATTTGTGTTAGTCTGAACTTGGTTTTCATCGGTAAATGGAAGGTTCTAATTTGAAAATCATTTAAAAAGCCACAAAAAAAATTCTGTTCACAAAAAATTAATAGAGCACACAAACTTAGATTCTCAATCACAATTTTGTCTCTTCTAAAACTAGAACCAATAAGCCGTTGAGGGAATAGCAAAAATTTTCAAGAACTGAAAGGAAACAAAGGCAACAGATCATGGTATTAGGTGCATGTCATGTTTATTGTTTAATACAAAGAAGCTTCAATTAATTAGTGTGAAAACCAGATGTAGAATCCAGAAAACAAAATTAATGCCTACCCTTCCGCACTCGAAACTAGTGGCAGTAGAAAACAAAACTGAAGAAAACACCGACTGAATGAAGACATGTAGGTCACAGATGTACAAGAGAATTATACATGGTGTACGTGTACAATCGTTCAACCAATGACATCCAAATACACCTAGTAGTATTTGTAGGGTTGGGTTAATGTGTCAATGGGTTCAGTTTATTGTTTATAAAAATCTATGTAGTTTAGATTAACTTCTTGTTAGGTTCGGTTTTATTCAATTTTTTTTTATTAGAACTGATAATCTAACTGAACTTTCAGTTCTACTTGTTTTGATTCTAAACTATGTTTTTCCCTCCTCATAACAAAATTGAACCAAACCAAATCAATCGGTTACACTGTTCAAACCAAACCGATTCTCACCCTTATTTCTTGGTTAAGCTTGCCTCTTGTCAATGGTATTATAGGCTTCCTTGAGTCATTCTTTTGGTTTTGAAGATGAATTTATTGATAATTATGTACACGGTAAATTTAATGGAAGCTTCAATGAAATATTGCTTACCAATAACGATATAAGCTAATCAAGAAATTTACCTCAAAGAAATTTGAAAGGAAGAAATTGGTACCTCTTATATATATCAGGAAGTCGTATATGTTGAGATAATTTCGAGGTATTTGGGTTATCACAAACTGACTATAAAAAAATTATTAAAATATTTGACATACATGAGTTAAAGCAGAAATAACCTGTCACTGTACATAACAAATTCAGTAAATAAATGCTCCAGAAATAAATATAAAGTTAAAGAGATTTAGAGCACTCCTTATGCAACGGTTGAGGAAAGACTAACTTATGCTTCAACATGCACGCATTTGCATATAGCATGTATTGGAATTTAGGAGATAAATTTTTGAATCGTTTGTTCTTAGGAACAATGGCTATAATGTACTTGTAGAGAGCAAAAACTCATGCTCAAATACATCATTTGGTGATCATTATGTATTGAGTTTAATGATTTTGTCAGATGTCAGGCGGTCAAAAATTAACTTGATAGTAAGTCAATAGTGTATATCTCAATCGCAACATAAATTTATTTAAAATGAAACATATAGACTTCAAGTACTTAATTATTATAAAATAAATTCAAAGTGATTTTGTATCGACCACTTTTTTCAATAAGATATTGTTCGCTTTGAGGATTAGACTGTAATCCAATATCCTCCCCTCACGGATTTATTTGTCGAGAACTTTTCAGTCGGTCACCCAATCTGCTACTGCTCTCGACAGAACACTCTTAACTTCGGAGTTCTTATGGGATCCGTTACCAATTGTGCTTCAAAACGCGTCTTACTATTTTTGGAAGGATTTCCTTATATATGTTTCATTTCCATATACCACCCCCAAGTAATGTGGGACTGTGACGACCCCCTCTCTACGACCCGGGATTCGCCTACACTCGAGGCATTACGTCACGCCGTCCCTCGAGGTTTGTCCCGCAGTCGTCCTCATACGCACACATCCAGGTCATCACAATCACCCCCCTTTGGAGCCCAACATCTTCGTTGGCCACATTTCCGGTTGGTACAGGCTCTGATATCATTTTCCACGACCACTTTTCCCAGTAAGATATTGTCCGCTTTGGGGATTGGGCCGTAACCCAATATCCTCCCCTCACGGATTTGTTTGGCGAGGACTTCCCAGTCGGTCATCCAACCTGGTACTGCTCTTGTCAGAGCACTCTTAACTTCGGAGTTCTTATGGGATCCGTTACCAATTGTTCTCCAAAACGCGTCTTACTATTTTTGGGAGGATTTCCTTACATATGTTTCATTTTCATATACCACCCCCAAGCAATGTGGGACTGTGACGACCCCCTCTCTACGACCCGAGATTCGCCTACACTCGAGGCGTTACGTCACGCCGTCCCTCGAGGTTTGCCCCGCAGTCATCCTCATACGCATACATCCGAGTCATCACAGATTTATTATTACCGACACAAGCTCAATTATTGTGGATCCACTAATTGAACTCAAAGTCTTTCGAGCATACAACTCATATGGGCATCACTTACTTATATTCCTTTTAGTTAAAATATGTATCTCAGTATACTTGGTTATAAACATATTTCATCATTTTGTTCTACATATTAAAAATATTTGGTTTATTTGTACTTTGAGTTTTGCTATTACTATCCTTAGAAATAAAGTTGAATCATTAGAAAATAAGCATGCTATGATCACATTGTGTGTAATTTTTTAGCCAAACACTCATGACTGATCAAGGTATATATTGATTATATTAGTATAGGGAAACTGGAGAATCTGCCAAAATTTACTGAAAATAAATTTCGTATAAATTTTTTGCAAATTTTTAAGTATAAATTAAAGTCGAGTACTTAAATTTTCGAAAACTAGAGACATACAAATTTTTATCACTTATAACCGTATAAAGAAATTTAAATAAATAAATTAAAATTTTAAGTTGATGTTCGCACGTTTCAAATAAAGTAATTCACAGATAAAAAATGTCGAAATTTATTAGAATGAATTTTTTGAAAAAATTCAAGAATAGCAAGTCAGCAGATGATTTTAATATAAAAATAAATTAAATTAAATTAAATAAGAATAAAATAAAATAAAAAATAATATAATAAAATAAATTTATTTTATTAAAACAATAGATTTTTTGAAAAGAGAGAGGAAAACTTGACACCAGAAAACGACGACCGTTCGGACCGATTTTGGTGTCAAACTCTTCGTCTCGAAGAGTAGATCAACGTTGGTGAAGAACGTTTTCAAAGGTGACCTCTCACTCTCCCGATTTTTGCTCAAGAAGTTTCAGATTTTTGGTCGTCTTTCTTGGTATTTTTGGCAGTAAAGGACCGGATTTAAGGTAAGAAACACATTGAGAGCGTAATTTGGTGAAAAACAGGGTTATAAATTACATTTATCGCGACCTTGAGCATTCGCCGTCGATCAGCCATCGGCAGCCGAGTCAACTCGGCTATGGGCGGAATCAACTCTATCTCTGGGCCGAGTTGACTCGGGCCCAAAGGCCGAGTTGGGCCTTGGTCAGTCCAAGACCAAGCCCTTCAGGCCGAATCCTACCTCAACCCTTCGGGCTGGGTCCTACCCCTGCTAGTTGAGCCTGGTTCGTCCGGGCAATGTCGGATCGACCCAATCCAAGTAGGTCCGACCTGACCTGAGTGGTCCGACCCGACCCGAATCGGTTTTATCCACAGACCTGACCCGATGGGTTCGAACTGAACCGGGTTCGATCTGACCAAACCAAGGGTCAAAGTCAATGGTCAACTTTGACCGTTGCCTTGATTGTTGACCGGCCAACGTTGACTTTGACAGTTGACTTTGGACCAAAAAGTCAACTTGAGTCGTTTGGATTCGTTTTTGCCCCATCTCCCCGTTTATATCATTTTTGACGCCTATTAGAATTTAACAGAGTTTCTCATTTGTGTTAATTTCTAGATTCGGAAGAATTTGCTGAGTTTGAGATAATTCTTGAGGAGTCACCTTTTGCTGAGATTAGGATGACTCGCGACAGGGATATAAGTTATTATACTTATTATGTTATACCTACCCTAGTATGCACGTATATTATTTTTGCTGGGATACCACCAGTATTGACGTTGGTATTTTTACGAGCATGTACATTTTACATTGTTTAGGAATGTACATGTTTTGCTGGACTTATAGTGCCTAGTTGAGTTTAGATGCCATGTTTTACTCACCCTTGCCGACAGACTCAATTTGAGATTTACCGTGAGATTTGTTATGTTGTCATGCATATGTGTTTTATTCCTGCATTGGTTTTCTCACGCACGCCATTGTTTTTTTTATGTGCATTGGAGTTGGTTCTAGAGATAATCATCTGACACTCTCAGCTGGGCCCATACACTGAGAGTATCAAGAGATTTTGCCCAGATGCACCCGTGTTTAAGGGTTGCCGTGGTACTCCCCACACTTATTTGGATAGGGTACTCCCCCTGAGAATAGGAGGAGGACTCTAAGCTTGACTAGTTCTGTGCGGTACTGCTCGCTGAATGAGTGATGGAGTCTGAGCTTGGCTAGCCCTGTTACCCGATCTGGCCAGTGTCTGTTCGTTGCTACCCCGGTTGATAAGTCCATTGCGCGGTCCCATTGGGCCCAGGGTTGGGTGATTGTGTCCCCCTGATGTGCTCTAGCGCGTGTATCCGCGATGGCCCAGGGTATGGTGTGCCGTTGAGCCCCTCCTGGTTGGTTGACATTTTCTCTTCTCCCTATGAGGCTCAACCGGTGTTATCGTGGTATTTCCTTAAGGTGTGATTCGAAAAATCTTTGAGTGACCTCCATTTTCACTATTCACCTGATTTTATATATTATAGTATAGTTGATGTGGGTCTATTTTTACTACACTTATATTATTTTTGAAATTAGCACTATCAATCATTTTAAAAATGAGAAGAGAATTTAATAACACTGAAACCAGTTTTGAATTTTAAAACACGTGCATTGATTTTTAGCGAATATGCATAATGAGAAAAGTGGTAGGTATAACATCACATACTGAGTTTGTCACTCACCCCAATGACTCATTCTTCTACAGGTAGAGGAAAGAAGAATAGAAATCGAGGTTGATAGGATCACGATATAGTGGATTTCCTTAGATATTTTACCTTGATATTTGTATTATGTAAGGACTTCATTTAGTATTGTACTGGGCATTGACATGAATTCTTTTCATTTTCTATATTTCTACTATCGTTTGTATTCTCACATTTGTTATTTCGAGGAGTTCTGGGATTGCTCATAAAAATCTTCCGCACTCAGGCTTAGGTTAGACGATAGATCTCTCCGAAATTGATCGTTTAACGTGGCATTTCTGTTAGGTTATCTTCCGAGTTGTGACAGTACCATTGATGGATTTAGTTATAATAAGTGTAACAAAAGTTGTTTTGACCCTATATTAATATGATTGACGGAAAAAATTATTTTAAAATACTTTTGGTAATGATGACAATTCATAAGCTCATAAAAAGTTTGTTAATACATGATTATAATTAAAATATATAACCTAAATGGGAGAAAGTTGGATAATTAACAATTATTTAGCGAGCTTATGTATTGAATTATAACTATATGTTAACAACTATAATAAAATTATACTCAATTAAGTAATCAAATAAAGATGAACTTTATCATTTAATTAAAGTATAAACATTAATTGGATAGATACCGGTATTTAGGTTTAAGTTGAATGATGTATCAAACATAACTTAGCCCACCTTTTATAATTTAGGGTTTTAATCACTAGGTCAAACGATGAGTTATCTTCCATTATCTCAGTTCCCCGTCGCTCAAAAAATATAGAGATAAGGGTAAAGAATTTTCTCTAAAAAAAATTCGTTATGAACCGAAAGATCACAACCACGGAATCCATAAATAAAGATAAGTTTTATAATCAAACTTGACAAGTCAAATAATATTTTCTAAAGGTAATTTTATGGATTCATATATGTGCTGCTTTATCGTGATGTATTTAATGCAATGATTAGACTTTGAAATATAGAAAATAAATTTTATGGATTCAGTCTAACAAGTAATACATAGATGCCTCATCGAATTGAAGGAGATAAAGTAGAAGAAAAGTTCAACAAAGAAATGGAACGGAACATAGAAGAACGAGTAGGATGCTAGAGGTTGAAAAAGTCGTTGGTCAATTGCTGCTTGTTTAGGTCAGTGAGAGTCATAAACGTTGTGACTTCATCTTTTAGTTGCCACATTTGAATCCAAGCAACCATTGTTCTTGTATGATTTATTTAACATTAGAGTTGGGAGAGGGGGAATAAGGTTTAACCAACTTTTTTGAAATTACCATTGTCTTTGTTGTTATCATAATATATAAACTTCTTACTTGATTAGATAAATTAAATATAATATGCTAGAAAATCAATAAAGCAAACAAAGAAGGAAAAAGATTGCAAACGATATGCTAACGAGCTTCGACCAAATTGTCTATGTTTGCTCTCTAAAATTTTTACTTGAATATTCCTTTATAAATAAACCTTTTCATAAGAAACAATTGAGCTTTTGAATGTCAATCTAATTTTTACAAGTATTCCAATACATAATCTTTTTTATTGATTAAATTTACGAGTGTCAATCAAATCTTAATAACTCTTCAAGGCTGTCAACATTTTGTTCCCACAATAAATAAAAGTGGTGAAAAAGTTTAAAGATAAATAACCTAAACACTCTCAAAGATATATAATCTCTTGTATATGAGTGGGAGAGCTTAGTTTTCTACCTCAAATGTACGCAAGTAAACAGGTAGCACTTCGGGGTAGATCACATTCTGTGAGCTGCACAATAGAATGAGTTTCTATTTATAGTCATATTCAAAATTCTCAAGCATCGGTCAAGCTTTACCATTCATCTCGACAACCACAATATATATAAGTTAAGGACATCAATGAAGATGAAAAATTAGCAGCAAAATATTTTTCATTAAAACGAGATAGAAAGTTAATAGTATGCAAATTTTCATTTTTATAACCAATAAATAATATTTTTCATTTTTTTCATATTTATTCAGCAAATTTTTTATTTAAAAGTAATTTTATATCTTTTATTATATAATTGACTATTGGCCAAAGAATTATGCTTCAAACCAAACTTTTTATATTTTTTTTATTGTTGTTGATACAGATTATTTTCTTTTTTGGTTCTCTCCAAATGTGGCATTTCCTTTGTTTTTAGTATTGGGCAAACTTTGAAAAATCTTCTATCACCTATCTTGAGCCCCCGCAATCTAGATACCACTCATCTTTCAAAGAAGATTGTCAAGTCTAGATGTAAAATTAGGTCTTTTTCTTTGGTAACCAATCTTTCTAAGTTTTTGAGTGTTAGTTTTGATTCCCGTAGGAATCCGTTTCATTTTATCCAAAGATTTATAACCACAAAATTCCATGGGACAAACAAAAGATTTATAATCTATTTCATAACACATTTAACATGTAGTTGTTCAAAAAACAAGTCTTTATAGATATTTTTCTTTTGGAAAGGGTCAAGTTCGGCTTTGCCAAACGTGACTCTTTTTTGACTGAAGAGCGTATTTAGGTACACCTATTTGTTTGTTCTCCTTGCCAACACAATCTCATTTATCTTATTTTTATGTAGATTATATTATTCTTACAAGTAATGATAACTTTTTTTTTAGTGCTTTCATTTGCCAATTTCGCATCGAGCTTGCCATCAAAGATTTGGTCTCCTTTACTACTTTATAGGTCTTTAAGTTATATCTACCTCAAATCATCTATTTCACAACCAAACCAACTATTTTCTTGACATCCTTGTTCTCACTAAACTTTTAAATTACAAAGATGTCACCACGCCAATAGTTGCTAAACAACAATTCTCCTCAAATGGTCCTCTCTTTTTTGGGTGCTATTCTTTGATGCTCTCTTGTTGATGCATTACAATATTTGACAATTTGTAACACCCGGAATTTTTTTTTGCTAGAACTAATTTTTGAACTTACGAAATTGTAATTAGCGGAGTTTTGGTCGGAATTAAAAACGGAGAATTTCTACCACTAAGTAAAAGATTATTTTGAGCCTAATAGAGGGAAAACAAATTTAAGAATCCAACCGGAATCGGACCGTATAACAGATTTATTAAACAGTTAAAAGTTAAGGGTGAAATAATAATTAAGATTATTATTATTATTATTAAAAAATAAAATCAAAACACCTTACGGTGTTTTTCTCCCCAACGTAACCCTCTTCCCCTTCATTTTTCCCCTTCCCCCGCGTAAAAGCCTCGGCGATCTCTCCTTCCAGCAACCGACGATTCTCCTCCGTTCCTCTTCTGTTTCCTCAAATTTAAGGTAAGTTCCTAATAGATAGTTAGTCCTCTAGTTGTTTCAAGTGGTAAAAGTGGAGTTAGAGCAATTATTGGACTTTACAGTAAAATCTAAGTCGGAGGAATGTGATTTCATAGTTATAGTTTATTTTTATTCGTATATTGGTGCTTAAACTGGAAGCATGGGTAGATTATAGGTTTGAATGGAAAAATTGAGCATTTGGATAGTGGAGTGCTCGAGTTGTGGAACGGTTTTTGCTCGGCCATGTTCAGCCAAGTTGTATGTGTTGAATTAGGAAATAGATGAAACCGTTAGGAACTAGACGTCCTATGGAGCCTGTAGCACTTTGGATCGTCCAATTCGGACGAGTATTGGAGAAGTTATGAATTTTCGAAGATTAGTCAGAAATTGAGTTAGAATTCCGGTTTAGGCCGAGTGGAGGTTTAGTTGTTATTTCCTTTAGAGTTTTACGAATTTAATGAAAAGTAGAACTAATAGATGTGTGATTTTATAGCTTTTCCCAAATAGCGTACAAAGTTACAAATTGCAAGGAATTTCTAGGATGCCAGGTAAACAATGTAGTAGGAGTTTTCCTTCGGGCCTACATAATAGTTCAGTAGGATGCATTGCACGTTTACTTTATGTTATGCTTTCATGATTGTGCATCATTGTTTTAAATTAGGAGAACGAGATGAAAATGAATTTTATATTTTTACGAAGTGAAACAGTAGGATGTGATGAGATAAACGAAATAAGATGATACGTAAGAAGATACGAAAGGTGGGGTTGAGTGGTTTTGTCCCCAAAGGTGGATTGCGAGGTGTATCACTCTTCCTCCGCTTTACGTGGTCGCCTTGTCCCCAGAGATGGACCGCGAGATGTGTCCCCTTGATCTAACACGTCAAGAAGAACTCAGTAGTAAGAAGATATAAGAAAAAAACGAAAACGAAAGTAGAGACGAAACTGTAGAAACTGCATATGTTAGGATGTAATTGTTTCAGTGTTTGAGTTTTATGCATTACTTACTTAGCATTACGCTAATAGTTGAGTTTTGTGATGTAGGTGACGACGACATAGCTAGTGAGTACTCAGAGCATGCCCATGATTAGGAGGTGGTTGGAGAAGTACGCACGTGGACGATCTGGCCGGCTGTTAGGGCATTTGGACTATGGTGGGTATAGGTACGAGTTTTGGGTGTGTAATCGAAATGATTTTTGTTGTTTTAAGTCGATTGAATGTATAAATGAATTTCAAACTTTAGTAGTAATTTCCTTTATTTAAATGATGATTTTGAGTTGTTGGAAAAGTGTGCGTTGGGTTATTATTAGCATTGAGTCGAAATCTAATCGATTTTGTGAAGTTTTTAAATAGAGTTCTAGGGAGGAAATATCGAGTGGTCGACCAGACCCTGCAAGTGTCGACCGCGAGGGTCAACCTGCGCGAGCAGAGCCGAAATAAGTGTCAACCTATGGTTGTAGGTGTTGACCGGTAGTGTAAAAATGGTAGTGGTGTCGACCGCGAGGGTCGACCTGCGCAAACAAAGAAGATCAAGGTGTACACTTGTGAAAGCATGTGTCGACCGCTCTCTGAGATGAACGTAGAAGTGTCGGCCGGTGTTCTCAGTGTCGACGGATGAGAAGACCTGAGAGAAACGTAGTGTTGTCCGGCGTTTGTCAGTGTCGACTGATGAAAAAAAAAACCCGAGACAACCCAAGTGTCGATCGATGCTTATGGGTGTCGACCGGTGTCTCTGTTTTATGTTTCATAAAATGAAGTTTTATTCAAACTGATTTTAATCAAGTTTTCCGCTGCAATGCTATTTAAAATATTTTCAAAAACATCGTTTTAAATCGAAAAATAAAAGTTTTAAATTTATCGAATTTCTTTTGAGTGTACTGAGTGAGTAGTAAAAGAGTGCGAACTGAGAGATAGGTAGGGTTTCCAGTGCGTGACACAATTAATATATCTGATCATGCTCACTCTATCAAATTCGTTAGCTTGTTTTTGCACTAAAGATCATTTTCAAGTTGTCAAGCATATGCTTCATTATGTAAATGACACTTTTATTTTGGTTTGACATTTAAAGCTTTTACTTTCACTACAATTACTAGTTGCTTTGATATTGATTGGGTTGATTGTTTAGATAGTCATTGCTCCACATCAGGCTGTTTTATTTATCTTGTTTGCTGGAGCGCAAAGGAACTGTTCACAATCTCTCGATCTAGTTGTGAATATGACATCTTCTTAGTGACTTGCACGTACTTAACTCTAATCTAGTTTCTTACAAGCTTTCAAAAAAATATTGATTGAAATTAAGAAAATTATCAATTTTAACCATTTACTATACCCGTAATTTCAAGTCACCCTCTCTACTAAAAACACCAACAAATCTGTACTATAATTTCGCTATCGGCCTTGTTCTTTTTAATCTTTCCGTCAACACCCACGTTAAGTGGACGTGGGAGCTTCAAAAAAAATATTATTTTATTTTTTTAACAATTAATTTCTAAAAAAATATTAAACGATATTCAATTTACTTACAAATTTTACAATCTCTTTATCACATCATGAAAAAATAATCTATAATTTTTTGTGATTTTATAACAATTGTACGATTTATTATAATTTTTTATAAAATAGTTAAATAAAATTACAATAAATCATACAAGTATTAGAAAATCACAAAAGTTTACAGATTCTCTCGATGTGATAAATATGGTGTAAACATTTCAAGTAAATTGAATATCATTTGATATTTTTTAAAAATTAATTTATGAAGTGAAGAAGAAAATAAGATTAATTTTAAAAAAATACCAAAAGATATTCAATTTTCTTTAATTTTTTATCACATGTTAACTACATTATGAGAAGATAATATATAAATTTTCGTGATTTTGTAATACTTGTATGGTTTATCGTAATTTTATTTAATTATTTTATAAAATAATTATAATGAACCGTACAATTATTATAAAATAACGATAATTTACAAATTATTTTTTCATGATGTGTTGAATAAGTGCTAAAAATTTTAAGTACATTAGATATTTTTTTAAATTAATTGATAAAATAAAAAAAAATAAAAAAAATATTTTTTTTGAAACTCCCATGTGCAATTAACGTGGTTGTTAATGGAAAGATTAAAAATGTTAAAGTCGATAATGACATTATAGTACATGGTTCCGTTTGTTGATATTTTTAGTAGAAGAGGCTGAAATTATAGGTATAGTACATGGTTAAAATTGATAATTTATTTTGAAATTATCATCTTCCTCGTGAACTTGTGGTTGCTGACACCTTATGCACTCAGTATGTTCTCTCTTCTTTGTAGATGAGTGATATTTCACATATAGTGTCTCTCGACCAATTCTTGTTTTCTTTGGTTCCAAATTTCACGTCTGTTCAACAAATTCTTCGCTTAGGTTCTCCTCAAGATACTTCAAAATCTTTTCTCAAGGATAATCCATAATCCTTTCCCAATATTTAGCTATCTTCTCTATAAATATATTTAATGTCCATGATTATAGAGTTATATTTTTTTATATGATTTATTTTTTTATATAATTTTCTTTTCCAACGACTAGTGGATTCATGTGTGATGCACGTGTCTATTGTATGATACGTGCTATTAAAGAAAACTACAAGAAATATAACAATCTTGACTATTCAAAAAATGTTACAGAAAATTAGCAAAACATATGATACGTGTCATTATAACACGCTAAATGAGATAAAAAAATTATCTCTTTATAAATACTGTAAAATAAGTCAAGCATATTACATGTATCATTATAGTAAACTATAATTTTTTATTTTTAACGCTACAAAGAATATTGCGACATATATTACACGTCTAATACGTGTCATTGTAGTACACTAAGGAGATGAAGAATCCCGACTCTTTGAAAGTGTCGTAGCAAATGACATGTATCATTCAAATTCATAATACAAATATAAATAGTTATTCAGACACGTATCATTACAATAAATTACATTTTTAGCATTTAGTATTATTAGTGCTACAAAAAATATATTAAGTATATTACATATCTAATATGTGTCATTATAGAAGAGACGAAGAGTCGCAACTCTTTGAGAATGTTGTAATGAATATGTAAGCAAATAACACATAATTGAAATTCAGAATATAAATACAAATGGTCATCTAGATATGTATAATTGTATAATGACATTTTATTATAATTACTCAGTTGATAAATATGTAATAAAAAAAAAGTTGATAAAAACAAAAAAAAATCTAAGAAGATATTCCATTATAATATTTGTTAAATTACTTAGTGAATAAATATTTAATAAAACAAATCTGATAAAAAAGATTCTGAAAAAATATATTATATTTTAAGGTAAAATAAAAAAATTATGATAATTTAAAATAAAATAATAAGTTATATAAAAATATTTTATTATAATATTCTTTAAATTCCTTAATAGATCAGCAAATTGTAAAAATATAAATGTTGATAAAAATAAACATTATCGTGACAAAAGATATTACTCATTTATATTTTAAAGTATAATTTATTAATACAAATAAAATAAATCAAAATATTAAATAAAATTATAAATAATACAATATTGTATTTGTATTTACTTAATTATAATGATGTAAATAAATAGAAGAATCAAATGAATTTATAAATGTATGATATGAAAACTCACGTATCACTGGAGGACACAAGGTGTTATTTTTAAAAAATACAGCTAGTCAATACATGTCATTTTAGTACGAAATCAACGTGACAAAAAAATTGAAGAATTTCATATTATGACAAAGAAGATGAAGAGTCAAAATATAGATGGAATACAAGTGTCAAATAGAAAATGAGAGCAAATAAAAAGAGATAATGCCGAAGTTTGGAAGGATGAAGAGAAAGAGAGTGAAAATATTTTATCTTGATAATATTTAAATTATTTAAAAAACTAATATATTTGTCAAAATAAAATATTATCACGAAAAAAAGACATTAAAATATTATATTTAAAAATATAAAACATTAAAATAAAATAAATTAAAATAATTTAGTTAAATCAAAACATTAAAAGTTTTGTCACGTACGCTTGACAAGAAAGTAATATATAAAATGAATCTAGTATTGTATTTGCATTTAATTCATCGTAATGATGAAAATAAATAAAAAAATTGTAACACCCCGCTGGAACCCCACGTTCCCAGTGCGCTACAGTGCACCTACACACTACACACACACTAACACTTAACATAATCCACTCAATTTAATATCTTTTTGTTTTCAATTTATTTTTTTTTTTACTCGATTCGAAAACAACTCGCGTCCCGAAAAGGCGACACGAAATCCTCAGCAAAAAAAAAAACTACGCAGTGGAAAAAAAAACCATTTAAAATAGCTTAAGTAAAACTGTAAGACTCGAGATCTTAAAAAAAAAGTCCAACGTACCCCTCGGGCTACACATTCCAGTCCCGCGCACTCACGTCTCCACTTCGGCACCCCACGCACACTCTCACGGTGCCGCACATACCACTCAACGTTACTGTGTTTCGCGCACGCTCACAGCGCCGCGTGCCCCACGCACCTTGCCGCTGTACAGCACGTCCGCGCGCACACCCTCACCCGGTGTCGCACGACCCGTGGGTACCCACAGGGCCGCATGCCCCGCGCACCTGCGATCACGCCGCACATCCACGCTCATCTAAACTTCTCTAGCA
>CM039519.1:10503080-10530641 GCA_022433055.1 Begonia peltatifolia | reverse complement strand
AAATTCGAATTTCACAACTCCTATACAGAATTGGTCATATCCCACTTATACATTCCGGCCAAGCTTGCCGGAATTGACAAGAGGCCGAGCACCAAGCTCGGCCAACAACAGGGAACAGGGCTCGCCTTCGGTTTTCCCCCCTCCAAATTCCCGGCACTTCCCCCTCAACACTTCAGCCAAAATTACCGAAAATGGAGGGGGAAGGGGGGGCTGAGCCTTACACTCGACCAAACCGGACAGAACGGACAGAGGGAGGAAGAGAGGCTTACCGAGCAAATGGAGTTCTGCGCGCAACGGAAAAAGTAATATTCCAGTAAGGCGCCCAAATCGTCGATGACAGAGTTGGTCAGCAACCCGCCCTTCGCGGTCGTCGGCAGAACACGCTCGGGCTCGCTACCTTCAGAAATTCGAGCTACAGCAACCAAACGACTCCGAATTGCCGGAGAAGAACCACTCGGCCGCGGTTTCGCTCACACCCTCGAGTACGACGTCCACCGATCGAAGATCGCACCTCCACTCCCGATCGCCCTCTCTCCCTCGCGCCTCTCCCCTGCTTCCCTCGGGTGGCAAAGTGAAAACAGCTGAATGGCTTCTTCCCGAAGCCATTCGGTTGTTATGTGATGTTTTTTTTTTTTTTTTAATATACCAAATTACAAAACTGCCCTCACGTGTTTAAATCTTCCGTAATTTCGTTAATTTCTCGACCTCCCGACTTGAAATTCCGAAAAACATCGCAAAAGTAGGCTCCGAGTTTTATAATTTAAATCTTTCCCGTTGAAATATTTCTCAAAACTCCGAGCGGGATTAAACTAAAAATTCCAGAAATTAAAAATAAAATTCGAAATTAGCGGGTTATTACAAAAATCACGAGAAATTAATAGAGAATATGACACGAAAATCCACATATCATTAGAAGACATCACGTGTTAATTCTTCGAAAAATATAATCAACCAATACATGTCATTACTGTGAGAGATTAATATGATAAAAAAGCTGAAGAGTCTCGAATTATGACAAAGAAAATAAAGAGTCAGACTAAAAATAGAGGAACTGTCAAATGGAAATGGAGAGCGGATGGACAGAGAGTCTGTGAGAGAGAAAAAGAGTGATCTGAAAATGTAATTCTTTGTATTTCTATACCTGGTACAAATGAAAAACAATCATGAAAAAATTTTAAAAATGATGATTTTTTTTTTTTTTTTGGAGGAAATCATATTCATTGAAGTTAAAAAGAAAAGTAGAAATTATCTATATTTTTAGAGATAGAAAAAAAAATAAAAAAAAATTGTTTAAATGATAAAATAAATAATTCATTAAAATAAATGGTGATATCTGAAATTAGATTTTCTTTTAATAGTTACGTTTATTTAATTTTCTTTTTGTCAATTACTTGATGTGAAACTTTGATTTTGGGTAATTCATACCCTATCAACAATACAAAATTAATAATAGAATTACTGTATCATTTGTAATAACTCGAAAATTTTAGATTTTTAAATTTTATTCCTGAAACTTTTACTTTAAATTCGGTTGGAGTTTCGAAAAATATTTTAACGGAAAAATTAAATTATAAGACTCGGAGTCTAGTTTGGTGGTGGGTTTCAAGATTTTAAGTCGAGAGGATGAGAATTTTACGAATTTACGGACAATGAAAACACGTGAGGGCGTTTTGGTAATTTGCAATTAAATTAAATTATTATTTTTTTTAAAGAGTGGAATGGCTTCGGGTGGAAGCCATTCCACCCTGTTTTGTCCCGCGGCCGAGGGTAGAGGGAGACGCGAGAAAGGGAGAAAGCGATCGGGGAAGAGGACGAACTGTTGGCGATCGACCATCGGAGGGGAGACGCGACGCGCTAGACAGCTCCGGCAAGGCAGAACTCGGTGAGAGTGGGTTCTTCCCGAGCTAAAAACACAGGTGAGTTCTCCCCTATTTCGGTTTCTATCGACCGAACTTGGAAGCTCAGTCATTCTTGAAAATTTCCATCGGTTAGAGTCGTTTTGTGGGGTGTTTTAGGACCTAGCGAGAGTGTGTGTGTGGCTCGACCTTCTCGCGACAGAACCGAATGAGAAACAGGGAATTCTCTCTTTCGGTCCTGCCCTGCTTTGATGGCCGAGCGTGGAGTTGTTTTGCTCTCTACATTTTAGGGATTTTGTGATAAAATTTAGAAGGAATGAGGGTGGATTTCAGGGCTCAATGAACCGATTGAAAATTTCTCGGTTTTGGGAAGAAAACCGTGGGAAATTTTGTGCTGCCATGTTATTTTCTATTTAGGAACCACCAAATTGTTAATGTATGCATTGGTAGACCGAAATGTGGATGTTCGGTGAAGAAGTTGGCGAAATTGGACCGAAGTTGAGATTTCAGAAATTTTTTCGTATAAGAACAGTTCTGTTTTTGTAGATTTTGATGGGGTTACGGTTAATTGTTTTAAATTTTGTTTTTGTGGGTTAAATTAGGTTGTTAGAGAGACGTATGTCTGCTGGAATCGTTCGATTCCGATATCGGACGCAAAAGTAATGCGCGTCGGAAGTTTATGTCGGATTTTGGTCCAAGTCAAATTAGCGAGCGTTTTTCATAGAATTGCGACGTGTGATAGTAGCATAGCCGTTTTTTATGCATAAAACTAGTTTTGAGGGAGTTTTGGTGGAAGAAAAACGAAAGTGTGCAATTGGATAAAAAATGGCAGATTCAATTTTTGGTGTTTTTCACCTGCTGTGGCAGATTCAGTTTTAGTATGTTAAACTAGGTTCCTAGGGGGACGTTTAGCCACTTGAATCGTTCGATTCCGTTAACGGACGCAAAAGTTATGCGCGTCCGAACCTTAGGCTGGTTTTCGAGCGAACTACATTGGTGACCCGTTTTAATTGGAATTTCATGGGTTTAATTAAGAGATGTCATTTTTAGCTATTTGATGAATTTTGAAGCTAGATTGATGAGTGTTTGTTTGTGTTTTAGGTTGAGAAACTTTTTGACGAAGTCGTGCGTCGAGTGAGCGTAGGACGCCAGGTAAGTAGTGCATGCATGTGTTTTGCCCAAGTGGGCCTACACCGTAGAACTTTAGGATTTTATGTGATTGATTGTGGTGTGCGTGCATATTGTTTGACATGCATCATTTTTTTTAAAACGGGAACGAAAATGGTTTTGAGCATGTTTTGAGTATGTGGTGAGACGCGTGGTGGTGGTACCGCGGATCCTGCTAGTGTGCGGGCCCTTGCTTCACTAGTCACGGATTTCACTCGAGGAGTGGGCCGGCTGGGCCGTCACATGGCGTGAATGTGTTGACGGTGAGGGTGATGGGCCGTGGTACCGCAGATGCTACTAGTGTGTGGGCCGGTGCAACACCAATCGCGGATTCCGCTCGAGGAGTGGGCCGGCTGGGATATCGCGAAACGTGTGTGTGTGGCAACTGTGGCCCCGTGCTGGGGAGGCTGGGACCGGGGCGATGTGTCAGGGTCTAGTGTGGCGCGAGGTACACCCTTACCCATATGTGGTTGCTGTGTAGTGATGCGTGTGTGTAACTTGTGGGCCTCGTTGCTGGGGAGTCCGTGACGGTGGCGACGTGTCAGGGTGTAGGGTGGTGTTAGGTTCCTCCTTATCCTGGTGTGGCTACACTACATGGCACAGTTGTGACAACATGAGTGCGAGTGTAGAGACTGCATGTGATAGGATTGCATTGACGGCTTTTTACTTTCATATTGTACTACTTACTGAGCATTAGGCTTATGTTGTGTGTTATGTGGTGTAGGTGGTGACGATATTGCTAGTGAGCCTCGAGAGCCTAGTCCTGAGCCATAGGATGGTTGGCAGCGTGCGACCGAGCACCGGATGACGAATTTTGTTAGGGCGACCCGACACGCGGGGATGGTAGGTGGTGGCCTGGTTTGTTTGCGGGTATTTTTCTTTTGCAGTGATAATGTACAGTCGATGAGATGAGTTGTATATGCATCAGTGTATAGGTGTGTATAGGTGTATATAGAGTGCGTGTGATTTTGGTGACGTACGCATATATTTTACATGTAGGAGCTTGGAATTGCTCTATACTGTGAATTTTTTTCATTTGTATTTGATGGATTTTTGTCGTCTTCATACTCTGATTTTATTATGGTAACTTCTCTGGATGGTTGATAGATAAATACTATTAGTTTTTGGTGAACTGTGTGCAGGGTTTAAAATTTTGGGGATAGCCAGTTTTTAGGCGTTACTCTGCCGAAATCTCGGGAGAGGGGTTGAGAGTCGAAAGGATATGGAATAGGTTGAGATGTGTACAGTGAATGCTAGAGAAGTGTAGATGAGCGTGGGAGTGCGGCGTGATCGCAAGTGCGCGGGGCACGTGGCCCTGCGGGTGCTCACGGGTCGTGCAGCGCCGGGTGAGGGCGTGCGTGCGGACGTGCTGTATAGCAGCAGGGTGCGTGGGGCACGCGGCGCTGTGAGCTTGCGCGAGGCGCGGTGATGTTGAGTTGGCGCGTGCGGCACCGCGAGGGTGTGTGCGGCGCATCGAAGTGGGGACGTGAGTGTGCGGTATCGGATTTGTGTAGCTCGAGGGGTGCGTTGTACTTTTTTCTAGGATTTCGAGTCTTGTTGGTTTATTTTAAAACTATTTTAAAAGGTTGTCTTTTCCGTTGCGTAGTTTTCTTTTATATTAAGGATTTCGTGTTCCTTCTTCAGGATGCGAGTTGTTTTCGAATCAGGTCGAAAATTTTTCATACTTACAAATGTCCTTTTGAAAATGATTTGAAAACGAGAGTGGTTGTAATAACCCGGGAATTTCGAATTTATATTTATATTTTTAGAATTTTTAATTTAATCCCGGTCGGAGTTTTGAGAAATATTTCAACAGGAAATATTTGAATTATAAGACTCGGAGCCTACTTTTGCGAAGTTTTTCGGAATTTAAAGTCGGGAAGTCGAGAAAGTTACAAAATTTCGGACGATTGAAGCACGTGAGGGCAATTTGGTAATTTGTATTTTTATTATTTAAAAAAAAAATAAATAAATAAATACAAACCACCCGAATGGCTTCGGGAAGAAGCCATTCGGCTGGTTTCCTGCGAGCAACCGAGAGCGCCGAGAGCTAGCGTGTAGGGGAGAGTGGTCGTGTGCGGAGCTGTGATCGACTGCCGGCGAGCGGGGGTGCAAGGTGCGGGTTGCGAACAGGTGCTGCTGTCCTGACGAACCGAAACCATTCGGTTTCAGCAGCTCGAATTCCCGAGAGAGCTGAGAGTGAGACGCGGGAGAGGGGAGGAAAATCCTCGAGTTCCGATTCTTCGGCAGACGCGAGTGGGCGTTGGGGAGACTGCCGGGACTGGGTGTTCGGCTATGCATTGCCCTCCATTCGACCAAGTGCACAGTAACGCAACGGTAAGCTCTTTCCTTGTTCTGCCGTCCCATTTTTTTTGGCTTGGCCGAGCTTAGTGCTCGGCCTGCTTTCGGCATTGATGAAATTTGGCCGCAAGTGGTAGGGTAGCGCAAAGGTGATGCTGCGAGCTTAAGGAAACCGAAGGTGAGCCCTGTCGGTTTCCTGTTTCGGCCGAGCTTAGTGCTCGGTCTTCTTGCCTTTGCAGTGAGCTTGGCCGAGAGTTATGGACGAGATGAGGCTAGTTGTGTGTGGAAGTTTGTAAATTGAAGTTTGTAATAAAAAATTTAACCATTTTTGTGCAGGGGCAGTTCGATTTTTAGCTAATTTGACCTAGTTTTGGTTAATTGTTTTAAGTTATGTTCTTGTGGGATGGATTAGGCTGTTCGAGGGACGTATGGCCGCTAGAATCGTTCGATTCCGATATCCGACGCAAAAGTTATGCGCGTTGGAAGTTTATGCGAGATTTTGGTTTAAGTCAAATTAGTGACCCTTTTTCGTGGAAATTCGACGTGTGAGAGTAGCATAGCCATTTTGATGCATATAACTAGTTGGGAGTGAGTTTTGGTTGAAGGGAAGTGAAAATGTGAAATTTTAATAAAAATGGCAGATTCGGTTATTGGCATTTTTCGCCTATCTGCGGCCTACCGATTTAAAATCCGTCTTGGGATGTTAAACTAGGTTCCTAAGGGAACGTTTAGCCACTTGAATCGCTCGATTCCGTTAGCGGACGCAAAAGTTATGCACATCCGAACGTTGGGCTGGTTTTCAGCCAAACCAAACCAATGAACCGTTTTAGTTGGAATTTAATGAGTGTAGTTAGATAAGGTTATTTTTAGCTAATTGGTAAATGTTGGGAGAAATACTGATGGGAAATTGGTTGTGTTGTAGGTTGAGGCTTTCTGTTGGCGAAGCTGTGTATCGAGCGAGCTTAGTACGCCAGGTAAGTAGTGCGTGCATGTGTTTTGCCCAAGTGGGCCTACACTGTAGAACTTTAGTGTTTATGTGTTTGATTGCGGTGTGTGTGCGTATTGTGTGACATGCATCATATTTTTTTTAAAAACGGGAATGAAAATGATTTTTAGCATGCTTTAATGTATGAGGTGAGACGTGTGGCGGTGGTACCGCGGATCCCGCTAGTGTGTGGGCCGGTGCTTCACCAGTCGCGGATCCTAATCGAGTAGTGGGCCGGCTGGGCCGTTATGCGGCGTGAATGTGTTGACGGTGAGGATATGGGCAGTGGTACCGCGGATCCTACTAGTGTGTGGGCCGGTGCAACACCAGTCGCGGATCCTACTCGAGGGGTGGGCCGGCTGGGCTGTCGCGAAACGTGTGCGTGTGGCAACTGTGGCCCCGTGCTGGGGAGGCTGGGACGGGGGCGACGTGTCAGGGTGTAGAGTGGCGCGAGGTACACCCTTACCCTGATGTGGTTGCCGTGTGGTGATGCGTGGGTGTAGCTTGTGGGCCTCGTTGCTGGGGAGTCCGGGACGGTGGCGACGTGTTAGGATGTAGGGTGGCGTGAGGTTCCTCCTTACCCTGGTGCGGCTGCACTACGCGTCACAGATGTGACAACATGAGTGTGAGTGTAGAGACTGCATGTGATAGGATTGCATTGTCGGCTTTTACTTTCATATTGCATTACTTACTGAGCGTTAGGTTTATGTTGTGTGTTCTGTGGTGTAGGTGCTGACGATACCGCTGGTGAGCCTCGAGTGCCTAGTCCTGAGGCGTAGGATGGTTGGCGGCGTGCGACTGCGGCACCGGATGGCGGACTTTTGTTAGGGCGACCCGACCCGTGGATATGGCAGGTTGTGGCCTGGTTGGTTTGTGGGTTTTCTTTCTTTTGCGGTGATTATGTACGGAGGATGGGATTGATTGTTGTATATGCGTCAGTGTATAGGTGTATATGGAGTGCGTGTGATTTTGGTAACGTACACGGATATTTTCCATGTTAGAGTATGTTATTTCTCTATACTGGAGACTTTCTTCATTTGTATTTGACGGATTTTCGTCGCCTTCTTACTCTGATTTGGGTTGGGATGATTTCTCTGGATGATGGATAGGTAAATATTGTTGGATTTTGGTGAATTGTGTGCAGGGTTTAAATTTTGGGATAGTCATTTTTTAGTCGTTACTCTGCCGAAATTTCGGGAGAGAGGTTGGGAGTCGAGGAGATACGAAATAGGTTGAAGTGTGAACAGTAAATGCTAGAAAAAGGTAGATGAGCGTGGAAGTGCGGCGTTATTGCAGGTGCGCGGGGCACGCGGCCCTGTGGGTGCACACGGGTCATGCGGCGCCAGGTGAGGGCGTGCGCGCGGACGTGCTGTACAGAGGCAGGGTGCGTGGGGCACGCGGCGCTGTGAGCGTGCGCGAGATACAGTGACGTTGGGTTGGCACCTGTGGCACCGTGGTGGTGTACGCGGGGTGTCGGAGTGGGGTCGTGAGTGCTTGGGACCGGACTGGGTAGTTCGTTGGGTGCGTGGGGTTCTTTCCTAGGATTTCAAGTCTTACCGTTTTATCTCAAATTGTTTTAAATGGTTTTCTTTTCCGCTGCGTAGTTTTATGTTGAGGACTTCGTGTTTCCTCTTCGGGACGCGAGTTGTTTTTCGAATCGAGTCGAAAATTTTTCATAGTCACAAATGTGCTTTTGAACATGATTTGAAAACGAAAGGGGTATTGAATTGAGTTAGTTGTGTCAAGTGTTAGTGTGTGTGTGTAGTGTGTAGATGCACTGTAGCGCACCGAGAACGCGGGGTTTCTCGGGGTGTTACAGTGGTATTAAAGTGGGTGAGTTCTGTCAAGTTTTAGTGTATGTCATAGTGTGTAGATGCACTGTAGCGCACCAGGAACGTGAGGTTTCCCAAGGTGTTACATCATTCAAGGAAAAAAATAAAAAAATTAAACTCTAATCGAACTTTGTCGATATAACCATGTTTATCAATTTAAAAATTTGATCCGAATCATACCTGTTGACTAATCAGAACAATAAAATACGATCAATCAAGTTAATACTTGATAAAAATCAAGTTCTTCACATATAACAGAAGAGAATATTCTCTAAAAAAACTCAAATTTTTCTATATTAATTAGAGCTAATGCCGCAAAGGTTAAGCTTCAAACAATAATTAAATATTTATAAACAAATTCTAGTATTAAATATTTGGAAAAAGAAACTAAGATAATGATAAAAATTTAACAAAAATAAAAGAAATTGGTTGCTCTTTAAAGATCAGATTGCATCTCGCATTAAATTTGATTTGAATGTGATTTGCATGTGCATGATACATATCTTTTTTTAATTTTTGCATGTGCATGTGTGACGTACACTTTCTCTACGTGATAAAATATTTTCATATAATTTATGATTTTAATTGAAATCTCTCTGTCTACAAAAGTGAAGATAAATTTGTTTCTTTTAACATCTTTTAGTTTTATTTCATTTTTCTCGCTCACATCAATACATTATTATGGTGACATATTATTATTATTATTATTTAATGACTCTTCATCTTTTGTGTCTTAGTCTTCTCATTTATGTCTCTTTCAGTCTTAGGATGTTTACTATTATTTATTTTAGTTATAATTATCTTTTCTAATTTTTAATTATTTTTTCAATCTTTTTTACTATAAATTGGTACAAAGATCTCATGGTGTCTTAATGTAATGACCACACAGGCCACCACAATACTTAACATAACTTACAAGCACTTTAAAGCATTTTGGACGTAATAATTTTTTTTTTATCCCAACACTTATTACACTTCACGACATTTACACTTCAACCCTTGTATCCAACCTATAAAACATCACCTAAATACCATCAATATGACAACCTTCTAATCTATGCAAAAACTCGAGATACGAAGTGAAAATTTTAAAAACAAAATGTATAGATGTATTTAAAAACTAGACATATTCATATAAACGAAATGACTCCCAAACAGTTCAAGTACTTTTAAATTCTTAAAAAATATCTATACATCTTACTCAAAAGATTATAAAATATTTACATGATACATTGAAAACATCACCCATAGCTCAAAATGTCGTCTGACTGCCACAACCAACCCCCATGAGCTTGTTTCTCCAACTGTATTTATTCATCAACTTGAGACTTGAAGTCCTCATATGTACGATCAGTACTTACATCACAAAGTTTAACTAATGAGTCTAACGCTCAGCAATATCATATCAATGCTATAAAATGCTCGTGCTATGCATGATCGTTTTTATAACATGTTTATACTTTACATTTTATTTAGTTCCAGTGACATGGTAGTTAAAGGGGCGTGTTAAGGGAGTAAGCTCAGTAAACATGTCATGTGTCCCTCCGACCCAGGTCAGCCCCATGATCCGTGGAGTTTTAACCGCCCCCTGACCCACCCAGCGGTAAGGATACGCAGGGTTTACGGTGGACGATATCGTATAACATTCTCCGTCCCACAACTTAATCGATACATTACATAACATAACATTTTTTTTATCTTTCTTACGTGAAACATGTGCATAAAATATTTTGTATTATTTCTTGAAAATATGATGCATGAACATACAAGTGTGTATGTAACATCTTACATAACCTCAATGCATAATAAAAACAATATTCGATGCATAACATAGACAATTCTTCAAGGGATTTCAATAAAACAACCCACTTAACTCTAAATATCTACTAATAACATAACTACTCTTAAGTCATACCCTATAAAAGTATATAGACCTAGTACCTTGTGATGTAGGCCTTAAGAGTCAAATACATGCAATATAAATTTACCTGGAGTCCTTAGCAAGTCAAAGTACTTGGTGAATTCCTTTTGAAACTTAAAGACTTAAAACACATTTACTCAAATCATCAACATTCACAATCGCAAACTTCAATCACCACTATCATTCTAACATCAACCTCATTCCAACAACTTCAATCCAATTAACTCAAAACTAATGCTCTAGGTAATTAACATTTCAATCAACATTCATGCAAACAACTTATAATTAAGCAAAAACCTGGATTTGGCCTATGATTTTGGGCAAATTTCAAAAATTCATAACAATTTGTATACTTAACCAATTTCATTAATTTTAAAGCCTATAGATTCATTAAAGTGTTTCATTTACCGCATTAAAATAGTTTTGCAGGATAAAACCAGGAAGAGGTTCAAAAAGCATCGGCACAGTAATTTCATTTTACAATTTTGCCTAAACTTTGAAAATTCGTAACTTAATGTACGCATATTCGAATGCTTCAATTCAAAAGCCAAAATTTAACTTAATGTGTCTCGTTTATCATAGATTCATCCATTTATCAAAAGAAAATAGGAAGTTAGAACAGAATTTCAAAAACTGAACTGCTCACTTAAATTTTCAGTTTTTACACAATAACTTTCAAAAATTCATAACGTATTCAATTATTATCTGATTTCAACTATTCAACAGCCAAATTAAACCTTAAAATATCTAGTTCAACATAGAACCATCCATTTGTCAAAAGAGAAACGGAATTAAGATCAGAAATTCAAAAACAGAAACTGCCTTGCTTTGGCCGATTCCTAACCTAGTTTCCAAATATTCTTCTAACATGCATAGTTTTCTATTGTCTATCCATTTAAACCATTAGAATAACTTTCTAACATATATTAGCATCAACCAACCAGAAAATCCAAGAAGAAATGTCAGAATTTCGTACCCTCAAAAGTCCAAACAAAACTTGCAGAAACTAACACTTAATTTCCATAATAATACTTAATTAGTAACAGAACCAAACCCCACCTTTTAAGTCTTCAAATGTTGGAGGTCTTATGTGTAGAAAATTGGTCAATGGAGGAAGGAGAGCTGTTGATTGTCTTGGAGAAGGAAAAGAAGATTAGGGTTAAATATAACTTGGTGTTTTAATTATAACCAAGTAAAAATTTACTTTTTACTTTAGTACTTCCTGTGTAGTTTTTGCTTGGACTACATGTAGCCCTAGTTGTATTACAAACTTCCTCCTCCAAGTGTATTTTCACCACAACACACTCCATCTTCTTTTCACTTTTGCTTCTCATTTCATTTTTCTTAAATTAATTCTACATGTAGTTTTGTTAAAACTACATGTGTTTTGCCCTATAAATTTAAACTTTCTCTTTCATTTCTTCTTTGATTTATCATAAATTTTCTAACTCCTCATGTCATCAATTTAAACGATTAATTTTCATTAACCCTTTGTTCATACTTATTTATCCATAAATTACCACTTTTCCATACTAATTTTCATTTCTTCCTCTTTTATTTTCATTTCTTCCTCTTCTATTTTCATCAATCGTCCAAAACAATTCATCCAAAATATACATTACATTAACAGATTATTTGTACATACTATTTTAGGGACAATTACATGATAAAGAAACTTTAGGTGTTACACTTAATTTTTGGCATTTCTATGTTTCTTTTAATGATTTCTTTAATGGTATTTCTTTCAATTTATTCAATTTTTCTTCAATTTCTTATAATGGTATTTTCTTTAATCTCTTTAGATTTCTTTCAATTTTTTTTTTACTTTTACCTCACGTCACCCCTCTCTCCATATACTTGCAGCAAATAAATAAATAAAAGACATTTTTTCTCTACAGACAATTTTTCATAATCATCTTTTCTGTCTTATATCGGAGCCAAGGTATGTGATATGAAAGGCAGTATGGTTTTGCAGTCAATCTACATTCGAGACCAATTACTTAAGAGCCATGCTATTTTATTGAGAATAGAAGATATTATTTGAGCCGAATTGCTTTTTTGAGAAGAGATGTTATTCAAGTAAGACACCTCCTTAATAGAGAAGCTATCATTGTGTTGAATGAGAGACAATAATGTGGTAAATCTCGAAGTCGTCAAAAGGCTCAAAAGAAGGTGTGATTTTTACATAGTGGAGAGATAGTTATCTATCACCCAAAAGAAGGACATGTTGTTTTCCAAAGTTAGTAGAGTCATCTGATGCCAAGTTCCTAAGAAAGGGGTGTGAGAAGATCGCCATCGACAAAAGGTAATTGATGAGGAACAGTGAGATAACTAGGTTTGAAAGACCATCATGAGGGTATGTCTTTGTGATTGGACCGAGAATGAGTAGTCCGAAATTGGCGATCACGTTTTCTATAAATTCACGAAATACGAATCAACATGTAGAAGAAAGAGTTGGTTGAGAAAGTTCTTGCCACCATCCTATCAAGGAAGAAGAAGATTGATGGTTGAAGCTATGAAAAAATTAAGTTTTAAGTTCAAATTTTACTTATAATGGTTCATGTATGATGCTAGACATGTACCTAAAAACCTATAAATTATGTGTCTTGATTTAAGAAAATTTTCATCAGTTGAGAAATTTACCAAAAGTGTACCAAAACACCAAAAGGCAATATTCAAGTTAAATTGAATTTGTGATCTCCTTCTTCAATATTTCTTCTCCTTTAAAATGCATTTTCTTCGTTCTAACAAATTAGTATCAGAATATATATTTGCTTTATATTTTCTAACAAAATTCACAAGTCACAAACGGAGGAAGATAGTTGTATTAACTTACTCGAAGAAAGATAGAATGAAAATGGGACAAAGACAAGATAATGAAATCAACCTGTCTTTTTTAGCATAATGAACCCTTACGTGATCACCCGAAGCATTGCTTGATCTAAAATTCTTGACACAAATGAAACATTTGTGCTCACTCCTCTCGCCTTCCCAAAAATCATCTTTGAAAGATCAAGATTAGATACGCAATGTCCTATTGATTTGGAACAGTAGGTGAGACATTGATAATAAACCCGATAACAAACAATATAAAAATGCAAAAAGTAAAGAGACAAGAGGTTGGTAACGCAGTTCGGCAATTGTCTACGCTTGCGGGGCCACGACCTAGTTTAAAATACAATTCACAGAGTTTACAAAGTTACAAGACATCCGACAGCCTCCTCTCAAGACTGGGCTTCAATGAAAAATAACAAGGGATGTACCTTTGACACTGCTAGTGACACTTGTCGTTGTCTTCAGATGCAATCAAACAATCAACACACTCACTATAAAATCCAACCAAGAACAGAGTGTGTACTACAATCTTTAACAGATCGAATAAAAACACATCCACACACAAAGGTGTGAGGGAGGAAAGAATAACCGCAGCACATGTAATTGTGAAACAGAGAATAATCCGCTCAAGCATTCTGTGAGAGAAGAATGCTTAAATATCGTTTGCAACAAATCTTTCTGTTTTTACTTCAAATATTTTATCCAAACAAAACCCATAGAATAAGGAAACCGAATCCACGAAAAACAGATCTATGAAATCGGGTGCAATATATATGGAAACTCCGAGCCACAAATCAAAACAATCGTTGGTAACAAATCTAGAATAAATCTTTTAGTTGCTGTGATCACGTATCTTCCCTAATCTAGCTTAACAGAATCACAATCTTCAAATTAGTTTTTCAAAATAATAACTTCCCATAATGCCATGATAACTTGCTCACCAAGTTACAACCTTCTGAATATTATTTTGCTGACTATACAATAAATTGCAAGTTTTCTTAATTGCCAATTGCCAATTGCAAAAAAATCAATGCCAATAATATTTAACATTTTACAATCTCCCCCTTTGTCATTTTTTTGGGAAAATTCAAAACTCCCCGTGAACAGAAACTTACATATCACGTAGATAATATAATTCAGCAAATAAAATACAAATACTCCTCCGTTTTGCCACAAAAGGACAAAAAGTTATAGAAAATATTCAACAATAAAAATATTGTTTCAACAATTCATAGATAATCCATAATAATTATAAAGCATAGTCATTATTTAAAGAAACCAACCCTATTAGAGCTATTGGCACATCCACACTCGCATCTATATCATGAACAGTTTCTTCTTCATTATGAGCAACAGGAGCATCCTATTGCTCTATTCCAGTGACATCTCCAGTGACAACAGGTGAAATACTTGATGATTCAGTAACATCGGCATCTTTAACCTATTCTTTTAACTTGGAAATATCATCAGCTACTTTCAAAGCAGACTTTTTCCCGTAAAGATCATCAAGCAGTCCTGTGATCACTGTCTTTTTCTTCTGAATAACAATTTGCTGATGATTCAAGAAGTTTAGCATATCTTCAAGTACTTTGATTGAACGAGATAACAGTGAAGAATTAAAAGCCTTGTCAATGTTTGGAACATTTGCAGAAACATCGTTCAGATCATTCACATGATTTCCAGCTAGAAGCTTATAACTTATTCTTATCTCCTCTTTTTCAATAGAAATTTCTTCTTTTTCTTTAATTATCAAACGTTGAGAAGATAAAATGTAGTAGATTAAGCAATGAAGAGCAGACCGTTCATTTTTGCCATCTGCATGCTTAACAATTTGATCGAAGAAAAAATTTTCAACATCAAATGCAATTGAGTTCCTGATTTTAAACAATAAGACAACCATTGATTTATTCACACTTGTCCCATGTGAGGTAGGAAACAAGTTTCTCATTGATATTTTATGCAGAATAACATATTTTACAGTGAGTTGGGATGCAGGGAAATCTTTCCCATGTGACCATTTTCGTCTAACACCACCTGTGACATCAGCAATAATCTTGCTGAAATCAGGGGTAAATTCCTCAATATCAATCCAATGATTACTCAAATGTGTATTTGTCACAATACGAGAGAATTTAAACAGATGTCCCCTAACAAACACTTGTCTAAAATTTGGATGTTCTGGATTCTTCACATCCAAATCTAGGTTGCAATAGAATTCTTGAACCACTCTACAGACAGATGGTTTTAATCCTCTAAATGTTTTTCCCAGTTCTTGACTAACAAGATGATACACAATAGTTTCACAGTCTTTAAAATCTCCTTCATGAATATTTCTTTCAAACTAAATATTTCTATTGGAGACACTTTCCCATAGCCTAGCATGATATTTAGATTTAAAATCGTTTTTAACAGAGTGAACAAAATACCTGTCTTGTTGCTTGACTTCGCCTTTGACACTGATTGAGAACGTATAGAATATTTGGGCACAGGGCAAGGACTTGCTTTCTTAAGCTCAGGCTCGGAGGTCTTAGTAGATTTCTGCATTGTAGTCTTTAGGATATCGTCATTATTGGAGTCATTGATTTGTGCTTCATCGAAATTTACTTTCCTACGCTTGGATTTTGAAGTCTTAGCAGACTTCTGGATAGGAACCTCTAGAACTTCATTATCATCCGAGGAGATAATTTCGGCTTCATCTTCCTTTGTCGAAGCATCATCTGAGGAAAAACCTTCTTGGACTGAGTTTTCTTACCTTTTGAAGCACGAAAAATCCTGGAAGAGTCAGGTGCTTTAAGAGGAGTGGCACTGGTTTTGAACCGATCACCACTTGATTGTCTGAAGCATCTCTTCACACTGAAGGAATCCACTTGTTGTATAGGATTAACATCCATGATAGTTTTCGAGAAGTTGCCAAGAGACTTGTCCTCGATGGTCGGTATCACATACTTTCCAAGCAACATTTACGAGTTCGAGAGTTATTGACCTGAATTTCTTCCTGGATTCCACACTGGAGCATCACTCATGGGAGTTTCTTCACAAATTTCTTAAATAATCACCATGGAGGAGAAGAAAATAGTAACCCCTAATCTTGAAAGAAAAACTGCTGAGAAAATTGATAATCTTTAGATTAACGGAGAGAGAGTGAGAGGGAAAATAAAGAATGTTGTTTGATTTTAATGGGTTTAGGGAAATAAACCATAAATCCTTATTTGAATTTCGGAATAATCCCATAAATATCTCTTCAATTTTCCAAAACTAATTATTATCTTCCACTTTTCATATAATTTTGGAAAATAAGTCCAAAGTTCTATAAATTGGGAAATAAACCCAATTAGAAACCACAGTCAAAATCTTTGTAAATTTGAAAAGCAAATCCAAAATCTCGTTTAGGATGAGAATTAAACCCATAAAACAATTGAAATCCATGAATATCTCTCTAAAGAAGAGATCATCTCTCAATTTTCATAAGGTTTGCTAAAATCTTTATAGAATCCCTTGTGTCACCCAGAAAGTTATAACATCCACCGGAAGTATTTTTTTGATCATCTGAACTTTCAGCCCAACTAGCATCACAATAGCCAACTAGATTGACATTTGTATGGAACAAATACCAGATCCCACAGTATGTTGTCCTGTAAATATTTTTGAGAATATGTTTCACTAACACAAGGTGTTACTTTTGAGGATTTACTTGAAATCGAGTACATAAACCCACGCTGTAACAAATATCTGGCCGACTAGTAGTTAGATACAAGAGACTGCCAATCATACTCCTATATAAGCTAGCATTCACAGAAATCCCTTTCTCATCTTTGGAGAGCTTCTCGTGCATACCAATCGGTGTTCTCCTAGGACAAGCATTTTCCAATTCAAACCGTTTCAACAAATGTTTGACATATTTGCTTTGAGAGATGAAGATACCATTTTTTTCTTACTGAATCTGAAGTTCAAGGAAATAATTGAGTTCTCCTACCATACTCATCTCAAATTTTCCAGTCATTTGAGCAACGAATTCATCCACCATTGCCTGTGACTCCAAGCCAAACACTATATCATCAACATAAATTTGAGCAAGTAAAAACTAACCTTTGTCACTGCGAATGAAAAGAGTTTTATCTACTCCCCCTCACTTATATCTCTTAGACAATAAGTAAATCGTAAGTCTTTCATACCACCCTCGAGGGGCTTGTTTGAGCCTATAAAACGCCTTCTTCAACTTGTAGATGTACTCAGGATGATGGGGTTTTCAAATCCCTCAGGTTGAGCAACATATACTTCCTCATTAAGAAGACCATTGAGGAAGGCACTCTTTACATCTAGTTGATACAACTTGAATCGCATCACACAAGTAGTGTCTAACAAGAGACAAATGGACTCAAGTCGAGCAATCGGTGCAAATGTCTCATCAAAGTCAACACCTTAAATCTGCGAGTACCCATGAGCAACTAACCGAGCCTTGTTGCGAGTGATATTTCCATGCTCATCGTTCTTGTTCTTATATATCTACTTAGTACCAATGACATTCACATCGGGGGACATGACACTAAGTCCCAAACTTGATCCCGGGTGAATTGACCAAGTTCCTCTTGCATAACACCAATCCAATACTCATCTAGCAAGACTTCTTTCACAATTTTGGGCTCGATAGTCGAGGTAAAACATGCCATTTGGATCATATCACGATAGTTCACTCTCGACTTGTCTCTGATTTGAATACCATCATTTAGACCTTCAATAACTTCGTTTGCAGGATGATTCTTCTAGACACGTGTGGATAGTTACCTGTTATCCGGGATGGCTTCCTCAATTGTGGTAACCTGATCTGAGACACTACCAGTGACACTGGTAAGAACACTGGAGCTTTCTTCACTTGGGATCTAAGTTACGTCTTCATTAGAAGTATCAGGTGTTTCTAGTAAGTCGTTTACTTGAACATTCACAGATTCTATGACATTATGAGTCCTTTTGTTGTAGACTCGATAGGCACGGCTATTTGTGGAATAGCTAAGGAAAATAGCTTCACCACTTTTGGGATCTAGTTTTCCCTTATGTTCCCTATCATTTAACACATAGCATGTACTACTAAAAGGATGAAAATAGTTAAGATTGAGAGTTTTACCTTTCCATATCTCATAGAGTGTCATTGTATTTCCTCCACGAAGATACACCCGATTTATTGTGTAGCATGCAATATTCATAGCTTCAGCCCAGAATCTTTGAGGAACATTTCTCTTATGTAACATTACGCGAGACATCCCTACTATAATTCAATTCTTTGTTTCAACGACACCATTTTGCTGTGAAGTTTTAGGTGCAGAGAATTTGTGAACTATCTCAAGTTGATTATAGAAGTTAGAGAATTCTGAATTTTCAAACTCTTTCCCATGGTCACTACGGATGCGTATAATCTTCATGATGACACAATTCTTCTCACGTTGAAGCCGAATACAGAAGGATTTGAAGGATTGGAAAGTGTCGGACTTTTCTCTAAGAAACTCCACCAAAGTATATCGTGAGAAATCATCAAAAATTACATAAACATACCATTTTCCTCTAATATTTTCTAGAAGCATTAGACCCATTAAATCCATATGGAGTAGCTCAAGCACATGAGTGGTTGCTGTGGTCTGAGACTTTGGGTGTGACACCTTGGTTTGCTTCCCATTTTTACATGGTTAACACACTCTGTTTTCATCAAAATTTATCATGGGAATCCCACAGACTGCTCCCTTTAAAATGATCTTCTCCAGCATCCTAATATTGACATGTCTCAACTTTTGATGCCATAGAATAGAGTCTTCCATGTTTGAACAAAAATAAATACGTGAGGGGGAAATGAGATAGTAATTTTTTGAAAATCTTACTCTTTCTATGATGCACTTGTTGTCATGATCGAACACAACACACTTTTCACGAGTGAAATGCACATTCAGATATTGATCGCACAATTGACTAATACTAATTAGATTAGCTTTTAGACCATTTAACAAAAGAACATTATCAAACTTTGGTAACCTTGGGGCATCTAGCATTCCTTTTTCAATAACATGAGCTGTGACATCGTTGCCAAATGTCACTTTTCCTATACTTCCGGATACGATGTTCTTCAAAAACCTATTTTCACCAGTCATATGTCTAGAGGACCTGCTATCAAAATACCATGCATTAGTTATAGTGGCATTTAGAGAAATATGTGTGACATTGCACTTCATGTTAGACATTTTCATCTAATTTTGTTGAGGAAATCTGTGAGAAAAAAAATCTCTAGTAGTACATTGTCTTAAGTCAGCAAGATAGGTAAAACATTTAAGACGAATATGACCATGACGGTTGTAATAGTGACAATCAGAAATAAAACTGTTACCTTTACCACTGGGAGCAGGATAAGGATCATGAGAATTTGTCTCCTCATTTTTTGCAGAACTCATCGCAACTTGCTTCCTTTTGTAATCGCCACCCTTCATTGACATTGTCTGTGACACTGAGTTTTCGCCTTTGTAACTCAGCTCAGAATGATCACCACTGAGTTTTCTAGTCTTTAGAATGTTATCCAGCTTCGAGGAATCCGAATTTAACATTTTGACATTTTTCTTCATATGATTTATCTCTTTGGATAGATTCTTTGCTTCATGCTGATTAGTTCTCAGTTTGGCTTTTAATTTTGCAACAGAGTTTTGAAGATTGATTTTCTCATGTTTCAAGCCTCTAATCTATATGCGCAGATGCTGATTCATTCTAACAAGTTCGGTCCATTTTTCATGAATAGTCTTGTATTCAACTATGAGTTCTTTTTTTGTAAGTTCATATTCTTCATCACTACAATCAGACAAGTTTTTTGTGACATTATGTGTAACATTACCATTATCTGTGTGTTCTGCTTTTGAAACAAGAGCCACATGGTTGTTCTGAAATTCGTCTTTTTCTTACTCATCCACACTCCAAGTCGTGTTGAGAGAGCTCTTCTTCTTCTTCAACGCAATAGCACATTCTGCCTAAACATGCCCAAAGTCATCACATTCTCTGCACTGAATTCCTCTACTTTTGAAAGGTTGATCATAAGCATGATTTTCTTCCCTATACTTCTTATTGCTTGAGAAATCATTCTTTGTGTTGTTGATACTAGATTTAACACCATGATAGTTTCTGTCAAATCTCTGCATAACTCTACTAAAATTCTTAAATAGCAGTGCTAGAGACTCATCAAAATCATCTTCACCGTGATCATTCAAGTTCTGTATTTATGCTTTTAGAGTCATTGTTTTCACCATCTGTGCTTCTGTGTTCTCTCTAAGATTCATCTCAAAAGTTCTAAGAGATCCCATCAGTTCTTCTAACTTCATTTTGGAAACATCTTTGGCTTCTTCAATGGCAATTACTTTATACGCAAACCATTGAGGCAGAGATCATAGAGTTTTCCTTACCAATCTTTCTTCGTAAATAATCTCACCAAGCGCAAATGCCACATTTATGATGTCACATAGTTTGACATTGAACTCGGCAACATTTTCGTCTTCATGCATCTTTAGGCTCTTAAATCTTGTAGTTAACATTTGCATCTTTGATAATTTCACAGCCGACGTCCCTTCATAAGTGATCTGAAGAATTTCTCATGCCTTTTTAGCTGACTCACAAGTGGATATGAGCTTGAACTGAATAGGGTCAACGCCATTGAAAATAGTATTAAGATCCTTTGAATTACTGTTTGTCAACATATTCTCAGTAACAGACCAACTTTCTTCAGGCTTGAGGAATATGACACCCTCTTCGTCAATAACCATTAGAGAATTCAAACCTGTCAGAATAGATTTCCAAAATTTTTCATCGATAGCTCCTTCCAATAAGCATAATTGCTGCCAACCAACAAATGTGGACGCATTGTTGAATGTCCTTCTTTCATAGAGTTCATCGCACAAAAAACCAAGATTAAATCCCACTGTCTCGCCTAAGAAATAGAAACGACCCACTCTGATACCAATTGAAAGATCAACGTTAAATACGCGGTGTCCTAGTGAGTTGAAACACTATGTAAGACACCGATAATAAATGTGTAGCGTCCCGAAAATCCACCAGTTTTCATTTCGCTCTCTGCTCTGATACCATTACTGTAGCGCCCCGAAAACCCACCGGCTCCGGCTCGCTCTCTACTCTGATACTAACTCTGTAGTGACCCCGAGTGATCCAAACCCGAGTCGCTAACCACACTCTACTCATAACATCCGACAAAATTTGTGAAAACTTAAAACTTTATTTTCCCAACTTAAAACGACATATTTGAAAACGTTTAAAAATATTGCAGCGGAAGATCTTTACTAAAATCGATTTAAATAAAATTTCAAGTTTCTAAAACATTAAAAGTCATTTTCGGTCGACCTCTAAAAACTTCGGTTGACACTTGACTTGTTCTACACACAGGGGTTGACACCTATATACACAGGTCGGCACTTCATTTGCCTCTGCCAGCACAGGTCAACACTTGGTTATACCGATCGACACTCTAATCCTCTCTGTTTGCACCTGTCGAATCTTGCGGTCGCACCTCTACGTTCACTTCACTAACCAGTCGACGCCCATCTTCATAGGTCGACACCCTAATACTCTTTGTTTGAATCGGTTGAACCTTACGGTCGACCCTATTGTCATCTTTATACTAATCGGTCAACACTTGCACACACAGGTCGACACCTGATATGGTTCTGTCTCTGTAGGTCGACCCTCGCGGTTGACTCCTACCAAGTTCGGTCGACACCTTACACTAGTAACCATAACAGAAGGCTTTCCGTAAAAAGTAACGGACAGAGTTTAAAAGCTCGAACCTACCCATCCCACTCAATTTAAAAATCCACTATATATATAAAATGACTACTAAAGTTTGAAATTCATTTTGACATTAAAACGACTCAACGTGACTCTAAATCCTTACATACACACACATATGGTTAAAACGCCCTAATAGTCGCCCGGATTGTCCCACGAGCGCACTCCTCCAACTGCCTCATAGTTTTGGGCACGCTCTGAATATTCACCAGCTATTGCCTCATCACCTACATCACAGAAATCATCTTTTAGCCTAATGCTAAGTAAGTAATGCATAACAAAACATAAACACTGAAAACCATATACATCCTATCATATACAGTTTTTACAGTTTCGTCTCTACTTTCGTTTCCATCTCTTTCTTACACATTCTTTATCTTACTACTGGACTTTTTTTTACGTACTAGATTAAGGTGACACACCTCGCAGTCCACCTCACGGGATAACGCCGATCTCAATCTAGTAAAGTGACACACCTCGCAGTCCACCTCTCGGGACAAGGCCACTCAACTCCACCTTCATTATCTTCTTACGTACATTTTCATTTCATTCGTCACATCCTACTGTTTCATTTAGTAAAAGCATAAAAATTCATTTTTGTTTTGTTCTCGTACTTTAAAACCATGTATGCATAATCAACTAAAACATGCATACAACCTAGTGAACTGTGATGTAGGCCCGAAAGCAAAAACACTTACGTACATTACTTACCTGGCATCCTTAGCAACTCGGACGTAATTCGTACGCTAACTGGGAAATTGGAAAACCTATAAAATGACACATTCATCAACTCTATTTTCCTTTCAAATTCGTAAAATTCTAAAGAGAATTAACAATTTAAAACCTAAGCTTACTAAACCCGATATCCGACTCAATTTCTTACCAACTTTCGAAAATTCATAACTATCTCAATACTTATCCATTTTCGACGATTCGAAATGCTACGAACTCCTATCTATTCACCGATAAGTTCTATCTAGGTTTCTAAGGTCAATCCCTAAAAAAATCGGGCATAACATACCCGAATTATGCGTTTTCTCCAAATTTCTAAACACCAAAATCCCCAATCTCAACTAATCATCAAAAGTATATCAAATCCTACCATTTCTATCCATTTATCATCATAACCCACATTAATCAATAATAAACAGAATAAACACTCAAACCCTTAAACTTTAAATCTCTATCCATCAATTTCTCATCAAACTCTAATCCTAAACCAAAAACTACTTAAACCTACCTTAAATCGTTGAAATGGAGGAGAAAACTGAGAAGGATCATTGGCTGAACGTCGCTAGAAGGAGGAATCACCAAGAGAAGAGTTCCGCGCGGGAGAGGGGACACCTGGGTGTTTTTTCTTCTTCCTTCTTTTTTTTTTTAATAATAATAATAAACCTAATTACCATATCACCCTCACTCTTTAATTTTTCAATTAAACGGTCATTCGGTCCGTGTTGGATTGGATTTTTATAAATTTCTTTTGTCCATTAGCATTAAAATAATTTTTTACTTAACGGTATAAATTTTTCGCTCTCAATTCCGACTAAAACTCCGTCGTTTACCAATACGAATTTCTGAAAATTATTTTAACGAAAATTTTGGTTGTTATAAAACGCGATAATGAAAAATATAAAATTGCGGAAAGTAAAGAGAAAGAAGGTTGGTAACGCAGTTCGGCAATTGTTTATGTTTGCGGGGCCACACCCAGATTTAAAAAATAATTCAAATAGTTTACAAAGTTACAAGACATCCGGTCTAACACAAAGTAAGATTTTATTTTTTCTTTGTCGCCGCCTCTTCCTCACTTCCCCAGTAAATCTGTTTTTGCAAGCTCTTCTCTACTTGAGATCGATCCCTCTCAGAATCTAAATGTCACAAGATCCCCTTGTCGATGATGACTCCTCTTGGAATCTGTGTATGGCAAGATCCCTTTGCCCATGATCAGAACTCCTCCTAAGTTTCAGTTAGCCTCCTTCTGAGACTGATCTTCAATGAAAAATAATAAGGAATGTACCTTTGACACCGTCAATGACACTTGCCATTGTCTTCGGATACAATCAAACAATTAACACACTCAGAATAAAATCCAATCAAGAATAGAGTGTGTATTACAGTCTTTAACATACTTTAACATACTTGACACGATTCCACTTCGAATGAGTCGTGTTTTACCCACAAACGAAACAGAAAAACAAAACATAAGTAGAAAACTGAATGTTGTCCGATGAGCAACCTTTTAAGCTCTCGGCATAACGATCTTCCGAAGGAAGACGACAGCAAACAGGACCGGTTTCTGGCCACTCTATTCGTGTATCCTTCTCTGGAAAAGAGAGGGAAGATGAGTGGAACGACGACTATTCAAGCAACCTCGGGCTTAAAAGCTCAAGTAGATGAACTCCTCCTCGGTTCTTGACCGAACCGAGCCTTACTGTTCACCAAGCTTCAACTACTTCGGCTGAACACAAAATGACTATTTCTCATATATTCAACAACTTTTACACACACCAATAGCCATGTATTTATGGACCTAGGGTGTCTGAAAGGTAGAATGGGTTTGGGCTTCGAAATGGGCCACATGGTTGGCCATTCTTGGTCCACTTGCACACTAGATCACCTTCAAGCTTTGGCCCATTTGTTGCATCCGTGGGCTACTAAACTCTGGCCCAATTGTTGCTTCTAACCACCATTTAACTTAACATACATCTAATCCTAATGCCTAAGGATGCATGCAATTATAAAATATTACAGGAAGACGAATGTTTGCCAACAAAAATATAAGGCGAATGAAATTCAATTACACATTAATTCCGAGGGAGACAAATCCCTTCTTCAAGTGCTTCCACCTTTAGCTTCCACGATAGCAAGTGCAAGGGTTGATCCCTGTCCTTTGTGCTCAGATCCCATTCCAAATTCGCGAATAGGCATTCGACACCTGTAATTCCTGAAAAAGAAGTGAACAGGTTGGATAGAGCTCGTGTCTTGGTTTGTGATCGAGTGACGGCCCTCTGGGGCACATCAATACTGAATAAAAATACACCCACACGCAAAGGAGTGAGGGAGGAAAGAATAACCCGCGACACACGTAATTTTAAAACGAAGAATAATCTGCTCAAGCGTTTTGTGAGAGAAAAATGCTTAAATATCGTTTGCAACAAATCTTTCTATTTTTACTTCAAATATTATATCCAAACAAAAACCACAGAATAAGAAAACCGAATCCATGAAAAACGGATATGTGACATCGTGTGCAACATTTATGAAAACCTCTAGCCACAAATCAAAACAACCACAGGTAACAAATCTGGAATAAATCTTTTAATTGTTGTAATCACGTATTTTTCATAAATCACAATTTTCAAATTAACTTTTCAAAATAATAATTTCTCATGATGTCGTGATAACTTGTTCATCAACTAATAACCTTCCAGATATTATTTTGCTAATTATAGAATAAATTACAAATTTCTTTAATCGTCAATTATCAAAAAATCAATTTCAACAATATTTAACATTTACAATCTTGACCCACTTCACAAAAATCTTCAGGACGTGACAGGCAACACATCAAATGCAATAGGATCAAAGGTGACGCCAGTAAATCTTGAGGATAGAAGCGCAGTGGCCATTGCAGCTCTGAGCAGCCAAAACGCTAGTGTGATCACCATTGCCGACACTATTTTCAAATCCAACCCATCCATTTATTATAGTATCCTCGCCAAAGCTTTCCAAGCAGATAAGATCATCGTCACCAATATTCAATCCAAGTTTTAGCCCGTGGTGGGTCAGCCCGAAGCTGCCGGAAGATTGCGTGTGTGTTTGTCATTTACATCTCCTATGGTTTGACATTATTCTTCATTTGAAGTTGTTTTCTGCAGCATCGTAATTCATTTGCTTTCCTGTTAATCCTATTATTTTTGTATGGTCTAATTTTGATATTAATTTGAAGTTTTTTTTTCCCAATATTGGACTTCGATAAATCTCGATTCACCAATTTGACTACTTTAAAGAAAGTTACTTGTTCAATGGTTCACATCCCCTTCAATGCAAAACAAAAAACATGAATAAAAAATGATAAATTTCAAAATCAATAATGCAAAATAAATAATGTATATTTTTCATTTAAATCAATAGAACTCCAATAACTTAACTATAAGAAATTGAACGGTTACTAGAAAAACAAAGAACACGAAAGTTGAACAGCAAAATTACATGAAAAATCATTTAAAAAAACAATGCGTAGAAAAATAAATCACTATGTAAAAATAAAAAAAAAACTAATACAATTTTTTATATGAATTTATAGAAAAATTAAACTTTCAGATTTATGAACCACGCCCAATCAACCTGACATGGGTGAGACGGAAGTTTAACATAAAATTTAATGACTAAAAATAAATTCACAATTTTACCAAATTTTACGCCTACTTGCTGCATACAGGAGGTTGTATACACGTATCATTCTAGTCTTGCTCTGAGTTCCTCGTATTATATCTCTCTCTATCACTCTCTCTCTCATACCAGATACGAGAAGCAGCTCTCCCTCTCTCTCTAAATTGCAAAATGAAGGTATGCTCATCTCCTTCCATTTTCAGGTTTTTAGTTCTCATTCAAACAAAATTAGGGAAAGAAATATTTTTGAAACTAATTATGTATATTTTGATGAACCCATAATTATTTTTAAGAAAATAAAGAAATGAATATGCACTTTATGATGATGTTGTAGGTTGCAGAAGGGTATGCAGTAGAAGAAATATTAGCTCATGAGTCGAAGGTGTATGCTCTTTTCACTCTCCTCTTCTGTTACAAAACCTAAACATCTAAAATCTAGAAGAAGAATCAATTATATTCGTCTCATTTTTTAAGTTCACTTTTTAGAGCATTATACAGCAACGAAGATGGCAGGATGACGGACCGGAGCGACGTCTCCTTTGAGATTGGTTTTGTGCAAGGGAAAATGAACCACGACATGTATATCGTCACAGAAAGTAGGATCGTGAATGCACATGAGCTTGGACTGTTTGCTATTTTTGATGGCCACTCGAGTCATGATGTTGCAGAGTATTTGCAAGCTCGTCTTTTCGGGAATATTAGTGGATTTACGTGCGAAGCACATACATATTCTCTTAAGCATGTTATTATTGTTGACTACAAAAAGTACAAAATCTTAACTCTTTGAAATATTGCAAAGATTATGTTAAACATAGTCATTTGTGCACAAGAAAGGAAATGCATGCGTCATTATAACAATGATGAAAATGTTGAAATAATAAGTTAAGTTACATATGTCATTATAATAATAGATAAATATGACACGCATCATTAAGGATATAAAAGTATTGAATAAATTGAACATGTTACAAAATAAGCTATACATGATGTGAAATAATAACTGTAATGATACGTAAGATTAAATAAATTAAGAATTTTAGAAAAGTTATACATGTTGCAAAAGTAAGTAAAACAAAAAAAAATATGATAACAACTTCAAATAAAATAATATTTTTAAAGCATATTATGGTCTATTTTTTAAAAATTAAATCTACATATTAAATAGAAATGACAAATAAGCTGGTCAAGCTGAGGCAGAAATAGTTCGCCTCATCAAGACTAACGAATTAAACGAGTCAAGCCTAATAAGCTCAAAAGAGATACACCAAAACTAAAAAATAAAACTACATCAATATTTGAGATATGAAAGCCAAAGGCTTGATAGGAACCTAGAGCAACATTACTCAATTTTCTCTTCCCAAAAACTCACCTCTTATTGTTGCTAACAAAGACAGACAGCAAATCAAGTGACTAATATTTTGTAACATACCAAAAGTTATCTTAAAATTAGTCTAAATTAGG
>CM039519.1:10377699-10503070 GCA_022433055.1 Begonia peltatifolia | reverse complement strand
TAGGTATTCAGTTGGCATAAAACTTCTCATCCCCCTAGCTCATCCCCTAGCTCTCTCTCTCTCTCTCTCTCTCTCTCTCTCTCTCTCTCTCTCTCACCCACTCTCTCTCTCTATTTTCCTTTGCTCGCAAAGCCCAACGATGAAGGACGAAGGATTGATTTCTCTTAAAAGTCCAGACCGAACCAGATTAAATGCCCCAAACCGGCCCAAACCCGAAATTAATCATATCAATTGAATATTTTTTCTGGATTGTTAAGGACGCCCAAATCGATCCGAAAATCTAATGCTAGGATTTTCTTGGTAAGGGATTTGCTATCCTTATTACTTTCAAAAAGATTATTTTAGAATGAACGAAGAAGTTTAAATCTCCCTAATTTCTAGACAATAAAGATCAATCCAACGCTTAGGAAAAGTATCCAAACCCTATTTCCCATCTCTCTCAAAATTCAGATAAATAAAACACTAGGTTTTTAATGTTTTGGCCGTAAGCCCTACATCAAGAAATATTATTAAATTATTTTATTATTCAATTATGTTATTACTTGGACACGCATGTATAGGTATTGATTTAGAAATATTGAAAGATAAAAATGATAGGACATAACATATGCGAGTATGAAATGCATGAAAACGAATGGAATTGACGGAAATCATGAGAAGACTAATGTAATGGTTCAAACTTTTATTATATTTTGGTCAATGATGTAATAAAAGATATTTCTATATGAAAAATATGTGAATATAAATTGTATCGAATAAATGATACATCAAGAGAAAAAATTTAACATATAAATTATGATATGTTCGTAGTATTTTACGTTTAAAAATATCATGGATTAATAGTATAAGCTGATATTGAATTTTTTTAAGGATTTGCTAGTTAAATATAAAGCTGAAAAGTAAAACTTGAGGCAAAATGTGGCATTTGGCATTGGGGAGAATGAAGAAATGGTTAACTATTAGTTTAGGAATCGAAATGAGGGTTAGTAAACGATAAGGAAGAAATTTACTTTTGACCAAAAGGTGACACCTCACTAATTCTTATCATTATCCATTGCTTTTCTTTTAACGAAGATAATTTTCATTTTAGGGAAAAAAAGACACCCACAAAAATTCTCTCCCTCTTTTTCTGAAGACTTCCACGAAGCCCTCTTTTTCTCCTCCTCTCTCGTTCCCCTTCTGAACCTTCTCTTCCACGAAGTAACTCCATCTTCTTAAGCTTTTCTTTCATGAAAATCCTCCTTCTTTCTCTGAAGATTCAAGGTAAAGTGGATTTTCATTTGAGTTTATGAAGTTTTATTGGTTAAATGTTGAAGGGGTGTTGGTTTTGTTGATAATTGATGAACTTGAAATGGATACCCGAAAAAAAATTTAGTTTCCATGCTTAACGTCTTAGCTTGTTTGACGTATAATCTGATTGTGAGATTTATTTGTGGGTTGAAATGGAAGAAATTATCAAATTGTACAAGTATATTCAAAAATAGGGGGAAAACAAGGTAGTTCGGGTTTGGTAAAATTGGTTCAACCAAATTGTTCTCAATTGATAAATGGTTTTGGAATGTTAAAGTAGACTCATTATGTGAACTATGGGCTTTGGAATTGATGCATTTGGATAAGTATATTTAATGTTATGACTTTTGAAAGTTGAGGCAAAAATTGTAAAGAGTATTTTAGGCATGTTACGGTTTTAGCATTTTTAAACCATCTTCGCTATTTTATCTTGCTAAATTGTTTAAGTAAGATATAATAGACACTTCAAAAAAATCTTAGTCCTTGAAATCGGTCAAATTGGATATGTATAGATTGAGTTATAAATTTTCGAAGTTAATGCAAAATGTTGGTCATATTCTAATTTTAATCTAAGAGATGGTTAATTGGTTATATTATATTCAAAATCATTATGATTTGGATACTAAAGATGTAATGCATGTGTTATAGGTTTTCAAATTACAAGGAATATTGATTAAGTTGCTATAAATTGTGGTAATGATATAACGTAAGTAAATCTATCGTTAAAAAAAGTTAGTTGTTTTATTGCATTATTAGGTGGAGATAGTTTAAATTTCTACCTTGGTTCTAGATAGGTTTAGAAATTATTACGATTAGATGGATTGAAGTAATTAATTGATATCGTTTTTATGCAAATTGGGTAATGAATTGTGAAAATGTTTTATTTTCGATTTTATTGAAATATTAAAACATAAAATTTTGAAAACGAGGTTTATGCTAAATCAATTGCATGGGTGAGTTGCGTTATTTCAAACGTACATATTATTTGTTTTATAAACGTTTTAAAACATGCATTTTAGGGAGGAGGAAGTTAGAAGTCTTGGCAGGAGATTAACGATATGGCCTCATTGAGTTAAAAGTTACTAAACCTCGAGAGGAAGCAATGCAAGAGAGGTTCTACAGTCCTACTGGAGAAAGTCCAGAAACGTGTAGAGGTGTGCGATATTCATATGAGGTTGGTTTAGAGTGAAGTGCATCTTGACATTTACAATTAAATGTTAAAAGTTGCTTTTGGAAAAATTTGATTAAAAGATGGTTTTAAATCGTGCAAACTTATTTATATTTGTATTTGATTGATTTAATTGTTGAAAATGGTTTTGAACCGTGGTTGATAGATTTTAAAAATGTTGAATACCAATTTGCATGCATTTTATAAAAATAGTATTGATTTCAAAACATGATTGTTTTAAAAATTTGGATTTCAAAATAATTACTGTTAGATGAAAGATGGAGAATGATCTTAAATAATGTGTACAGATTCTGAGTTAGCTATTTTAACTATTAAATTTATTTATTAGGATAAAAGCTCGTTATGTGGATAATTTGTTTTTTTCAAATAACGAGAAAGTTTACCGAGAGAATAAATCAAAGACAATATAAAAGAAGTAAAGGGGCATAGAAGAACTATCAAAGTAGATGGTCATTTTGTTTGGGATGGATATTTAGTTTCCCCTTTTGTATAAACCATTTTTAATGGTTACGTGTGGTGACATATTTCTTTTTTAGTCGCTTCCGTAAACTTTGAAGATGATGATAATGTAAATATTTGAATGTATAGTATAATTATAATTTGGAGATATTTTAATTTAGGATACTAAGGTGAAGGAATATGTTTTATTAATTTACAAATAGATTCACGCAAGTGAAATCTAGTACACCCGTTTCCCATCTCGGGAACCCTATCAATAAAGCCTGTCAAGACCCGACTGGGTGGTATGAATCGGGTCTTGACAGCTAATAAAAGTCTGAACGCAGGAGATGACTAATGAAAACTTGAACATATGGTTATAAATTGAGATGGTTAATAAAACTTTATGATAATAAAAAACCATTAGTTTTCTAAAAGTTTAAACTCATGATAAGGATTGGAAAATGAATTCTATCTGGTATGTAACTTTTAAAACATGCAATTGGATAATGTATACAATTAAAATCACATGCATATGTTTTTACTCACTGAGTTTATCTCACATATTAGTTTTGTGATATACGTGAATTTTTAACTAAGAATGAACTGACGCTAAACGAGAATTTTCCTGAGGCAGACGAACATACAAAGAAGGATGTTGTTGTTGGCTTTGAAAAAATTGTAGTCATCGTTTCCTTCTTAACCGATTTGAAAGAACAGACATGACTACAGCCAAGCAATTTAACTAATTTTCTATTCACAAAATACTAATCAGATTGAAAAAATATAAGCACATTTAAAAAAAATGGAAGCGGATTAGACGAGTTTTTAATTTAATTTTGGTTTATTTTCTTTTTGTTTTATTTTAAGAAGTTTCTCCCTTTTAAGAATAGTAAGATATTTTGCAATTTACATTTTTATCTTTCCCAAGGTTTTTAAATTTATTTCTTTTACCGGATTGAAATGTCAAAAAAAATAATAAATACAAACAAGGCCACATTGTTATCTCGTCCAATCGTCATTGCCAGATTCTCTATCTTCTCGACTTTTCATCTCCTGTCTTTTTCACTATATAATATATTAGTATATTTCGTTATAATAGTTATTTTTTTTATCAAATTTTGTTTTTTACTACATAATTTATTAGATAATTTAAGAAATATTATAACAAAAATTTTCATACAACTTATTATTTTATTTTAAGTTATCATGTTTTTTTTTTATTTTATTAATTTTTGTAAGATGTTAAATCTATTCAAGACAATTTTTATGTAACCATAAATATCACCTGTTTGACATAACGTCTATGTAATACTCAAAAAATTATCGTATATTTTAATTTGCAAGATTTAATAAATTAAATTATTTTAATAGATTTAAAAATTTTATAATAGAAGAGATAAATTAAAGAAAAGAAGACTTGAAGTTGAAAAGTCAAAGAAAAAGGAGAAGATGAGTGGTGTTTGGTGCGACCAAGGGAGAAAAGAAAAGAGTAAAAGAGAAAGTAAAAAAGAGGAAAAGATTTTAGGGTTGAAAAGTCAAATAAGGAAGAGAGGAAACTTGAAAAGTCAAGTTTTGTTTCGTAAACGTGCACAATGTCGAATGAAAAAAAAAAGAGTTTTAACAAAATTTTATGCACGTTTTCTACGAAATTTTATAAGGGAAGTTTACACATTTTTAGGCCTTTTAAAATGTATTGTAATTGCAAAGAATTTTCTTATAACATTTTATGAAAAGTCAAGTTAATAACGGTCGAATTATAGGGCGTTATAGTTGTGGTACTAGAGCCCATGTCAAAAAAATCGTTTCTACATACTGCCTAATAGCACAAGCTACGACATGGATATTCTCCATTAACTGTAAGTATGTTTATAAATTCTTTACTGTTTTATAAATTAATTATGGTTATAATTTTATTAGGGTCTAACAAAATGATCAGAGTATAGAGAAGAGAAATGGATGATTGGGACAACGCCTTCAATCGACTAACTGAATTTTGTGATCGCCAATCTCAACTACTAGAGAAGTTTATTAATAGAGAAGAACATGAGAATCCAAACAATGGTGGTGTGACACCACGAAAACCCACACGTTCTCGGTGCGCTACAGTGCATCTACACACACACACTAACACTTAACATAATTCACTCAATTTAATACCCTTTTTTTTTTCCAATTTACTCTCTTCTTTTTTTTTTGACTCGATTCGAAAATAACTCGCGTCTCCCCTTCGACACCTCACGCACACTCTCACAGTGCCGCACATACCACTCAACGTTACTGTGTTTCGAGCACGCTCACAGCGCCGCGTGCCCCACGCACCCTGCCGCTGTACAGCACGTCCGCGCGCACACCCTCACCCGGTGTCGCACGACCCGTGGGTACCCAACAGGGCCGCATGCCCCGCGGACCTGCAATCACGCCGCACATCCACACTCATCTAAACTCCTCTAGCATTCATCATACACACACCTTGACCTATTTCGTATTCTCTCGAATCTCAACCCCTCTCCCGAAATTTCGGCAGAGTACCGCCTAAAAACTGGCTACCCCAAAATTTAACCCTGCACACAATTCACCAGAATCCAACAATATTTACCTATCCATCATCCAGAGAAATCATCCCAACCCAAATCAGAGTAAGAAGACGACGAAAATCCGTCAAATACAAATGAAGAAAGTCTCCAGTATAGAGAAATAACATACTCTAACATGGAAAATATCCGCGTACGTCACCAAAATCACACGCACTCCATATATACCTATACACTGACGCATATACAACAATCAATCCCATCCTCCGTACATAATCACCCCAAAAGAAAGAAAACCCACAAACCGACCAGGCCACAACCTACCATATCCACGGGTCGGGTCGCCCTAACAAAAGTCCGCCATCCGGTATCGCAGTCGCACGCCGCCAACCATCTTACGCCTCAGGACTAGGTACTCGAGGCTCACCAGCGATATCGTCAACACCTACACTACAGAACACACAACATAAGCCTAACGCTCAGTAAGTAATGCGATATGAAAGTAAAAGCCGACAATGTAATCCTATCACATGCAGTCTCTACACTCACACTCATGTTGTCACATCTGTGACGCGTAGTGCAGCCGCACCAGGGTAAGGAGGAACCTCACGCCACCCTACACCCTGACACGTCGCCAACGTCCCGGACTCCCCAACAACGAGGCCCACAAGCTACACCCACGCATCACTACACGGCAACCACATCAGGGTAAGGGTGTACCTCGCGCCACTCTACACCCTGACACGTCGCCCCCATCCCAGCCTCCCCAGCACGGGGCCACAGTTGCCACACACACACGTTTCGCGACAGCCCAGCCGGCCCACCCCTCGAGTAGGATCCGCGACTGGTGTTGCACCGGCCCACACACTAGTAGGATCCGCGGTACCACTACCCATATCCTCACCGTCAACACATTCACGCCGCATGACGGCCCAGCCGGCCCACCCCTCGAGTAGGATCCCCGACTGGTGAAGCACTGGCCCGCACACTAGCGGGATCCGCGGTACCACCGCCACACGTCTCCCCTCATACATCGAAGCATGCTAAAAATCATTTTCGTTCTCGTTTTTTTAAAAATACGATGCATGTCACACAATACACACACACACCGCAATCAATCACATAAACACTAAAGTTCTACAGTGTAGGTCCACTTGGGCAAAACACATGCATGCACTACTTACCTGGCGTCCTAAGCTCGCTCGATACACAGTTTCGCCAACAGAAAGCCTCAACCTAAAACACAACTAATTTCTCATCAGTATTTCTCCCAACATTTACCAACTAGCTAAAAACAACCTTCTCTAACTTCACTCACGAAATTTCAACTAAAACGGTTCATTGGTTTGGTTTGGCTGAAAACCAGCCCAACGTTCGGATGTGCATAACTTTTGCGTCCGCCAACGGAATCGAGCGATTCAAGTGGCTAAACGTTCCCTTAGGAACCTAGTTTAACATCCCAAGACGGATTTTAAATCGATAGGCCACAGATAGGCGAAAAATGCCAATAACCGAATCTGCCATTTTTATTAAAATTTCACATTTTCACTTCCCTTCAACCAAAACTCACTCCCAACTAGTTATATGCATCAAAATGGCTATGCTACTCTCACACGTCGAATTTCCACGAAAAACGGTCACTAATTTGACTTAAACCAAAATCTCGCATAAACTTCCGACGCGCATAACTTTTGCGTCGGATATCGGAATCGAACGATTCCAGCGGCCATACGTCCCTCTAACAGCCTAATCCATCCCACAAGAACAGAACTTAAAACAATTAACCAAAACTAGGTCAAATTAGCTAAAAACCGAACTGCCCCTGCACAAAAATGGTTAAATTTTTTATTTCAAACTTCAATTTACAAACTTCCACACACAACTAGCCCCATCTTGTCCATAGCTCTCGGCCAAGTTCACTGCAAAGGCAAGAAGGCCGAGCACTAAGATCGGCCGAAACAGGAAACCGACAGGGCTCACATTCGGTTTCCTTAAGCTCGCAGCATCACCTTCGCGCTACCCTACCACTTGCGGCCAAATTCCATCAATGCCGAAAGCAGGCCGAGCACTAAGCTCGGCCAAGCCAAAAAAATGGAACGGCAGAACAAGGAAAGAGCTTACCGTTGCGTTACTGTGCGCTCGGTCGAATGGAGGGCAATGCACAGCCGAACACCCAGTCCCGGCAGTCTCCCCAACGCCCACTCGCGTCTGCCGAAGAATCGGAACTCGAGGATTTTCCTCCCCTCTCTCGCGTCTCACTCTCGGCTCTCTCGGGAATTCGAGCTGCTGAAACCGAATGGCTTCGGTTCGTCGGGACAGCAGCACCTGTTCGCAACCCGCATCTTGCACCCACGCTCGCCGGCCGTCGATCACAGCTCCGCACACGACCGCTCTCCCCTGCACGCTAGCTCTCGGCGCTCTCGGTTGCTCGCAGAAAACCAGTGGAATGGCTTCTTCCCGAAGCCATTCGGGTGGTTTGTATTTATTATTTTATTTTTTTATTTTTAAATAATAAAAATACAAATTACCAAATTGCCCTCACGTGCTTCAATCGTCCGAAATTTCGTAACTTTCTCGACTTCCCGACTTTAAATTCTGAAAAACTTCGCAAAAGTAGGCTCCGAGTCTTATAATTCAAATATTTCCCGTTGAAATATTTCTCAAAACTCCGACCGGGATTAAACTAAAAATTTCAAAAATTAAAAATAAAATTCGAAATTCCCGGGTTATTACAGGTGGTTTCAATGACCAGAGTGGAGATAGATTCAGGCAGTTCAGACCTCTGACCTTTGATGGACAGACTTCGATCATACCTATGCTGAGGAATGGATCCGAACCATTGAAGGGATGTTCGATTACGCAAAGGTGGAAGAAGGAGATAAGGTCACTTGTCTCGTTTTCCACATTTCCAAGGATGCTGGGTTTTGGTGGGACACCATCAAGACTACGTCGAATGTTAGAGGGATAACATGGGAACAATTCAAGGAGGCATTCTATGATAAGTATTTTAATCGTGCTGTCAGAACGAGCAAAATGGTCGAGTTTATTCAGCTGCGTTAGACTGGCTCCGTAGCTGATTATGTTCGCCAGTTTAAATCTCTATCTAGATTTGCTGCTCATTTGGTGAGCAACAATGAGAATAAGGTGTACTAGTTTATTCAGAGCTTGAAAGTGGAGATCTACAAAGGTGTAAAAGTAGCGGGGACCGAATACGTTCCCTATTCCAAGGTGGTAGCCAAAGCCCTAGAAGTAGAGGAGGCTGAGCATAAATTTTACAAGCAAAGGAAGTCACTAGGAGATTTTCAACCTCAACAACCACAAAATAGAGGAGGACGACCACAACAACAGCAACAACAACAACAAACTCAGCAACAACAACAAAGAGAGGTGAAGAGACCCAATGATGCAAAGAATAATCAAGGGAAAGAGAAACAAGCACAATGGTCTTTTGTATCACAGTACCCGCAGTGTCAAAAATGCAGTCATCTTGGTGAATGCAGGCTCGGTTCAGACCAATGTTACAATTGTAATGAAGTCGGCCATTTTGCTAGAAGTTGCTCGAAGGGGAATCAAAGTCGGACAAAGATGAACGTAACATCTAGAGTGTTTGCTCTTATAGAAGCCGACGATGAGGAGCAACCTTCAGTTATTTCAAGTTCAATTTTACTTAATAATGTTGCTTCTTATACGTTGATTGACTCAGGTGCTACGTATTCATTTATTTCTATGGCCTTCGTAGTTAAATTAAACTTGCTACCTATGCCTGCCGAGCATTTTTATGATGTTATGTTTCCATCTGGAGAGTACTTACATTCAGATCAAGTAGTTACGTGATTGCATAGTATCTTGGGAGATAATAAGATGCTTGTCGATATAATAATTATCGACATGAAGGGATATGATCTTATATTGGGAATGGACTGGTTATTTAGACATTTTACCATTATTGACTGTAGATCAAGGACAATCGGTTTCCAACCCCCAAACGATGTGAAGTATTCTTTTCGAGCAGTGAAGAATACTAATACTATGCTAGTTGTGTCATCCATCAAGGCTCAGCGATTATTAAAAAGTGGATGCACGAGATTTCTAGCCAATATAGTGGATACAAGAATACAGAATGAAGTGAAACTTCATGATGTGCCCGTTGTTCAAAATTTTCTGGAAGTTTTCATGGATTATTTGTCTGGTTTGTCCCTGGACACGGAGATAGAGTTTGTAATTGATGTATATTTGGGGACTGCACTAGTATGAAAGAATCCGTACCGTATGACTTTTACGGAATGAAAAGAATTAAAATTACAGCTGACAGAACTGGCCGACAAGGGTTTTATTTGCCGTAGTTTTTCACCCTGGGTGCACCAGTTCTCTTTGTAAAGAAGAATGATGGATCCTTGAAAATGTGTATTGATTACAAAGAACTGAATAAGTTGATGATAAAGAATAACTATGCTCGGCCACGTATTGATGATTTATTTGATCAACTCCAAGGAGTGAGGGTATTTTCAAAAATTGATTTACGATCTGAGTATTATCAGTTAAATATTAAATCATAAGATATACCCAAGACTGCGTTTCGAACCAAGTATTGACATTACGAATTTCTAGTAATGTCTTTTGGTTTAACCGCTGCTCCTGCAGCTTTTATGGACTTGATGAACCAGATATTTCATGAATACTTAGACAAATTTGTGATTGTATTAATTGATGATATTTTGGTCTATTCCAAAACTAAAGAAGAACATGAGAAATATTTAACTGTGGTTTTATCAACTCTGAAGCTTCATCAACTGTATGCAAAGTTTTCAAAAAGTGAATTTCGGCTTGACAGGATTTGTTTTTTTGGTCACGTTATTTCGCATGATGGAATGTCTGTTGATCTGTCAAATACTCAAGCTATTATAGATTCGCCACAGCCCAAAAATGTTGGTGATATACGGAGCTTCTTTGGTCTGACAGGTTACTATAGAAGATTTATTTAGGGATTTTCTAAGATAGTTGTCCCCTTATCTCATCTAACAAGAAAGAGTGCGAAATTCTGGTGGTCTAAAGAGTGTGAAAACAGTTTCCAGAAGTTTAAACAGAAATTGACAACTGCTCCTGTATTGACACTGCTAGTTGAAGACAGAAAAATTAGCATTTACTGCAATGCTTCCAAGATTGGGTTAGGTGGTGTTTTAATGTAAGATGGAAAAGTTGTTGCTTACGCTTCAAAACAGTTCAAAACCTATGAACAGAACTATCCCACACATGATCTGGAGTTAGCAGCTGTGGTTTCGCACTAAAAATATGGCGGCATTATTTGTATGGACAACAGTGCAAAGTCTTCTCTGATCAAAAGAACTTGAAGTATATTTTTACGCAGAAAGAGTTAAACCTAAGGCAAAGACGGTGGTTAGAATTTGTGAAATATTATGATATTGAAATCAAATACCACCCAGGAAAAGCTAATAAGGTAGCTAATTCTCTTAGTAGAAAGTCTATCTTGATGCCACCTTCGATGTCCGCAATGTCGGTAACATTGAAATCAGAAATTCAAATATTTGACATGGAAACAGTCTCTGAATTATCAACCTTATTTTCAACAATTTCTATAAAGCCGACAATTTTGGATAGAATAAAAGAAGCACAACAGAGGAATCTAGAATGCCGAAGTCACCAATCTATAGAGGCATCTAATCATTTTGCAGATTTTAATTATTCGAAAGATGGTATTCTAAAATTCATGGATAAGTGGTATGTTTCTAATGATAAAGACCTACAGAAGGAGATCATAACAGATGCTCATTCATCTACTTTCTCTCTACATCCTAGAAGTACAAAAATATACAGAGATTTGAGGCAACATTTTTGGTGGCCTAACATGAAAAGGGATTTTGCAAAGCACGTTGGTGAGTGCCTAATATGTCAACAGATTAAGATAGAACATCAAAGGCTAGCCGGAACACTGTAACCATTATTGATTTCAAAATAGAAATGGGAGCAGATTTCTATTGATTTTATTGTTGGACTGCCGAGGACAACGAAAGGATATGATGGAATCTAGGTGATTGTAGATCAATTAACTAAGTCGGCTCACTTTTTGCCAGTAAAGATGACGTTTCCAATGAATCAATTTGCAGAATTGTTTATTCAAGAGATTGTTAGACTGTATGGAGTAGCAATCTTGATTGTATCAGACCGAGATCCCAGGTTTAGTTTAAATTTTTGGAAAAGTCTCCATAAAACCATGGAAACTCAATTGAGTTTTAGTACAGCTTTTCCTCTTCAAATAGATGGACAGACGGAGAGAACAATTCAGATTCTAGAGAATATGCTGAGAGCGTGTGTTTTGGAATTCCAAGGTTCATGGAGCAAGTATCTACCTTTATTGCAATTCTCATGTAATAACAATTTCCAGTCCACTATTGGCATGACCCCTTATGAAGCACTTTATGACAGAAAGTGTCGATTTCTTTTGTATTGGGACGAGGTCGGTGAAGTAAGATTGATTGGACCGGATATTTGGCAATAGACTGCAGAGAAGGTTGCAATCATTAGACAATGGATCTTAACAGGACAAAGTTGTCAGAAAAGCTATGCAGACCTAAGGAGACGAGAATTGGAATTCAACGTGAATGACGAAATATTTTTTAAGATTTCGCCATTCAAAGGGGTAATGAGATTCGGAAGGAAAGGTAAGCTAAATCGGAGATATATTAGACCATTTGCAATCACAGAAAGAGTCGCAAGAATGACATATAAGTTGCCGCTACCAGCCTCTATAGATGGAATTCATAATGTTTTCCACATCTTTATGCTGAAGAAGTGCATGTGCGATCCTTCTTAGATTGTGCAGCGAAGAGAAATTGAAATTCAGTCAACTTTGACTTACGAGAAAAAACCAGTGCGAATTCTTGAATCAACAGTGAAGATGTTACGCAACAAAGAAATTCCATTGGTGAAAGTTCTGTGGCGCAATCACAATGTATAGGAGTCAACTTGGGAGAGGCGACAGGATATGCTAAGCTGATACTCCGAATTATTCGGTACGTAAATTTGGAGGACAAAATTTTATTAAAGAGGGTGGAATGTAATACCAAAAAAGTTATCGTACATTTTAATTTTCAGCATTCAATATGGATTTGAGAATTTTATAGTAGAAGAGATACATTAAAAAAATGAAGACTTGAAGTTGAAAAGTTAAAAGAAAAGGAGAAGATGAGTGATGTTTGGGGCGACGAAGGAAGAAAAGAAAAGAGTAAAGAAGAAAGTGATGAAGAGGAAAAGATTTGAGGGTTGAAAAATCAAATAAGGAAAAGAGAAAACTTGAAAAGTCAAGTTTTGTTTTGTTAACGTGAACAGTGCCGAATGGAAAAACAAAAGAGTTTTAACAAAATTTTACACATGTTTTTTACGAAGTTTTATAAGGGAAGTTTACACGTTTTCAGTCCTTTTAAAATGTATTGTAATTGCAAAGAATTTTCTTATAACATTTTACGAAAAGTCAAGTTAGTAACGATCGAATTACGGGGTATTACAGTCTACGACATTTTCAAAAAGTTGTGATTTTTAATCTTTTTTAGTGTATTGAAACGACATTTATTGTGTGTCGGGTACTTACTACAATCTATACAACATGAACGACTATCACATACAGAACATGTAATTTTTTGTAATATATTATAATGACTAATGAAATATGGTTAACTACGGAACTAATAGTATCCTGACAAAGGAAGTCAAATAAATGTTATGTATAAGCAAAAAAATGCTTAGTGGACTAACAGTGACATTCACAAATTCTATCTAACAAAATGGCAATGCACTTCCGTAACCCTCCAGTGGTAAATGTAGTACAACCCCATCATTCACAAATTCGATTATGTTTTTGGAAGAAATGAAATTTAACAAAATTCATTACATAAGTTATCAATTTCACCATCAGTTCTATCTATTAAAGTTATTTTCTCTCATTTCTCTCTCTAAAATACAACAATTAGTGAATCTACTTAAATATGTGGACCCGCTGCATCTCCATCAGTGTGCTTAGAATACTTGCTCAACCTCTTTGGACATCCAAAACACAGACAACAATCACAACTCATCATTTTCGGGCACTCTGGCTTCCTTGGAGGTTCATGTCCATATAAAGCTTGCCTTCAAATAATTTGTTTTTATCATCCCAAGCGAAACAATTACTGAAAAGTAAATTACATAAAATTGCACGTAACTAACATTCTTTCCAATTTGAGAATCCATTGCAAAACACATCGCTTCTCTCATTGCCTTGTCGTTGTTTGTGTAATGAACACACTCGAATTCAACATAAATGAAGCATTTGTAAGAATAGCATACTCAAATATGAGAATATAGAAAAGAAACACACAGTTGAGCCTTCACATATGTAAAGCTCTATAAATTTACGAGCATAACTGCTACTCACCTGATGAGATTAAAGAAGAGGTAGAATAATGCGATAAATCTCTTCACCAGCAAAGCTATTACCATATCACATGAATCTATACTATTTATAGAAAATATCAATTCTACACTCACAAATAAATTCATTATATCTCAATTTATAAACAAATAGAAAAATAAACTAATATGAAGATCAACTAAATAAAATTCAATGCAACATAAAAGAAACAAGAATACAAATTTCTTGACGCGTCCTATTATCTTTGTGAATATTCTGTAAATATTTTTTATATATTTTTTTAACTTATCTTATTTATTTCCTAGATTAACTTTGTTATTTATGTAATTATTCTTGTTGCACAAGCAACGATAGAATTAATTTTTTTCTAAATTCAAAGCTACGACCGAATTCAATACAAGGGAAAATTATTTCAAAAAACTCTTTTTAGTATCAGAGCCTCTCAAGAGTAGGAGATCAACCAAAGAACAATTTTTTCAATTATTATCTAGCTACAGAAACTGTAATAACCCAAAAAATTTTGAATCTTATATTTAGTTCTCGAAATTTTAATTTAAAACTCAGTTGAAATTTCGAGGAATATTTTAACGAGTAAATTAATTTATGAAACTCGAAATCTAAATTTAGTGACGGTTTCTGAAATTTTTAAGTCGAAATGACGTGAACTATCGGAGGTTCAGAGAAGCAAAAATATGGAACACGAAAACACGTAAGGGCTTTTTGGTGATTTTGATTTATTAATTTAAATAAGTTTTTTTTTAAATTTAAATTAAAACAAAATTGAACGGCTTCCACCGTTCAGTTTGTTTGATTACTCACCCGCACGAGCAAGAGCCCGAGCACCCTTCCCCGATTCTGCAGCTCGATCGCGAGCGACGGTGAGAGACCATTAACGCAACTCATCTTTTCCGGCGAGCTGCTGGTGCTGTTTCCCAAAGCGAACCCAGCCAAAAGACAGGTAAGCACCATGTTTTCTTCTCGGCTCTGTTTAGCCGAGTTGTTGTGCAATCCCCTTTGTCTTTTCCGAAAGCTTAGCTAAATGTGAGTTAGGTTTAGGCTATGTGTGCGTGTGTGCACTACATGGACAGTGAGTGTCCGAGTGAGAGAGTAAAGTCGAGAGCTCGGTGGGTTCCCCTGCTCTCTCTCTCTCTCTCTCTCCGTTCTGTTGGCCGAGGTAGAGAGTGCGTGATCCTCTCCTTTTTGGCCGATTGATGACGGGAATTGGTTAGAATTGTTGGGTTGGAGAATGGTGGTGGAGAGATTCGGTTTTTGCTTGAAAACTGAGTTCTTGGAATTTCCAATTCAATTTTTTCTGGATTGGAAACCTTCAATTTTGGTTGGGCTATACTTAATAGACTAGAATGTGATAGATTGGTGGAGAAATTTGTGGAAATCAGGTTGATGTTGAAATTCGGGTTTTTTTTGTGTAAAAACAGGTTCTGTTTTTGAGAATTTCATCCTAGCTTCGGTTATTAGTTTTAAATTCTGCTTTAGTGGGTTAAATTAAGGTGTTAGAGGAACGTTTGGCCTCTTGAATCGTTCGATTCCGATAACGGACGTAAAAGTTATGCGTGTCTGAAGTTTGGGCCCTTTTTTAGCCTAACCGAATTAGTGATCTATTTTAATTAGAATTTCATGGATTTAGTTGAGAGATGTGATTTTTAGTATATTTAGTGAATTTTGATGCGAAGATTGATGAGTGATTGTTTATGTTTAGGTGAACCAGATTTTTGGTGAAGTTGTGCACCAAGAAAGCTTAGTACGCTAAGTAAGTAGTGTATGCATGTGTTTTGCCCAGATGGGCCTACACCGTGAAACTTTATGATTTATATTGTTTGATTGTGATGTGCGTGCGTATTGTTTGACATGCATCATGTTTTAAAAAGGGAACGAAAATGATTTTGAGCATATTTTGAGTAAGTGGCGAGACGTGTGGATCCTGCTTGGGGAGTGGCCGGTGTGTAATCAATTGCGGATTTCGCTCGGGGAGTGGGCCGGCTAAGCCTTCACGCGGTGTTTATATGTTGATGGTGAGTATGATGGACAGTGGTGCTGCAGATCCTACTTGGGGAGTGGGCCGGTGCATCACCAGTTGCGAATTCGGCTCGGGGAGTGGGCCGGCTGAACTGTCGCGAAATGTGTGTATGTGCGGCAACTGTGATTCCGTTGCTGGGGAGTCCGGGACGGTGGCGACGTATCATGATGTAGCGTGGCGCGAGGTTAACCCTCACCCTGACACAGCTGTACCACGCGTCACTGATTGTGACAACATGAGTGTCAGTGTAGAGACTGCATGTGATAGGATTGTATTATCGATTTTTACTTTCATATCGCACTACTTACTGAGCGTTAAACTTATGATGTGTGTTCTATGGTGTAGGTGCAAATATTGTCGCTGGTGAACCTCGAGAGCCTAGTCCTAAGGCATAGTACGGTTGGCGGCGTGCCACCGAGGCACCGGACGGCGAATTGTTAGGGCGACCCGACTCATGGAGGTGGTGAGTTTTGGGTGAGGTGTATGGAGTTTTGTTTTTATGATGTATAGTTGTGTAGAGGTGGATCTATCTTATTGTTGGGATAGTTTTGAGGGCATGTGTATATCTTATATGTTTCAGCATTATGTTGCTCAGTACTGTATATTTTCTTCATCGATAGTTGTTATATTTATTTTCTTCCATTATGTTTTTCCTTTGGTCATTTTCTAGATAAAATTTGGATGGATACTTTTAGAATTTTTTGGTGAATTGTGTGCAGGGTTGGAGTTTTTGGGATAACCAATTTTTAGACGTTACTCTGCCGAATTTTTGGGAGAAAAGTCAGGGAGTCAATAGGTCGAGGCGCACGTGGTGAGGCGCGAAGGGAGTGGTGGTGTGCGCGGGAGCGTGGCGTGACCACAGGTGGGCGAGGCTCGCAGCTTTGCGAGTGCGCGTAGGTCGCGCGGCGTCGGGCGAAGAAATGAGCGCGGACGCGTAGCGCGGAGGCAGGCTGCGTGGGGCACGCAGCGCTGTGGGCGTGCGCGTGCGCGGCTGCGTCGAGTTGGTGCACAGCGCCGAAGTGGAGATGTGTGCATGCGGGGCGTGCGGAGTAAAGTGGGGGCGCATGGCGCCGTGTCAGGCCTGCGCACGAAGTGTGCGGCGCTACTGTTGCTGTGGTCCGCGCGGGATGCAGTGGGCGCACAGCGCCGAACGCAAGAGGCGTGGGGGGTGTGTGTCGGACTCCTTCATGGAATTTCAAGTCTCGTCGTTTTAAGCGCGCGGAGTCAAGTGGGGGCGCATGGCGCCGTGTCAGGCTCGCTCACGAAGTGTGCGGCGCTACTGTTGCTGTGGTCCGCGCAGGGTGCAGTGGGCGCACAGCGCCGGACTCCAGAGGAGTGGGGGGTGTGTGTCAGACTCCTTCCTGGAATTTCAAGTCTCGTCGTTTTAATTTAGAACTCTTTTGTTCTTTTCCACTGCGTATTTTATATTGATGATTTACGTGTTCCCTCTTCGGGACACGAGTCGTTTTCGAATACAGTCGAAAAAATTTTATAATCACAAATGTTCTTTTCAATATGATTTGGAAATAAAAGTGGTATTAAATTGAGTGAGTACAAATCGAGCTTGTGAATGTCATAATGTATAATAGTAGTGAGCGTACCGGGAACCGTGTGGATCGTTGGGGTGTGACAGAAACCTTCAATCTTCCAACACGAAAAGCCATAATCGACATCTTGTCATGGGTGAAGACAAGATCACTAAACCCCTCGACTCCTCATCACCCTACTATCTTCATCCCTTAGACGGACTACAAATCACAATATGCCTTATTGTGCTACGTGGTGAGAACTACAATGAATAAGTTCATTCGATGCGCAATAATTTTCGATCAAAGAAAAAGCTAGGATTCCTCGATGGAACCGTAACTATACCAAAGGAAGGAACTCCAAAAACATATTTATGCGTGAAAGTTAATTCCACACTCATGGGATAGATTCATAATACTCTTGATCCAGTCCTACGCTCTTACCCAACCCGACAATGTAAGAGACGTGGGACGATATTCGACAACGTTTCTCGATAGGAAACAATTCGAGAATCCATGAGTTAAAGACACTTTTGGGTGCTTGCAAGCAGCGCGACAACTCGGTGGTAAATTACTGTAACGAACTGCGGAAGATCTAGGATGAACTTGTGTAATATTCTACTTTTCTGACATGTACTTGTACCGCTGCTACTGCAAATGCCCAAGAGAATGAGAATGAAAAAGTCCATGATTTTCTTGTTCGTTTGGATTCTACTCTTTATGACACTTTTGTTTCACATATCTTGATGATGGACCATTTGTCGAGCTTAAACACTGTCTTTGCTAAAATTGTGACTGAAGAACATCACCAAACTGTTGCTCGAGATCATGAAACCAATTCTGATGTTGTCAACTTTGCGGCGCATGAGGCTACTGGAGGTGTGGGGGAACCAATGGCATCTGCTCTCATTGCGCCAAACGTGGACATTATCAAGAAAATTATTTTCAACGGATTGAGTTCCCGAATTGGTGGTATTCTGAGAACAACACCAATGGAGGGCAAGGTAGAGTCAGAGGCAAGTTTGGAGAAAGAGGAGGAAAGAGTACAGGTAAAGCTGGTCGCGGGCAGGTAGCACATGCTGCAACCACCTTGAAGTCTGTTGCTTCGACACCTATAAAGGAGTCCTATTGTCGTGGCATTTCTGGTCTCTCGGATGATCAGTAGTGTAACACCTGAAGTTTTATTATTTCATTATCTTATTTTGTATAAAATTTGTGCAAACTATAATGTACCTTTTTCAATGTAGATTAAGTATTAGAAAATTTGGAATGAAGGAAAGTTGAAAGTCAAAGAAGAGGTGGAAAACAAGGATTTTACGTTAAGAATAAAGGAAATGCTACTTTCTATTTTGCTAGGAATGTAACGCCCCAAAAACCTACCAGTTTTCGTTACATTCACTGTTCCGATACTACATCTTTAACGCCCCCGAGTCATCCCCGGACCCTCGTTTCAACCATACGCTCGCTTCTCATTTTGAAAATTTCGTACAAAATTTAAAATTTTTGGTTTCTCCACTCAAAACGACGTCTTCGAAAATTATTTACGAAAAGCTGCAGCGGAAAAACTCGTTTAAACTCGGTTTAAATAGACTTCACCTTTTTAAAACATAGAAATACAATACAGAGACCAGTCGACACTTATAAATGCCGGTTGACACCTGGGTCGTCTCGGGTTTCCATCGGTTGACACTGGTGAACACCGGTCGACACCGTGTTCCCCTCGGGTCTTCACATCGGTCGACACTAGAAATCACCGGTCGACACTTCTACGTTCAACTAGGAGAGTGCTCGACACTTGCTTTCGCAAGACGACACTTTGACCCTCTCTGCCCGTGCAGGTCGACCCCTGCGGTCGAAACTCTCACGGTTTTTACACGGACCGGTTGACACCCACGGTCGCCGGTCGACACTTCATTTCCCTCTGCCCGCCCCTGTCGAACCCCACGGTGGACACTTGTCCTCCAATTTACACTGACCGATCAACATCTATGGATTTTGGTCGACACTTTATACCAGTAACTTAAAATAACAGCAATTCTATGGAAGAAGGACACGAAATCTTCTCTGATCTAAAACAACCGATTACAAACCTGAATCATTCATTCAATCAGTTCCAACAGTTCCAAAATGCACCTATACATCAATTCTGATTACGGACTCCCAAGCCCATCTATGCCTCAAAACCTATACACTCAACATAGCCCTAACCAAAACACTGCTCCCAGAAATCTACCTCCCTGCGTTACTCCACAGGTCAGGCCGTCATGACAAGCTCCACCTGCCGGCACACGGTAGTACACCGCCAACCGCCTACTCGTCTTGTCTAGGCTACGACTACTCACCTTCAAGGATCTCTACACTTACACGACAGAACACACCACATAAGCCTAACGCTCAGTAAGCAGTGCAATATGAATTGTAAAACAACAATGCAATCCTATCATATGCAGTTTTTACGTTCTCGTTCATGTTGTCACAACCAGCGCCGCTTAGTACGGCCGTATCATGGTGAGATTGGACTCTCTCGCCACATCACACCTTGACACGTCGCTATCGTCCCGGTTTCTCCAGCAACGATGCCCTCAATCCGTACCCACGCGTCACTCTGCGCACTGCAACCATCTCAGGGTGAGACTGTACGCACTCGCCACACCGCCTCCTGGCACGTCGCCATCGTCCCGATTCCTCCAACAACAAGGCCATAGTTGCACACCACCACACGCACACCGTGTCAGCCATGCCAGGGTGAGGCTGTACGCACTCGCCACACCACACCCTAGCACGTTGCCACCATCCCAATTTCTCTAGCAATGGGGCCTAGCTACCCACACACCCATCGTCCTCGCCACACCTCGCACTTCACACTCGCACATAAATCCATGCACAAATTCATTTTTCGTTTCCGTTTAAAAAAAAAAAACATGATGCATGTCAAACAATACACACGTACATCACAATCGACCCACACAACCTAACGTTTCTTGGTGCAGCCCACCTGGGCAAAACGCATGCACTACTTACCTGGCATCCTAACTTTTCGTGGTGCTCGTTTCACCAAAAACTGCTCAAGCTACAACACAACCCATATTCTTGTCAAAACTCATCCCACTACTCTACTTACGCACTAAAATCACCATACTAGCTCAACACTTCACGAACTCGCCAAAGTCGCTCACTAACCTATCCTGGCTCCAAAATCAACCTGCGTCGGTTATCGGAATTGCACGATTCCAGCAGCCAAACGCTCCAATCGTAACCTAGTTTAACCTACCATAACAGAATCTAAAATCGTTAACCGCAACTAAGGCGAAACCCAAAAACAGAGTAGGCCCTAGGGTCAAAATCCCCCTTCCACGGTTATTCCGCAAAAACTAAGTACATCCTTCACCACTCTATCACATTTATCTTCAATAACCCACAACAATCAACATTACACTCAATAACACTCTAACCTTAAAATTCAATTCTCTATCCACCACTTTTCTCCTCAATTCCAACACTAAACCAACATTGAACCATAAATTACTTAAAGTTACCTTAACCATTGAAATGGAGGAGAAAACCACAACAAATCACCGGTGGAATCGTCGCAGGAAGGAAAGGAACTAGAGGAAAACGCACGGTGGGTAGGGGAGAAATAACAGAGAAGAAAAAGGGGGAGAGGGTTTCTGTCAAATCCTCTCCTCCTTTTTCATATATATATATATAAAATAAAAAATAAACTAATTACCTTTTTACCCTCACACTTTAATCTTTTAATCCAACCCTTATTCAATTCGCTTACGGTTGGATTTCTGAAATTTTTTCCCCACCATTAGCCTCAAAATAAATCCCCACCTAACCTTACAAATTCTCCACTGTCGAATCTGACTCGAATCCCGCTGTTTATCGTCCCGACAACCCGAAAATCGGTACCGCAAAAATACGGGGTGTTACATCCTCCCCTCCTTAAAAAAATTTTGTTTCCAAAATTTACGTACCGAATAACTCTGGGTATTGTTGCTCCATGTCCTGCCGCCTTTTTGAAGTGGTCTCCTCCACATTGTGGTTGCACCATAAAACCTTGATCAAGGGAATCTCGTTGTTACGCAACACTTTCACAGCTGATCCTAGAATGGCTGCTGACTTTTTCTTGTAAGATAGCGTCAGCTGCACCTCTATATTCTGCTATGTAACCAACTGAGAAGGATCACGTATACACTTTCTTAGCATGGAGACATGGTCCATCGAGGAAGGCAGCTGAAGCTTGTAGGTAGTCTTCCCAATCCTTTCTGCAACAGGGAACGGTCCAACAAAACGAGGGTTGAGCTTTCCTCGCTTCCTGAACCTGACCACTTCTTTGAACAGGGAGATTTTCAGGAATACCTCATCACCCACGCCAAATTCCAGTTCCCGCCTCCTTCGATCAGCATAGCTCTTCTGCTGACTTTGAGCTGCCTCAACCCTCTTCTTTATTATAGCAATCTTGTCGACCATTTGCTGTAGTATTTCTGGGCCTATAAGTCTTGCCTCACCAATCTCGTCCCAGTACAACGGCGACCTGCACTTTCTCCCGTACAAAGCTTCGTACAGTGTCATGCCAATAGTAGATTGGTAACTGTTATTATATGATAACTCTACTAACGGCAAGAACTTGCTTTAAGTCCCCTGGAACTCTAACACACAGGCTCTGAGCATGTCTTCTAGTATCTGTATAGTTTGCTCCGATTATCTGTCGGTTTGAGGGTGGAAGGCTGTGTTGAATTCCAACTTGGTAGCCATGGCCTTATGCAGACTCCTCCAGAACTTAGACATAAATATGAAATCTCGGTCTGACACTATTGACACAGGGACCCCATGGAGTCTGACTATCTCCTGCACGTACAACTGAGCGAACTGATCCATCGGGTGGTTCATCCTCACCAGTAAAAAGTGAGACGACTTAGTTAGTCTGTCTACAATCACCTAAATTGCATTGTGGCCCTTAGCAGTCTTTGGTAGTCCGACCACAAAATCCATACTGACCTGCTCCCATTTCTACTTGGATATTGGTAATGGCTGAAGTGTCCCCGATGGTCTCTGATGTTCCGCCTTTACCTGCTGGCATACTACACAAGCCTCAGCGTGGTTGGCTATCTCCTGTTTCATATTGGACCACCAATAGTGATGTTTCAAATCTCTGTACATCTTAGTGCTTCTAGGATGCACAGAGAAAGGAGACGAGTGAGCCTCGGACAATATCTCTCTCTTCAGCTATTCATTCTTCGGGACATACCATCTATCCCGGAATCTTAGAATCCCATCGTCCGAATAGCTGAGCTCAGCGTTAACATTGGCCTCCATACCTGCCTTCCGTCCGCTGCACTCGGGGTTATTCTCTTGGGCTGCTTAATTCTGTCCAGTATGGTCGACCTCAACGATATCGCCAACAGCGTGGTTGCCAAATCCGAGACCACTTTTAGGCCGAACTCAGTCCTTAGCTCGGTAGGCAGTGTTAAAACCATAGTAGACATCGAAGTCGACACTCGGCTCAAGGCGTCCGCTACCACATTTGCTTTTTCTTGATGATACTTGATTTCCAGGTCGTAGTCTTTAACTAGCTCAAGCCACCTCCTTTGCCTCAAGTTTAGCTCTTTCTGCGTGAAGATGTATTTCAGACTCTGATGGTCGAGAAGACTTCACATTGTTGTCCATATAAATAATGCCTCCAGATCTTAAGTGCGAATTTAGCATGTAGGGCTTCAGTTGCCTTGAAGCATAAATGATCACCTTTTCATTTTGCATCAACACGCAGCCCAAGCCTACCCTGGAGGCGTCGCAATACACGCTGAATTTATCCCCCTCTACCATCAATACTAGCAATGAGGCTGTAGTCAACCTCTGCTTCAATGCCTGAAAGTTGTCTTCACACGTATCGGACCAGCTATACATCGTGTTCTTCCTGGTCAATCGAGTCAAAGGGGTTGCGATCTTGGAAAATCCTTCAATAAACCTCTGGTAATATCCTGCCAGTCCTAAAAATTTGCTTATATCGCTAGCACTAGTCGGTCGTGACCATTCCCTCAAAGACTGAACCTTCGCCGGGTCCACGAAAATACCATCACGAGCGATAACATGCCCCAAAAATTTGATCCTATCCAGCTAAAATTCGCACTTAGAGAACTTAGTATATAGTTGGTGCTGCCACAGAGTCATCAGCACGAACCTCAAATGCTCTCTGTGCTCCTCTTCGCTACGAGAGTATATCAGGACGTCATCAATGAATACTATCATGAATCTATCCAGTTGCTCCCTGAATACTCGGTTCATCAGGTCCATAAAGGCAGCTGATGCATTAGTCAGTCCGAACGACATCACTAAAAACTCATAGTGTCCGTACCGCATCCGAAAAGCTGTCTTCGGGATATCTTCCTCTCTGACCTTCGACTGATAATAACCGGACCTCAGGTCAATTTTACAGAATACCCGTGCCCCTTGAAGTTGATCAAACAGGTCATCTATCCTTGGCAACGAGTATTTATTCTTCACCGTCAACTTGTTCAGTTCCCTATAGTCAAAACACATGCATAGAGATCTGTCCTTCTTTTTAACAAAAAGCACCGGTGCTTCCCACGGCGAAAAACTACGGCGTATGAAGCCCTTATCTATCAACTCCTCTAATTGTGTCCTTAACTCCTTCAACTCGGTAAGCGCTAACCTGTACGGGTTCTTGCACACTGGCTCAGCTCTAGGGTACACATCGATAACGAACTCAATTTCCACAGGTCGACACCTTAATCCTTTGTGCCCGTGCTGGTCGTCCCCCGCGGTCGACATCGCTACCATTTTTACATGGACCGGTCAACACCTGTAACCAGGGGTCGACACCTGCTTCGGATCTGCCTGTCACAGGTCGAACCTCGCGGTCGACACTCACCTTACATTACACTGACCGGTCGACACCTATCGACTTCAGCCGACACCTCACCAGTATCAGTAAAACTCAACACCAGTTCATTTAAATACGCACGACAATATCTCCTCAATCCAATTCACGAAGTAAAACCTATGGTTTGAAAACATAACTTCTCCAAATAAATTTCAAAACAACAACATTCTACTTCATTTATCCACAATACTCTTACTACACCACCTAAAATCTTCAAAATCTATATAACACTGTTCGACTCAAAACACTTACAAAAATCACACCCTTTACCCGCCATGGTCGTGTTGCCCCAGCATTTTCCTGCACCGGCACATGACGTCTCCCGCCAACTTCGATCTAGGTCTGTCCATCACCTAGCAACTCACCCAAAAGCTCGTCGTCACCTACAACAAGGAACACAAAACGTAAGTATAATGCTTAGCAAGTACGGAATATGAACTCAAAAACCAATGCATAACTCAACCCCTAACACATGCAGTTTCTACACTCAATTCTTGTAATAACCCGAAAAATTTCATATTTTTAAATCTAATTTCTGAAATTTTTAATTTAATCTCGGTTGGTGTTTTGGAAAATATTTTAACGGGTAAATTAAGTTACCAAATTTAGAATCTAGTTTTAGTGTCGGTTTTCAGAAATTTTAAAGTCAGGAGGACGTGAGTTTGACGAAATTTCAACCGGTTGAAACACGTGTGGGCATTTTGGTAATTTTTATTATTTAATTTATTTTATAAAATTAAAATTTTTATAAAACAACTGAACGGCTTCGCGAGGAAGCCGTTCAGTGTTCTGCTTTCCTTCGCCGAGGCTGAGAGCAAACGCCCGAAAATGAGACGCGCGAGAGAGAGAGACCGGGAGGGGGAATTCCGACCACCGATCGCCAAGGGTGAGACGCCGGTGCGCGGAGTGTTCCAGCAAGCTGAAAGGGAGGCGCGGGTGCGGTCCTTCCTGAGCCAAAAACCACAGGTAAGCCCTCAGTTTTTCCGGCACTGTTCGGCCGAGCTTAATGCTCGATCATTTCTCTTGGTTTTGTGTGAAATTTAGGGAGTGTTGAGTAATTTTAGAGGGCCAGTGGGGGTTAGCTTGTACTGGACGATGGGTGTCCGAGAAAGGGGAGGGGGCAAATGACTTAAGCTTCAGTTTATGGTGCTTGAATTACTGATTTCGGGTTAGATTGTCCTTAATAGATTGAAATGTGATTGTTCGATGAAGAAATTGGCGAAATTGGATCGAAGTTGAGATTTTGGATATTTTTCGTATAAAAACAGTTCTGTTTTTGGGGATTTTGATGAGGCTAAAGTTAATCGTTTTAAATTCTATTTTAGTGGGTTAAAATAAGTTGTTAGAGGAACGTATGGCCGCTGAAATCGTTTGATTCTGATATCCGACGCAAACGTTATGCTCGTCGGACGTTTATGTCTGATTTTGGTCCGAGTTAAATTAGTGAGCATTTTTCGTAGAATTATGACGTGTCAGAGTAGCATGACTGTTTTGGATGCGTAAAGCTAGTTTTGAGTGAGTTTTGGTTGAAGAAAAACAAAGATGTGAAATTTAATAAAAAGAGGCAGATTCGGTTTCGGGGTTTTCCACCTAGCTGCAGCTTACCGTTTTAAAATCCGTCTTAGTATGTTAAACTAGGTTCCTAAGGGGACGTTTAGCCACTTGAATCGTTTGATTCTGTTGACGGACGCACAAGTTATGCGCGTCCAAACTTTAAGTTGGTTTTCGGCCGAACCACATTGCTGACCCATTTTAACTGGAATTTCATGGATTTGGTTTAGAAATGTCATTTTAAATTGTTTGGTGAGTTTTGAAGTAAAGATTGATGAGTGAATTGTTTGCGTTTTAGGTTGACGCATTTTATTTGGCGAAGCTGTTGGTCGAATGAGCGTAGGGCGCCAGGTAAGTAGTGCATGCATGTGTTTTTCCCAAGTGGGCCTACATCGTAGAACTTTAGGATTGATCTGATTGATTGTGGCTAGCGTACGTATTGTTTGACATGCATCATATTTAAAAAAAAAAAAAAGGGAACGAAAATGATTTTGAGTAAGTGGTGAGACGCGTGGCGGTGGTACCGCGGATCCTGCTAGTGTGTAGGCTGGTGCGTAACCAACCGCGGATTTCGCTTGAGGAGTGGGCCAGCTGGGCCGTCACGCGGCATGTATACGTTGACGGTGAGAGTGATGGCAGTGGTACCGCAGATTCTACTAGTGTGTGGGACGATGCAACACCAGTCGCGGATTCCGCTCGAGGAGTGGGCCGGCTAGACTGTCGTGAAACGTGTGGGTATGGCAACTGTGGCCCCGTGCCGGGGAGGCTGGGACGGGGGCAACGTGTCAGGGTGTAGTGTGACGAGAGGTACACCCTCACCCTGATGTGGTTGCTGTGTGGTGATGCGTGTGTGTAGCTTGTGGGCTTCGTTGCTGGGGAGTCTGGGACGGTGGCGACGTGTCAGGGTGTAGGTTCCTCGTTATCCTGGTGCGGCTACACTACGCGTCACAGATGTGACAACATGAGTATGAGTGTAGAGACTGCATGTGATAGGATTGCATTGTTAGCTTTTACTTTCATATTGTACTACTTACTGAGCGTTAGGCTGATGATGTGTGTTCTATGGTGTAGGTGCTGACGATTTTGCTGGTGAGCCTCGAAAGCCTAGTCCTGAGGCATAAGACGGTTGGCGGCGTGCGACCGACTACCGGATGGTGGATTTTGTTAGGGCGATCGGATCCCTAGAGATGGTAGGTGGTGGCTTGATTTCTTTGCGGGTATTTTCTTTTGCTGTGTTGATGTAAGGTTGATGAGATGAGTTGTATAGGCATCGGTTGTAGGGGTGTTTATGGAGTGCGTGTGATTTTGCGACGTACGCGTATACTTTACATGTAGGTGCCTGGAAATGCTCTGTATTGTGGATGTTTCTTCATTTGTAGTTGATGGATTCGTCGCTTTTAAATTTCGATCTGGTTATGAAGTTTTCTCTGAATTGTTGATGGATAGTTATTTCTAGTTTTCTGGTGAACTGTGTGTAGGGTTTTAAATTTTTGGGATATCCAGTTTTTAGGCGTTACTCTGTCGAAATTTCGGGAGAGGAGTTGGGAGTCGAAAGGGTATGGAATAGGTTGGGATGAGTACAGTGAGTGCTAGAGAAGTGTAGATGAGCGTGGAAGTGCGGCGTGATCGCAGGTGCGCGGGGCATGTGGCCTTGCAGGTGCTCACGGGTCATGCGGCGCCGGGTGAGGGCGTGCATGCGAACGTGCTGTACGGAGGCAGGGTGCGTTGGGCACGTGGCGCTGTGAGCGTGTTCGTGACATGGTGATGTTGAGTTGGCACGCGCGGCACCGCGAGGGTGCGCGTGGGGCATCGAAGTGGGGACGTGAGTGTACGGCACCGATTTTGTGTAGTTCGAGGGGTATGTTGGACTCCTTCCTAGGATTTCGAGTCTTGCCATTTTATCTTAAAACTATTTTAAATTGTTTTCTTTTCCGCAGCATATTTTTATACGGAGGATTTCGTGTTCCCTCTTCGGGGCGCGGGTGGTTTTCGAATCGAGTCGAAAATTTTTCATACTCACAAATGTTCTTTTGAAGATGATTTGAGAACGAAAGTACCATTAAACTGAGGGAGTTGTGTTAAGTTTTAGTGTATCATAGTGTGTAGATGTACTGTAGTGCACCAGGAACGCGGGATTTCTCGGGGTGTTATAATTCCGTTTTCTTTTCGTTTCATTATTTTCATCTTCCACTTTCACGTGTGTGTCAGGCCGACACTCATCCCTTCCATATACGGGACGACCAATCCATAACCCACGGAGCGAGGTTAGAGGCACACATCATGTTCACACACGGGACAGCCCTACATAACCTCCTCCTAACAGCGATCATAGAATTTTCTAGTGCTTTCCCAGTAGCACGTTAACGACGAGGCGTTCGCAAACCGTGTCAAATTACGTACTTTCATCCATGGGAACCCCCTAGTGCTTTCTCACTAGCACGTTAACGACAAGGTGTCACCCATGCGTTGCAAATCTTTTCTTATCTGATTACGTTCCATATGCACAATTTCAAAACATGCTCAAAACTCGTATTTCGTAATTCAAAACCATGATGCATCACAATCACGAATGCACGACTCAAACAGCAAAACAAACAAGCAAGCAAACAAACAAGCAATCCTACCATTTCAAGGTGTAGGCTCGAAGACAATTCACACACGTTCCATCACTTACCTGGCGTTCTCGAAATCTTTTCGTGCTTCGTAACTTGGCGCTCTAACTGGAATACTTATAAAATTATACATCCGTAAAATTCTAATTTAACAAATTCATAATTGCTTAACTTGAAAGTCCTAATTCACATCAAAACTAAAACCCTCCACTAAAGCTGAAATTCCGCACAATTTCCATCCAACTTCGAAAATTCACAACTTCTTCAATACTCGTCCGAATTGGAGGATACAAAATACTATGGGTTCCTAAGGACGTCTAGCTTCCTATGGTCCTATCCATTTCCCATTCGGATGTCCACAACTTAACCGAACGTGGCCGAACGGACACCGTTCCAAAAATTCACATACACAGCCAATAAACCATCCAATCTTCCTCACCAATTCTCGTAATCTGCTGTCATTTCTATCATAAGCACCAATACGCGGATGGAGTTCAACTCTATGCTCAATCTATTGCATTACTTTCATAGGTTTTCACTAATTCGCCCTACATCCTTGCCAAACTTGGTTTTGCCACTAATAACGGTAACACACCAACTAACTATGCAAAACTAACGAGAACTTACCATAGATTCGAAGATTCGTGGAAGAAAACTTGATCGTTACACAGAGAAGAGGGGACACCGGCTCACGAGAGAGAAGAACGAAGGGAGAGGGTTTGCTGGGAAGAAGAACTCCGTTTCTTCTTCTCAGCTTTCCCTTTCTCTTTATTTTATTATCTCATAATTACCAAATTGCCCTCTACCTTAAACTGTCTCACAATTCTGTGATTTCATCCGATTCCGGTTAGATTCTTTAACTTCTATTTTCACCATTGGCCTTAAAATGACTCTTCACTTAGGGGCCAAAATTTTTCGTTATTAATTTAGACAAAAACTCCACTGATTACAAATTACAAAATTCGAAATTAATTTAAACGGAAATTCTGGGTATAACATCCCTCCCTCATTACAAAAATTTTGTCCCCCAAAATTTGCTACCTAAACAGCTCAAGATAACGTTCCATCATGTCCTGTTGTCTTTACCACGTCGCCTCCTCCACATCGTGGTTACGCCACAGCACTTTTACCAGCGAAATATCTTTGTTGCGCAGTGTATTCATCGCATAATCTAAAATCTCCACTGGCCTCTCCTCGTACGCTGAGGTTGACTGTACTTCAATCTTCTGCTGGACCACAACGTGTGATGGATCTCTGAGACACTTCCTTAGCATCGACACGTGGAAGACATTGTGAACCCCTTCCATGGAAGCTGGCAGTTCTAGTTGGTACACAGCTCTTCTAATTCTTTTCGTGATTGGGAACGGTCCAATGTATCTTGGGCTCAACTTACCCTTCTTCCCTAATCTCATTACACCTTTAAATGGTTAAATTTTCATAAAAACTTCATCTCCTACTTCAAATTCCAATTCCTTTCTTCTTCCATCGGCATAGCTCTTTTGTCAACTTTGAGCTGTCAATATCCGCTGCCGAATAACTTTGATTTTCTCAGTGGTTTGTTGCACAATTTCAGGACCAATCAAGCCTGTTTCGTCGACTTCATCCCAATAAAGAGGTGATCTGCACTTCCTTCTGTACAACGCTTCCTAAGGGGCCATACCTATCATCGCCTGATAGCTGTTGTTATAAAAGAATTCCACCAAGGATAAATACTTGCTTCACGAACCCAGAAACTCTAACACACAGGCTCGAAGCATATCCTCTAAAACCTAAATAGTTCGCTCTGATTGTCCATCGGTTTGAGGATGAAAGGCTGTACTGAAAGCCACCCGTGTCCCCATTGCCTTGTGCAGACTCTTCCAAAATTTTGAGGTGAACCTCGGGTCCCTAGCCGACACAATTGAAATCGGAACCCCATGCAAATTTACTATCTCTTGAATATATAGGTTAGCAAATTGGGCCATGTTGAACGTCATCTTTACTGGTAGGAAATGGGCGGATTTGGTTAGATGATCCACAATCACCGACACCACATCGAATCCTTTTGCCGTCCGGGGCAATCTAACCACAAAATCCATGGATATCTGTTTCCACTTCCATTCTGGAATCAGCAATGGTTGCAACTTTCCAGCCGGTCTCTGATGTTCAGCCTTAATTTGCTGGCAGATTAAGCATGTCTCCACGTACTTTGCTACAGAGTTTTTCATGCCAGGCCACCAATAATGTTGCTTAAGGTCTCTGTACATCTTGGTGCTGAGAGAACCTTGAGGAGTGCACTTCAGACAAAATGTCTTCCCGAAGTTGACCGTTGTTCGGAACGTACCACTTATTCCGAAACTTCAGGATTCCATCACTGGAACAGCTAAATTCGGTTCTGTCGTTAGATGTCATGCTCGTCTTGAATTCGTTGCATTTTGGGTCATCCCGTTGAGCTCCTTTAATTTCCTCCAGAATCAACGGCTTCAGAGATAAGGCTGACAATTGTGCTGCCACTTTTGAGACTATCTCTAAATTAAATCTCTTAAATTCTGCACTCAACTCTTTAGACATCTCGGCGTTCATTGCTGATATTGAGGTCGAAATTCGGTTCAATGCATCGGCCACTACATTGGCTTTACCGTGGTGGTATTTGATCTCCAGGTCGTAGTCTTTCACAAACTCCAACCACCGCCTCTGCTTCATGTTCAGCTCCTTCTGAGTAAAGATATACTTTAGACTTTTGTGATCCGAGTATACCTCACACTGTTGTCCATAAAGACAGTGCCTCCAGATCTTTAGCGTGAAAACAATCACAGCTAACTCCAAATCATGGGTTGGATAATTTCGCTCATAGGGCTTTAATTGCCTCTAAGCATAAGCGATCACCCATCCGTTTTGCATCAAGACACAACCCAATCAAATTCTGGAAGCATCACAGTAAATATTAAACTTCTCGTCCATCACCGGAAGTGTCAATAATGGAGCTGCAATCAATTTCTGCTTCAGCATCTGGAAATTGTGCTCACAGTCCTCCATCCATATATATTTGACTTCCTTTCGCGTTAAGCGAGTTAAGGGTGCTGCAACCTTTGAAATCCCTCAATAAACTTCTTATAGTAACCAGCTAACCCCAAAAAGCTTCGAATCTCTCTGACGTTCCTTGGCTATGGCCATTCATTGATCGACTGTATTTTAGCTGGATCCACCGATATTCTTTCGCCGAAAATTATATGTCTAAGGAAATAGACCTTATCCAGCCAAAACTTGCACTTGGAGAACTTTGCATACAACCGATGTCGCTTCAAGGTCACCAGAACCATCTTCAAATGCTCCTTATGTTCCTCTTCGTTACGGAAGTAAACCAAGATATCGTCGATAAATACAATGACGAACTTATCCAGATACTCTTGGAATACCCGATTCATTAGGTCTATGAAAACAGCTGGGGCATTTGTCAGTCCAAATGACATTATTAAGAACTCATAATGCCGGTATCTAGTTCGGAAAGCTGTCTTTGGGATATCCTGTGATCTGACCTTTAGCTGGTAATACCCCGATCTCAAATTTATCTTCGACAAAATCTGAGCTCCTTGGAGTTGATCAAATAAATCGTCTATTCTCGGCAATGGATACTTATTTCTTATGGTTAGCTTGTTCAGCTCCCGGTAGTCAATACACATCCGAAGTGATCCATCTTTCTTCTTTACAAATTGGATTGGCGTGCCCCATGGTGAAAACTCGGGCATATGAATCCTTTTTCCAATAGCTCTTCTAGCTGCCTTTTCAATTCTTTTAATTCCGGAGGAGCCAACCTATATGGGTTCTTCGATATTGGCTCGGCACCGGGATATGTGTCGATCACAGATTCAACTTCCCACTCTGGGGGTAATCCGGGCAAGTCATCTAAGAACACATCAGGGAATTCACAAACCACCTCAATATCCTGTGATTTCGTCTACACATGAAAGTGAGTATCTAAAATTATTGCAAGAAAACAAGAATGTTCACCCATTATTAACCTCGGAGCCTCGATAGGTGTCATTACGGATAGTCTCCCCTTATTCTTTATAGCCTGCAGCGAATGCTTCGCACCATTTGAGGGTTGGAAATTAACAGTCTCAGCCCTGCAATCGATCGTCGCGTAGTGCTGAAATAGCCAATCCATGCCCAATATTATGTCATAACCCGTTATCTCCACTACTATCAAATTGCAGGCATACTCCTGGTCCCCACTGATATGACGCTGTCGCATACTACTTGATCGGAGTGCATGCGCTCATCGGATGGCAACCTCACTTCATATGTGCACCCGGCGGGTTTAGCCACAAGTTCACCTTTACCACAAAAGCCGTAGTAACAAAGTAGCGCGACGCTCCTGAATCTATCAATGTAAATGTAGGCACCGCATCAACTAGTACCATACCTGAGATAACAGCTGGCCGATTCTCGCTCTCGGGCTTTACCATTGTGAAGATCCTGGGCGTCATCTTGGCCGGATCCTTCTTTACCGCAGGGCAATCTCTGGATATGTGGCCGGTCTCATTGCAGGTAAAACACCGGTTGACCCTCGATTTTGTGTAGTTCCGGGAAATGTGACCAGCTTCATTGCAATTGTAACATCTGCCTGCAAATTGTCCACACTCTCCCGGGTGGCTCTTCAAGCACTTGGGACACTGTAGGTACCTATTCTATATTTGGGGCTTCTTTTCTCCCCTGGAATCATGTATCATGCCACCTGGCCTCTTGGTTTCCAAAGAAAATCCTCCCTTGCTTGACTGAGGTGTCATTTCCTTAAAAAATCTCCTGATGGTCTCTCCTTGCTTCGCACACTTGGCTTCCGCTCCCTCTACTGCAAGTGCTTTGGCCACGACTTGTGCATACGGTACTCCCTCAGTTCCAGAAATTGTTACACCCATATATATTTCTAGCTTCAACGCTTGCACAAACTGCAGCACTTTTTCTTCTTCGTTGCTCACCAATTGGCTTGCAAATCTGGACAATGATTAGAACTGTTTGACATATTTGGCTACTGGCCCAGTCTGCTTTAACTGTAAAAACTTCAATCTCTTTGCAGCTTGGACCGTCCGATTGTAGTACTTGTCATAAAACATCTCTTTAAATCTTTTCCAGGTCAAGTCCCTGGCAGCTGTGGTGGCCTCTACTGTCTCCCACCAACTTTGTGCGTCATTCGAAAGATGAAACGTCGCACACGTAACCATATTTCCTTCCTCTACATCGGCATACTTGAACATGTTCTTGATGGTGCGGATCCACCTTTCCATAGCCGTTGGGTTTGTCATTTGGCCCTCAAACGTCGGAGGCTTCAATTTCCTGAACCTCTCTCCGCTAGAGCCCGCTTCATGGCTCCCCTGTCCTTGATTCAATAGCATCCCCAATTGTTGGGACTTCCTGTCAACCAACTCGGTTAGCCGTCTGATCGTAGCCAAGTTGTCATCACCTTCTGACTCTACTACCTCTCTCGAAACTCTAGGTCGTCCCGGTCGTCTATCATCTATTTCAGCTAATTCTTGTACGAGGTTAGCATAGTCTAGCCTTAGTAATAATCTAACTAAAATAAACAACTACTTACAGTTGGTGCAGCACGTTGCATGGCGGCCGACAAATGTTGGGTAATCCTTTGAACGACATGACCATAATGGCTCTGATACAAACTCTTGTAACGCCCCGGAAACCTACCTATTTCTGGTTCGCTACTATTCTGATACCAACACCTTACTCATGTATCGTAAAATTTCGTAAAATTTGAAACTTTTATTCCTTGACCTAAAACGAATGTTTTGGAAAATATTTTTGACAGCTCTGCAGCCAAAATTTGATTAAATTCACTTTGGATAAAATTTTATTTTGTTAAACATGAAACAGGGACTCCCGGTCGACACCTATAAGCATTGGTCGACACTTGAGTCGTTTCGGATTTCTCATCGGTCAACACAGGGAACATGGGTCAACACTTTGTTCCTTTTGGGTCTTTTCATTTGTCGACACCGGGAACACCGGTCGACACTTCTATGCTCACCACAGAGAGGGGTCGACACCTTTTTCCATATGTCGACACCTTAATGCTATCTGCCCGCGCAGGTCGTCTCCCGCAGTCGACACCGCTACCATTTTTACATGGGCCGGTCGACACCTGTAATCAGGGGTCGACACCTGCTTCGGCTCTGCTTGTCTCAGGTCGAGTCTCGCAGTCGACACTCACCTTACATTACACTGACCGGTCGACACCTATCGACTTCGGTCAACACCTCACACCAGTATCAGTAAAACTCAACACCAGTTCATTTAAATACGCACGACAATATCTCCTCAATCCAATTCACGAAGTAAAACCTATGGTTTGAAAACATAACTTCTCCAAATAAATTTCAAAACAACAACATTCTAGTTTATTTATCCACAATACTTTTACTACACCACCTAAAATCCTCAAAATCTATATAATGTTGTTCAACTCAAAACACTTACAAAAATCACACCCTTTACCCGCTATGGTCCTGTCGGCCCAGCATTTTCCTGCACTGGCACACGACGTCTCTCGCCAACTTCGATCTAGGCCTGCCCATCACCTAGCAACTCAGCCTAAAGCTCGTCGTCACCTACACCAAGGAACACAAAACGTAAGCCTAATGCTTAGCAAGTATGGAACATGAACTCGAAAACCAATGCATAACTCAACCCCTAACACATGCAGTTTCTATACTCAATTCCATTTTCTTTTCGTTTCATTATTTTCATCTTCCACTTTCACGTGTGAGTTAGGCCGACACCCATCCTTTACACACACGGGACGACCAATCCATAACCCACAGAGCGAGGTTAGAGGCACACATCATGTTCACACACGGGACAGCCCTACGTAACCTTCTCCTAACAGCGATCATAGAACCTTCTAGTGCTTTCTCACTATCACGTTAACGACGAGGCGTTCGGAAACTGTGTCATATTACGTACTTTCATCCATGGGAACCCCCTAGTGCTTTCTGACTAGCACGTTAACGACGAGGCATTCACCCATACGTTGTAAATCTTTTCTTATCTGATTACGTTCCATATGCACAATTTCAAAACATGCTCAAAACTCGTATTTCGTAATTCAAAACCATGATGCATGACAATCACGAATGCATGACTTAAACAGCAAAAGAAACAAGCAAGCAAACAAGCAATCCTACCATTCTAAGGTGTAGGTCCGAAGGCAATTCACACACGTTCCATCACTTACCTGGCGTTCTCGAAATCTTTTCGTGCTTCATAACTTGGCGCTCTAACTGGAATACCTATAAAATTATACGTCCATCAAATTCTAACTCAACAAATTCATAATTCCTTAACTTGAATTCACATCAAAACCAAAGCCCTCCACTAAGCTCAATATCACCCACAATTTTCGTCAAACTTCAGAAATTCACAACTTCTTCAATACTCATCCGAATTGAACAATACAAAATACTACAGGTTCTTAAGGACGTCTAACTTCCTATGGTCCCATCCATTTCCCATTTGGATGTCCACAACCTAACCGAACATGGCCGAACAGACACCGTTCCAAAAATTCACATACACAGCCAATAAACCATCCAATCTTCCTCACCAATTCTCATAATCTACTCTCATTTCTATCATAAGCACCAATATGCGTATGGAATTCAACTCTACGCTCAATCTCTCGAATTACCCTCGTAGGTCTTCACTAATTTGCCCTATATCCTTGCCAAACCTGGTTTTGCCACTAATAACGCTAACACACTAACTAACTACGCAAAACTAACGAGAATTTACCGTAGATTCGAAGATTCGAGGAGGAAAACTTGATCGCTACACAGAGAAGATGGGACGTCGGTTCTCGAGAGAGAAGAACGAAGGGAGAGGGTTTGCTGGGAAGAAGAACTCTGTTTCTTCTTTTCAGCTTTCCCTTCCTCTTTTTTTTTTTTATTATCTCATAATTACCAAATTGCCCTCCACCTTAAACCGTCTCACAATTATGTGATTTCATCCAATTTCGGTTAGATTCTTTAACTTCTCTTTTCGCCATTGGCCTTAAAATAACCCTTCACTTAGGGGTCGAAATTTTCTGTTATTAATTTGGACCAAAACTCCACCAATTACAAATTACAAAATCTAATATTAGTTTAAACGAAAATTTTGGTTATTACACCCAAACCCATCCATGCCTCAAAACCTATACATTCAACATGGCACTCACCAAAACACTGCTCCCAGAAATCTACCTACCTACGTTACTCCACAGGTCGGGCCGTCGGGACAAGCTCCACCTGCCGGCACACGGTAGTACACTGCCAACTACTTACTCGTCCTGTCTAGGCTCCGGCAACTCACCTTAAGCGATCTTTGCACTTATGCCACGGAACACAGCACATAAGCCTAATGCTCAGTAAGCAGTGCAATATGAATCATAAAACAACAATGCAATCCTATCACATGCAGTTTCTACGTTCTCGCTCATGTTATCACAATCAGCGCCGCTTCGTACGGCCGCACCATGGTGAGGCTGCACTCTCTTGCCATCTCACACCCTGGCACGTCGCCATCGTCCCGGTTTCTCCAGCAACGAGGCCCTCAATCAGTACCCACGCGTCACTCTGCGCACCGCAACCATCCAAGGGTGAGGCTGGACGAACTCGCCACACCGCCCCCTGGCACGTCGCCATCGTCTCGGTTCCTACAGTAACGAGGCCATAGTTGCACACCCCACACGCACACTGCGGCAGCCATGCTAGGGTGAGGTTGGACGCACTCGACACACCATACCCTAGCACGTCGCCATTGTCCTGGTTTCTCCAGCAACGGGGCCTAGCTACCCACACACCCATCGTCCTTGCCACACCTCGCACTTCACACTCGCACAAAAATCCATGCACAAATTCATTTTTCGTTCCTGTTTAAAAAAAACATGATGTATGTCAAACAATACACATGCACATCACAATTGACCCACACAACCTAACGTTCCTTGGTGTAGGCCTACCTAGGCAAAACGCATGCATACACTACTTACCTGGCATCCTAGCTTTCCGTGGTGCTCGTTTAACCAAAAACTGCTTAACCTACAACAAAAACCATATTCCCGTCAAAACGCATCCCACTACTCTACTTACGCACTAAAATCACCATACTAGCTCAACACTTCACGAACTCGTCAAAGTCGCTCACTAACCTATCCTGGCTCCAAAATCAACCTAACTTCTGACACGCATAACTTTTGCGTCGCTTATATGAATCACACAATGCTAGCGGCCAAACGCTCCAATCGTACCCTAATTTAACTTACCATAACAAAATCTAAAACCATTAACCGCAGCTAAGGCAGAAACCCAAAAATAGAGTAGGCCATAGGGTTAAAATTCCCCTTCCACGGCCATTTCGCAAAAACTAAGTACATCCTTCACCACTCTATCACATTTATCCTTAACAACCCACAACAATCAACATCACACTCAATAAACACTATAACTCTAAAACCCCAATTATCTATCCACCACTTTTCTCCTCAATTCTAACACTAAACCAACATTGAACTATGAACTACTTAAACTTACCTTAACCGTTGAAATGGAAGAGAAAACCACAACAAATCACCGGCGGAATCATCGCGGGAAGGAGAGGAACCGAAGGAAAACGCACGGTGGGTAGGGGAGAAATAACAGAGAAGAAAAAGGGGGAGAGGGTTTCTGCCGAATCCTCTCCTTCTTTTTCATATATATAAAAAAAAATAAAAAATAAATTAATTACCTTTTTACCCTCACACTTTAATCTTTTAATCCAACCGTTATTCGATCTTCTTCCGGTCGGATTCTTGAAATTTTCTCCCCACCATTAGCCTCGAAATAAATCTCCACCTAATCTTATGAATTCTCCACTCTCCAATTCGACCGAAATCCCGCCGTTTATCATCCTGACAACCCGAAAATCGGTACTGCAAAAATACGGGGTGTTACAAAGAAAGTGAGAAAGGAAATAAAGGAGGGAAAGAATGGAGAAAAGAGGAAAAAAATGTAAAGTGTAAAAAAAAAAAATCTTTGAAAAGTTAAACTTTGGAATGTAAAAGTAAGAATCACGTTGAAGATCTAAGAGATAAAAAATGAGGAAGGAAATAAAGAAAGAGATGACAAACTCAAAAATCAAAGGAGAAGTGAGGAAAAGTCAAAAATGGAAATGAAAAATGAAAAGGGTGAAAAATCAACATTTGTGGATTTTGGAAACAAATTCACGTTGAAGGAAATTTTGCAAAAATGGGGGGGGGGGGGGTGGTTAGAAACTAGATGTAGTTATTGAAAACTACATGTAATTGAGGTTAAAGTTAAAAAGTGATTTGTATGGTGTAAATTAAGACATCATTCACCACTTTTCTTCACCCCAACACACACTCTCTTTCTCTCCACGTAAACCATTCTCTTCTCCCTCTATTTTCGCAGCTTCTCCTACGATTAACCTCTTCATTTCTCTCAAGATTTAAGGTAAAAATAAGTTTAAGTTATGGTTATGTAAGTTTATTGATTCAATGATGAAAAAAAAATGATTTTGTTATGTTTGTTTGAGGTTTTGTTAAACCCTAATGAGAATTCCAAAAGTCATGATAAGTTGCTGTAATTCTTCTCTTATTGGATGTTCATTCATGTTAAGTAAGTATATAGGTAGTTTATATGGAAAGAAATTAGATTTTTGGATGAGTTTTGATGAAAGTTGGAATTTAGGTTGAAAGTGTTATAAAACAGGGCAGATATGGTTTCTAATTTTTCTGTCAATTATGGTGCTAGTTTTTGATGAATTGACTTCACCATGTTAAAATAGACTCTTTAAGGATTCCATAGCATTTTCAATAGTTGAATTTGGTTAAGTATAGCTCTAGTTATGTGTGTTTAATGTTCAGCCAAGTTTTGATGAAAAATCCGAGGAATTGAATGGTGATCGAGTAAGTTTTTGCTTGTTGTTGAAGTTTAAATTATTGCAATTGGAATTGCCCAATTGATTATGCATGTTGAGTTGTGATTGATTTGTTTAAAGTCTTGTGATGTTATTGATGATTTTATGCACATGTATTAGGTTTGGAAACACCAAAGATAAGTAGTAACGTTACTTTAACTGCTAAGGACTTGAGGTAACTGCATGTTGCATGTGTTTGGCCTACATCACAAAAGTACTAGGTAGGATAGGTTACTTATTAGAAGTATGTGTTTTTGGGGTACGTTTTATGGGTAGTTTAAGCTATAGGAAATGTGTTAGGTTATGCGTTTCATTGTTTGATTTAATTGAGGATCTGTCTATGTTTCTTTGAGGATGCCAAATGATTATGCTGTGTTTTATGTGCTTCTATATGGATCGTGCATCTATATGGATCGTGCATCATTTTTTTTAATGAAATCATGCAAAATATTTTATGCATATATTTTATGTAAGAAAGACAAGATTATGTAATGCACGTAAATGGTTAAGTTGCAGGACAGGACTAGTGTCACACCCCTCTTCCCACAATACATGAAGGCAAGGGCCAATTGGCCCAAAGGAGGGGAGGATCCGGGCTACTCCTCGGGCGTGCAGCAGCATGAGGCGCGCGGCCCGCAATGGGCGCGCAGCAGATGGGCACGTGGCCCACGATGACGCACAAGGTGCGCAGGCCATGAGGCAGACATGGGCCAAAGAGCAGATCCGTGAAGCTGTGCAAGTAAGTGCTAAATTGGCTAAGTGTTGGGCAGGACATTTACTGAGCAGGCAGTTACAAGCACACGGTGTGCACACGGGGCGCACGTGGCACGCGGCTGGTGCACACGGTGCGCGCAGCCGGAGCGTTACGCTCCAGCAGGGCGCTGCAGTTATGAGCGCGCGCAGTTGGCGCACACGGAGCGGACACGGACTGGACACGGCATGGGGATAGCCGTTGGGGCGTTACGGCAGGTGACATAGCCGTTGGCGCACAGACATAGCCGTTGGTGAGGCGTTACACCTCGGCAGCTAGCCATTGGCGCGGGCCGTTACGAGCGCGCGCGGTACGCCGCAGGCACGCGGGACGGACACGGCGTGCCAGATGGGCGCTGTGTGCGGGATGCTACCTTCAGATGGGGCGCACTGGGCAGGCTGGCGACCGAGCCCTGGCGCACGCGGCATGCATTGATGGCGCGCACGCGACAAGCATTGTGCGCACGCGGCGGGCATCAATGCTGCGCGCAGCAGGCGCGCATCGGGCATTCATGGTGCGCGCGGCCAGCATTGAAGATGGGCATTCGATGGGCATTTAGTGTCCAATTAAAGACATGGCTCGGCCATGTGATGTATATAAGCCTCTTGAGACACCAAGCTAAAGGTATCCGATAAAGGAGTTCCTAAGGCAAGTTGTGGTGATCCTTGAGCAAGTGTTCGTAGTCTTTTGTATTCGGAATAGAAAAGAGGGTTGGGAGGTTTTGCTCCCGTAAATACTTGTGTTAGTTCTACTCAATTCCGCAAAGCACCAACGAGGAGGAAGGCTGGTCGAGTCGAGGACCCGGCACCGCACATCCCAAAGGCAAAAATTCTTGGTGCGAATTTGAGGGTGTGACAACTAGTATGACTATGTGTTTTATCCTTCTCTGGGACTATGTAAAATCGGGCATCCTCAAAGTATTTGTTCTTCCCTGTGACTATGTCAAGCCATCCTCACCCAAGAATTACTGTTATGTATGCGCCTACTCCCCCTATCGATCGCCTTTAACCCATGTCAAGTGATAAGACAAGTAAAGAATATATATGTTTTATGAAATGTTCCTGCATGACATGCATTGCATTAGACATCGCTTGCTGAGCTTTAAACTCATAGTTTGAATTTGGATGATGTAGGTGAAGAACTTATAGGTGAAGACTTTGACCCTCAAATGGATGTTTAAGAGTAGTTGCAAGGATGAACTTATGGCGGAATGCTTGTGGCTGTTAAGCGAACTTGACCCATGGATGATGCTTCAAAATGTTTTGGTACACGTTTTATGCATTTTAAATCTTAGGTAGAGATAATTTTTAAATATTTTGTCAAATACTGGAACTGTTGGACTTAAATGCTGTTTGATATTTTCACGACTCAAAGGGGGTCTAACAGAAACGCCAAGTTAAACGATCAATCTCGGGAAGGTCTACCGTATAATCTAAGATTGAGTGTCGAAGATTTTTTTTTTTGAGCGATCCCAGAACTCCTCGAAATAACAAATGTCAGAATACAAGCAATAGTAGAAATACAGATATGAAAATAATACATGTCAATGCGCAGTGCAACACCAAATTAAATCCTTACATAATACAAATATCAAGATACAATATCTGAGGAAATCCACGATATTGGGAGCCGATCAACCTCGATTCCTATTCCTTTTTCCTCTACCTGTAGAGGGGGGAGTCGTTGGGGTGAGTGACAAACTCAGTATGGGATGTTATACCTACCACTTATCTCATTATGCATAGCCGCTTAAAATCAATACACGTGTTTTAAAATTCAAAACCGATTTCAATGTTATTAAATTATTTTCTTATTTTTAAAACGATTGATGCAGCTAGTTTCAAAAATAATGTAGATGTAGAAAAATAGGCCGACATCAACCACACTATCACATAAAAACTAAGTGAACAGTGAAAATGCAGGTCACTCAAGGATCCTCCGAATCACACCACAAGGAAAGGCCGCGACAACACCGTCAGCGCCTTATAGCGAGAAGAGAAAATGTTAACAAACCAGGAGGGCCTCAACGGCACACCATACCCTGGGCCATCGCGGATACACACACTGGAGCACACTGGGGCGACACAACCACCCAATCCTAGGCCCAAAGGGACTGCATAGTGGACTTATCAATCAGAGGTAGCAACGAACAGACACTGTCCAGGTCGGATAACAAGGCTAGCCAAGCTCAAAGCCCATCACTCCTATAGCGGGGAGTACCGTACAGGACTAGTCAAGCTCAGAGTCTTTCTCCTATTCTCAGGGGGAATACCCTATCCAAATAAGTGTGGGGAGTACCACGGTAACCCTCAAACACGGGTGCGCTTAGGCAAAATCTCCTGATGCTCTCACCGTATGAGCCCAGCTGAGAGTGCCAGACAATTATCTCCAGAATCAACTCCAATGGCACAACAGAAAACAATGACGTGCGTGAGAAAATCAGTGCATGAATAAAACACACATGCATGACAATATAACAAATCTCACGGTAAATCTTAAGTCGAGCTCGTCGACAAAGGCGAGTAAAACATGACATCCAAACTCAACTAGGCAGTATAAATCCAGCAAAACATCTACATATCTAAATAATGTAAAATGCACATGCTCGTAAAAATGCCGACGTCAATATTGGTGGTATCCCACCAAAAATAATATATGTGCATGTTAGGCTAGGTATAACGTAGTAAGTATAATAACTCATACCCCTGTGACGAATCTTCCTAATCTCGGTAGTCGGTGACTCCTCAGAAATCGTCTCGAACTCAACAAATTCCTCTTAATCTGAAAATTAACACAAAGAAGGAAGCTCGTTACAGGCTAATAGGGGTCAGAAACAATATAAACGGGGAGCCGAGGCAAAAACGGGAGCAAACCGCTCGAGTTGACTTTTTGGTCAAAAGTCAATGATCAAAAGTCAACGGGTCAAAGTTCACAGTCTACACTAAAGTCAACGGTCAAAGTTTATCGTTGACTTTGACCCTCAATTTAGTTTCGGGTCGGGTCGGACTGGTTTGGATCGGGTTAGACCACTCGGGTCGGGTCTGCAGATCAAACCCGATTCGGGTTGGGTCAGATCAATTGCGGTAGGGTCAACTGGCCTGGCCCGAATGAACCCAGCTTAACTGGGTCCGGGTCGGACCTTGCCCACGTCCGAGTTGACTCGGTAGTCGACGGCAGAGAACTGACGATGTTTCAGAGTCAAAAAATGTGTTTTCATACCCTTTCTTCTCCAAATCTCGTTCCCAACATGTTGCTTACCTATTTTCCGGTCGAATCTTGCCAAAAACACCTAGAAATTTACCCAAAATCTCAGATCTATGATTTTCCGAAAATCCAAAAACTTAACCGTTTAAACTCATATATAAGGCGAACGAGAACTAACCTTCGAAAACGCTCTTCACCAACGTTGATGTACTTTTCGAGACGAAGAGTTTGACACTAAGATCGCTTCGAACAGAGGTCGTTTCTTCGACGAGTTTTTTCTCTCTCTCGGCGTTTCTCTCTCTCTCTGTGTTGTTCTCTGCTGAAAGCGACAAAACAATAAGGTTTTTCAAAAACATTATTGTTTTAAATTTTTATTTATTTTATTTCGTTATTTTTAAATTATTTATTTTATTAATTTTTATCTTAAAACCATTTATTTTATTTAAAACCATTTAATAGTTTTGGGTTTTTTGATTCTTGAATTTTTCTGAACAAATTCATTTCGGTAAGTCCGACGTTCCTCTCTCGTGAATTTAATTTCTATGAAACGTGCAAATGCTAACTTAAATTTTAAATTAATTCCCTAATTTTTCTATACGGGTCATGAGTGAGTAAAAAATCGTACGTCACTAGTTTATGAAAATTCAAGCACTCGACTTTAATTTATACTTAAAATTTAGCAAAAAATTTATGCGAAATTTATCTTTAGTAAATTTTTGGCAGATTTTATAGATATGTACATATGTTTTGAAATGGGGTTTTCAACGTTTTACTTTAAGACTTCCACTACGTATTGCAACCGTTTTTCTTATGAGTAAGACTTTGTAGAGTGTATGATAAAAATATGTTAAGTTGTGATGTTTTGATAGTTGAAATGTATAGAAATGGATGAGTGATGAATGGAAAAGGGATAGGAGTGAAAAAGGTTGAAAAATGGAGAAAAATGGGTGAGAAAATAGATCGGGTGCCGATCGATCGGCTAATTTTTCCAATCAATTGCTCCTTTTCGTAAAATGAGAGTCAAAAACAGAATGGATGCCGATCGATCGGCTAAATTAGCCAATCGGTCGACCAAACACTGTTCATGGCACTATTCCTTGAAAAAAAAATTTACATATTTTTTTAAAAGTTTCTACAAATTTTTATAAAGGGATTTTATACGATTTGGGCTCTAAAATGAAACGCAAAGTATTTTAAAATATTTTTACGAAATTTTCAAAGAATAAGTATTTGTGATTTCAAGTCATTACAATTTGTGGTATCAGAACACCCGGGTTTTAAAATCGTTTCTGTAGACTGCCTGATGGCACAAGCCACCACATGAGATGCTCCTTCAACTGTAAGTGTTTAATTTTAAGTTAAAGTTTAGTTATTAAGTTAGGTTACTAATTATACAGGGATAGTTTAACTATAGCTGGACGACAACGAAGAGGAGTAGACGGAACGAAAAATGCCATTAACCGATTGTTGGATGTGGTGGATCGACAGTTTGAATAGATTGGTATGCTTATGAACATAGGATTATCAGGAAAAGAAAACAATAGTGCCAGTGCGTCTCATGAGCAAAGTGGAGAACGTTTTCGTTGACTTTGACCTCCAACCTTTGACAGGCAAATTATGGATCCGACTCAAGCTGAGGAATGGATCAGATCGATAGAGAGTATGCTTGATTATGCTGAAGTGGAAGAAAGTAAGAAGGTTTCTTGTGCAGTTTTCCATCTCGCGAAGGATGCGGGACACTAGTGGGACTCAATTAAAACAACGACTGTTGCAAGGGAAATGCCATGGGAGCAATTCAAGAAGCTTTTTTATGAGAAATACTTCAACCGTAATGTGAGAACGAGCAAGCTGGTGGAATTTGCTCAACTACGACAATATTGAACGGTATCGAAGTATATAAAAAAAATTCGAATCCTTATCCCGCTATGCTAGTCGCTGGTGGACATTGAAGAAAACAAAGTGCATCAGTTCGTTCAAGATGGCAAGCATTGACGACGTGCCGTATTCGAAGATTGTAGCCAAGACACTAGAAATTGAAGAGATGGAGATGAAGTTTCAAAGACAGCAGGAACCATCAAGGAAGGTTTTTTAGAGAAATACAGCCCCAACAACAACAAAACAAAGGGTGGTAGCCGCAACAACAACAAAGGGACGTTAAAAAAACCAACGATTCGACGGTTGAGCAAGGAAAAGGAAAGCAACTGCAAGGAACTTCTCAATTCCCTCAATGCCCCGTATGTGGTAAGGGTCATTCTGGAGAATGCAGACTTCGTTCTAGCCGTTGTTTCAGATGCAACAAAGAAGGTCATCAAGTTAGAGATTACCCAATGGAAGATAAAAGACCGCCTGCGATTACTCCAAGGATTTTTGCCTTAATTGAAGACAACGATGTTGTTCAGCATTATGTTATTTCAGATACTATTTTGATCGATGGTATAGCCGCATACACACTGATAGACACTGGAGTCACACACTCGTTTATAGCAACTGAATATAAAGTCAAGTCAAATTTGTTGCCTATGTTAGCCGACAAATTCTATAGTGTCATGCTACCATCTGGAGATTCTTTGCATTCGGATCAAGTAGTACAAGGAAATATTGTTTCTGTAGGAGACAATAAATTATACGCGGAGTTGGTTATTATCAACATGATGGGATATGATGTGATTTTAGGGATGGACTGTGTGATGACCCAAATGTGTACATATGAGGATGACTGCTGGGCAAACCTCGGGTTGCAGGGAAAAACTCAGGATGTACGCTGAGTGTAGGCAAATCCTGGACTCGAGTATAGGCAAATCTCGCATCGTAGAAAGGGGGTCGTCACAATCCCACATCGCTTGGGGAGGTATATGGAAATGAAACATATGTAAGAAAATCCTCCCAAGATAGTAAGACGCATTTTGGAGCACAGTTGGCAATGGATCCCTTAAGAACTCCGAAGTTAATAGTACTCCAACGAGAGCAGTACCATGTTGGGTGACTGACTGGGAAGTTTTCGTTAAACAAATCCATGAGAAGAGAATTTGGGCTACGGCTCAATCCCAAAGTGGATAATATCTTATTGGAAAAAGAGATCGTTACAAATGATATCAGAGCAGTGTGCAGTAGTAGTGAGCGTACTAGGAACCGTGAGCGTTTCTGGGTCTCTACAAAGATGGTATCAGAGCTAAATGGTCAAATTGTTCAAATGATTACCTAACAGCGTTGATCACCGCACGATGTGCTTCGACAACTGTAAGTGTTTAAGTTTATCTTTAGTTATTAGTGCTTATGAGAGTAATTATCCTTTGTCCAGAAAAATTAGTCAAGATGTATGGATGACCAAGACGTCTGAGAGTGCCGAGAGAGATAGCTGACTTACGTAGCGAGGATGACTCGATGACAATTAGAAAGCTAACTGAGTTGGTAAACAGACAGTTTCAGCAATTAGGGATTTTGCTAAATCGAGAAGTTCAAGGAAGTGCAAGCTCTATCTCTAGCCATGACCAATTGGGTGATAGATTTCAGAGGTTACGACCCCCGACGTTTGAAGGGCAGTCATTGGATCCGACAGCTACAGAGGAGTGGTTTCGTACCATGGAAAGTAGGTTTAAGTATGCGAAAGTGGAAGAAAAGGATAAAGTCTCACTAACCACATTTCATATAGCGAACGATGCCAGATTTTGGTGGGAGTCTGTGGAGACCACCACTGAGGTACAGCGCATGACATGAGAGAAGTTTAAGGAGGTATTTTATGACAACTATTTCAACAGTACGGTGCAGGTGGCTAAAAGAATGGAGTTCTTATAGTTGAAGCAAACTGGGCCGGTAACTAAGTACAACCGGCAATTTGAGTCCTTATCTCGGTTTGCCAGCAGTTTGGTAAGCCGGAATTAGGACAAAGTGTCTTAGTATATACAGAGATAAAAGCCAGAAATATATAAAGGAGTAAAGATAGCCGGAACTCAAGAAGTGTCGTATTCGAAAGTGGTGACAAAGGCACTATAGGTGAAGCAAGCTGAAATGAAATGTGTTAAGCATAGAGAAGGTTCAAGGAGTTTTTTCAAGGAAATTTCTGCACAGCAGAGTAGAAGTACCTCCCAGCAGCAACAACAGGGGCACTAAGAGGTTCAACGAGAGTTCGAGCAGTCAGGACAGTAGCAAAAGGCTTCAAGGGTCGGTGCAGTACCCCCAGTGCCCTAAGTGATTGAAGTATCACTCGAGTGAATGCAGACTGAACTCAAGAAAGTGCTACAATTGCAATGAAGCCGGACACTTAGCTAGAGATTGCCCAAAGCCCATAGTGACTCGTTGTTTCCGCTGCAACAAAGCGAGCCATGTTAGTAGAGATTGCCCAGCTCTGAAGAAAGGTCTGACGCGCACGACATCGAGGATATTCTCCATGATCGAGTCAGGCGACGATGACCAGCCATTCGTGGTGTCAGGTACTATGTTGATAAATTCTGTACCTGCTTATACATTGATTGATTCCAGTGCGACGCACTCGTTTATTGCAACTACGTTCGCGGTCAAGTTAGATGTATAGCCTGTAGCAACAGACTATAGTTATGAAGTGATGTTGCCTTCTGGTGGGCGTATGCACTCAAATCAAGTCGTACGAGATAGTGTGGTGTCAGTGAAAAGTAAGAATTTGTTAGTCGACCTCATTATTATGGGCATAACTGGATATGATTTGATATTGAGAATGGATTGACTGTTCAAACACTATGCTACGATCGACTGCAGGACGGGAATAGTGAGTTTTCAACCCCTAGATGCTGAGAAGCTGTAACACCCAGAATTTTTCGTTAAAAATAATTTTCGATTTATGTAATTGTAATCGGCGGAGTTTTGGTCGGAATTGAGAGCGGATAATTTTTACCATTAAGTAAAAGATTATTTTGATGGTAATAGGGAAGAAAAAATTTTAAGAATATAACCGGAGACGGACTGAATAACAGTTTGATTAAACGGTTAATGGTTGAGGGTGATTTAGTAATTAGATTATTATTATTATTATTAAAAAAAAACAACATAGGGGGAACGAGTCCCCCCTCATTCGGCTTCTCACCCTTTAGGCTTGAATTTCCTCCCCTCCCCATGTCAAGCCCTCGGCGATTTCTTCTTCCAGCCGACGATTCTCCTCCGTTTCTTCAAATATAAGATAAGTTTCTAATAGATAGTTCATTCTCTAGTTTTTCCGAGCGGTGAAAGTGAAGTTAGAGCAATTTATTAGATATTCCGATAAAACCTAAGTTGGAGGAATGAGATTTCGAAGTTATAGCCGATTTTTATGCATATATTGGTGATTAAACTGGAAGTATGGGTAGATGATAGGTTTTTATGGAAAACATTGAGCGTTTGGATAAACGACAACTCGAGTTACAGAACGGTTTCCATTTGACCATATTCAGCCAAGTTGTAGGTGTTGGATTAGGAATTGAATTAGATCGTTAGAAATTAGACGTCCTCAGAAGTTCGTAGTATTTCGAATCGTCCAAATCGGACGAGTATTGGATAAGTAATGCGCTTTCGAATTTGGTCAGAAATTGTGTGGAATTCGGACTTAGATAGATTAGGTGTTAAAGCTTTGATTTTCCTTTAGAGTTTTATGAGTTGGATGGAGTAGAATCGATGAATGCGTGGTTTTTAGGTTCTCTAGTTTATCGACCAGTCTATGAAATACGAGTTGCTAAGGACGCCAGTTGAGTAATGTAGTAGGTGTTTTGCCTTCGGGCCTACATCACAGTTCAGTAGGTTGCATGCACGTTTACGTTATGTTATGCTTTTACATTATGTGTTCATGGTTTTAAAGTACGACAGCGAAACGAAAATGAATTTATATGTTTTTACGAAGTGAAACAGTAGGATGTGATGAGACGAATGAAATAAGAAGATACGTAAGAAGATAATAAAGGTGAGGTTGAGTGGTTTTGTCCCCAGAGATGGACTGCGAGGTGTATCACTATTCCCCCACTTTACGTGGTAGCCTTGTCCCGAGAGGTGGATCGCGAGGTATGTCACTTTACTAGATTGGATTGGCCTTGTCCTGAGAGGTGGACTACGAGGTGTGTCGCCTCGATATAGCACGTAAAGAAGAATCCAATAGTAATAAGATAAAGAAGATGTAAGAAAGAGATGAAAACGAAAGTAGAGACGAAACTGTAGAAACTTCATATGTTAGGATGTGTTTGATTTCAGTGTACGTTTTTATGCATTACTTACTTGGCATTAGGCTAATAGATGAGTTATGTGATGTAGGTGACGAAACGATAGCTGGTGAGTACTCAGAGCGAGTCCAGGATTAGGAGGTAGTTAGAAGAGGACGCACGTGGACTATTCGGCCGGTTGTTAAGCCATTTTGACACGGGGTTCATAGGTACGGGTTAGGAGTCGAGTCGGAGCCATTTTGAATAGTAAATGGATTTCAAATGTTTGGTAGTAGTTTTTATGTATATAGCAATTTGGAGTTGATTGGAAATTGATCGTTTGTTATTTTTAGCATTGAGTCAAAAATTGGTAGTTTTTGAGAAGTTTAAGGATTTTTATGAAATCTATTAAGGAAGTGTTGACCGATAGGCTTAGTGGTTGACCAAACTTAGTAAGTGTCAACCGCGAGGGTCGACCTACGGAGACAGAGCCATATCAGATGTCGACCTGTGTGTGGAAGTGTCGACCGGTTAGTGTAAAGATGGTAGGAGTGTCGGCCGCAAAGTTTGACCGATGGAAACAGAGAGGATGAAGGTGTCGGCCTGTGAAGACAGGTGTCGACCGCTCTCTGTGATGAGCGTAGAAGTGTCGACCACGGGTTTGACCAATGCGAGCAGAGAAGATTTGAGTGTCGACCTGTGTTTGCAGATGTCGACCGATTAAGCATGATGAGTAGAGAGGAGTCGACTACTGGGGTCGACCGATGAAAACAAAGGCAAATGAAGTGCCGATCGGTGCTTACAGGGGTCGACCAAAAATGTCTTTTAATATTTTAAAAACTTGATATTTTATTTAAACTGATTTTAATCAAAGACTTCCGCTGCGATGATTTTAAACGTTTTCAAAAAGGTCGTTTTAATTCGATGAACGAAATTTTAAATTTTTACACGAATTTTACACGAGTGTATGTGTGTGAGTAGTAGTGGTTAGCGTACCGAGAACCATGATGGTTTTCGGTGCACTACAGAGATGGTATCAGAGCTTTTACCCAACCGGAAGTGTGGCAAACGAGGATGTCAGGCTCTTCAAAGGAGGGGTGAGATTGTGAAGGCAAGAGGGACTGTCACAATTTCCACACCACTTCGGGAAAAGTAAAGGGGAGAGTCAATCGGTAGTAGGAGGGGATGCTACGAGTGTTAGAGTCAATGGCTCAAACCGTTCAAATGATTGCCTAACAGCGCCGATCGCCGCACGATATACTTCGACAACTGTAAGTGTTTAAGTTTAACTATAGTTATTAGATGTTTATGAGAGTAATTGGTTTTGTTTAGGAAATTAGTCAAGATGTCTAAACGACAAGGACGTCCGAGAGTACTGAGAGAGACAGTTGATACGAAAAGTGAGGATGATTCAATGACGATCAGGCAGCAAACCGAATTAGTGAACAAACAGCCTCAGCAATTAGGAATCTTGCTTAATCGGGAAGTGCAAGGAAATGCAGGCTCTAGTTCGGGCCATAATCAGTCGGGAGATAGATTTTGGAGGTTATGACCCCCGACGTATAAAGGACAGTCATTGGATCCAACAGCTGCAGAGGAGTAGGTCCGTACCATGGAGAGTATGTTCAAGTACGCGAAGGTGGGAGAGTAGGATAAAGTCTCGCTGGCCACATTCCATCTAGCAAAGGATGCTCGATTTTGGTGGGGGTCTATGGCGACCACCGCTGAAGTGCAGCATATGACATGGGAAAAGTTTAAGAAGATATTTTATGACATGTACTTCAACAGTATGGTGTAAGCGGCCAAAAGAATGGAGTTCCTACAATTGAAACAAACCGGGTCGATAACTGAGTACAACCGACAATTTGAGTCCTTATCTCGGTTTGCCAGCAGTTTGGTGAGTCAGAATGAGGACAAGGTGTTTCAATATGTATAGGGGCTAAAGCTAGAGATATATAAAGGAGTAAAAATAGCAGGAGCTCAATAGGTGCCGTATTCAAAAGTGGCTGCAATGGCACTAGAGATGGAGGAACTCAAAATGAAATGTGTTAAACAGCGAGAGGCTTCCAAAAGATTCTTCAAGAAGATTGCCTCACAGCAGAGTAGAAGTGTCTATCAACAGCAACAGCAGAGGGGCACTAAGAGATTCAACGAAGGTTCAAGCAGCCAGGGCAGTTGCAAAATGCCTTAGGGGCCGGTGCAGTAACCATAGTGCCCTAAGTGCTTGAAATATCACTTGGGCGAATGCAAACTAAACTCGGGAAAGTGGCACAACTGCAATGAAGCTGAACATTTGGCTAGAGATTGCCCGAAGCCCAGGGTGACTTGGTGTTTCAATTGCAACGAGGTGAGCCACGTCAACAGAGATTGCCCAGCTCTGAAGAAGGGTCCACTGCGCACAACACCGAGAGTATTCGCCATGATCGAGTTGGGCGATGAAGACTAGCCAGCTGTAGTGTCAAGGTACCATATTGCTAAATTTTGTACCTGCGTATACTTTGATTGACTCTGGTGCAACGCACTTGTTTATTGCAACTACGTTTGTGGTCAAGTTAGATGTATGGCCTGTAGCAACGCACCGTAGTTATGAAGTGATGTTACCTTTTGGTGAACGTATGCATTCCAATCAAGTCGTACAGGATAGTGTGGTATCAGTGGGAAGTAAGAATTTGTTGGCCGATCTCATTATTATGCACATAACTGGATATGATGTGATATTGAGAATCAATTGGCTGTTCCAGCACCATGCTACAATGGACTGCAGGACAGGAACAGTGAGTTTTCAATCCCCAGATGGTGAAAAGCACACCTTTTAGGCCACGAGGAATGCCCAGAAGATGTCTGTCATGGCGCCTGTTAGTGCTCGCCAAGTTTGAATTAGTGAGTCTTTTGGTTTTTTAGCCAGTATTATAGATATGCAAATTCCTAGGGATTCGAGGCCGCAGGATATTTTGATTGTTCAAGACTTCCCTGAAGTTTTTCTAGATGATTTACCCGGTTTGCATCCGGATTGAAAAATAGAGTTTGCTATAGATGTGTATCCAGGAACTGAGCCGGTGTCAAAGAATCCTTATAGATTGGCACCAACGAAGCTAAAGGAGTTAAAGAAGCAATTAGAATAGTTGGTGGAGAAAGGATTTATATGCCCTAGCTTTTCGCCGTGGGCGCGCCGATTCTTTTCGTCAAGAAGAATGATGGGTCCTTACGAATGTGCATCGACTATAGGGAGTTGAATAAGCTCACGATTAAGAACAAATACCCTTTGCCAAGGATAAATGATCTATTTGATCCACTCCAAGGTGCACGAGTGTTTTCAAAGATTGACCTGAGATCGGGTTATTATCAGTTGAAGGTCAGGCCAAAAGATATTCCGAAGACGGCTTTTCAGACGCGATATGGGCATTATGAATTCATGGTGATGTCTTTTGGACTGACGAATACCCCAGCCGCCTTTATGGACCTGATGAACAGAGTATTTCATAACTATCTCAATAAATTCGTTATAGTGTTTATCGATGATATATTGGGGTACTCTCGTAGTGAACAGGATCACAAAGAACACTTGAGCTTGGTGTTGGAAACTTTGAAGTTACACCAACTTTATGCAAAGTTTTCTAAGTGCGAGTTTTGACTGGATAGGATTCTGTTTCTGGGACATGTCATCTCAAGCGATGACATATCTGTTGATCCAGCAAAGATCTAGGTAGTTAAGGAGTGGCCACAGCCGAAGAATCTCACGGAGATACGAAGTTTCCTCGGGTTAGCAGGTTATTACAGGAGATTCATTGAAGGGTTTTTTAAGATTGTAGTGCCTTTGACCCGTCTGATGAGGAAAAATGTGAAATATCTGTGGTCTTAATATTGCGAACATAGTTTCCAGACATTGAAGCAGAAGTTAACTACTGTTCCAATTTTGACGCTTCCTACTGAGGACGGAAGATTTAGTATTTATTACGATGCTTCCAATGTAGGTCTTGGATGTGTACTGATGCAGGAAGCGAAGGTGGTAGCATATGCCTCTAGGCAATTGAAGATTTACGAGCAAAACTACCCAACACACGACCTGGAGTTAGCTGCAGTAGTTTTTGCATTGAAAATTTGGAGCCATTACCTGTATGGACAGTCGTGCGAGATATATTCATACCATAAAAGTCTGAAGTATATTTTCACTCAAAAAGAATTGAATATGAGGCAGTGGCGGTGGTTAGAGTTTGTGAAGGACTATAACTTAGAGATTAAATACCACCCCGGCAAGGCAAACGTAGTGGCTGATGCTTTGCGCAGAGTGACGGCATCCACCTCTGCTGTGACTTTAGGAATGTCATTAGCTTTGGATGCGGAGTTTCAAAAATTTGACTTGGAGGTAGTGTCGGATGTGCCGGCCATGTTATCAACTATGTCTCTACAGCCCACTAGAGACAGGTCAAAGTTCAATTATTCGGACGATGGAAGTCTCAAGTTTCGGAACAGATGGTTCAGTCCGAATAATGAAGAACTACAAAGAGAAATACTAGCTAAAGCCCACTCTTCTAGGTTTTCTGTGCATCCAGGGAGTACCAAAATGTACATTGAACTTAAACAACATTGTTGGTGGCCTAATATGAATAGAGTTGTAGCAAAGTACGTTCAGACGTGCTCGATTTGCCAACAGATTAAGGCTGATCATTAAAGGCCAGCAGGGAAATTATAGCCACTACCTGTTCCTGAGTGGAAATGGGAGCAAATATCGATGGGCTTTGTTATCAGATTGCCTCGGACAACAAAAGGCTATGATGGTATATGGGTGATCGTGGATCGGTTAACCAAATCAGCCCATTTTCTACCAGTGAAGATGATATATTCTATGGACCAATTCGCCAAACTATATGTACAAGAGATCGTACGGTTGCACGGAGTTCCAACTTTGATTGTATCAGACAGAGACCTTAGATTTACATCGAAGTTCTGGAAGAGTCTGCACAAAGCCATGGGTACGCAGCTCAATTCTGGCATGTCATTTCATCCTTAGACGGACGGTCAATCTGAGAGGACCATTCAGATACTAGAGGATATGCTTCGAGATTGTGTACTGGAGTTCCAGGGTTCATGGAGCAGATATCTACCATTGGTGGAGTTTTCTTATAATAACAGCTTTCAGACTACGATAGATATGGCTCCATACGAGGCTCTGTATGGGAGAAAGTGCAAGTCTCCGTTATATTGGGACGAAGTCGGTGAAGCACGATTAATTGGTCTAGACATTTTGCAACAAACTACAGAAAATGTTGCATTTATTAGACAACAGATCTTAACAGCTCAAAGTCGACCAAAGAGTTATGCAGATCGTTGGAGGAGAGAGTTAGAATTTGAAGTGAACAACGAAGTCTTCCTGAGGATCTCTCCATTCAAAGGAGTTGTAAGATTTGGAAAGAGGGGCAAGTTAAACCCTAGATATATTTGGCCATTTCCTATTACGAACAGAATAGGGAAGACAGCTTACCAGCTGCAACTGCCAGCCTCAATGGATGAAATTGATAATGTATTTCACGTGTCAATGTTGAGAAAGTGTATACGAGATCCCTCTCATGTCGTAGAGCAGGAGGATATAGAGGTTCAACCCACTTTGACGTATGAGAAGAAGACAATAGAGATTCTTGATTATGTAGTGAAGGTTTTACACAACAAAGAGATTCCATAGGTGAAAGTATTATGGCGTAACTATGACGTGGAAGAGGCAACCTAGGAGCAACAGCAGGACATGATGAGCCGATATCTAGAGTTGTTTAGGTAATAAATTTTGATGACAAAATTTTTGTAAGGAGGGTGGAATGTAACAGAATTTTCCATTAAAACTAATTTCGGATTTACGTAATTGTAATCGGTGGAGTTTTTGTCAGAATTGAGAGCAGAGAATTTCTACCATTAAATAAAAGATTATTTTGAGGCTAATGGGGAAGAAAAAATTTTAAAAATCTAACCAGAGACGGACTGGATAACAGTTTGATTAAACAGTTATGGGTTGATGGCGATTTAGTAATTATGTTATTATTATTATTATTTAAAAAAAAAACAACATAGGGGGAACGTGTCACCCCTCTTCGGCTTCTCCCCTTTCAGCCTTGAATTTCCTCCACTCCCCGTGTGAAGCCCTCGGCGATTTCTCCTTCCAGCTGACGATTCTCCTCCGTTTCTTCAAATTTAAGGTAAGTTTCTAATAGATAGTTAGTCATCTAGTTGTTTCGAGCAGTGAAAGTGAAGTGAGAGCAATTTATTGGATATTGCAGTAAAACCTAAGTTAGAGGAATGAGATTTCGAAGTTATAGTCGATTTTTATTCATATATTGGTGTTTAAACTGGAAGTATGGGTAGATTATAGGTTTTTATGGAAAACATTGAGCGTTTGGATAACCGACAACTCGGGTTATGGAATGGTTTGCATTAGGCCATATTCGGCCAAGCTGTAGGTGTTGAATTAGGAATTACATTAGACCGTTAGAAATTAGACATCCTCTGAAGTCTGTAGTATTTCGAATCGTCCAAATCAAATTAGTATTGGATAAGTTATGCGTTTCCAAATTTGGTCAGAAATTGTTTGGAATTCGGACTTAGATAGATTAGGTGTTAAAGTTTTGATTTTCCTTTAGAGTTTTATGAGTTAGATGGAGTAGAATCGATGAATGTGTGGTTTTATAGGTTCTCCAGCTTAGCGAGCAGTCTACGAAATACGAGTTACTAAGAACCCTAAGTAAGTAACGTAGTAGGTGTTTTGCCTTCAGGCTTACATCACAGTTCAGTAGGTTGCATGCACGTTTACGTTATCCTATGCTTTTACATTACGCAGTTATGGTTTTAAAGTACGAGAACGAAACGAAAATGAATTTCTATGTTTTTACGAAGTGAAACAGTAAGATGTGATGAAAAAAATGAAATGAGAAGATATGTAAGAAGATAATAAAGGTGAGCCGTGAGGTGTATCACTCTTCCCCTACTTTATGTGGTGGCCTTGCCTCGAGAGATGTACCGCGAGGTGTGACACTTTATTAGATTAGGGTTGGCCTTGTCCCGAGAGGTGGACCAGGAGGTGGACCAGGAGGTGTGTCACCTCGATCTAGCACGTAAAGAAGAATCCAGTAGTAAGAAGATAAAGAAGATGTAAGAAAGAGACAAAAACGAAAGTAGAGACGAAACTGTAGAAACTGCATATATTAGGATGTGTTTGATTTCAGTGTTATGTTTTTATGCATTACTTACTTAGCATTAGGCTAATAGATGAGTTCTGTGATGTAAGTGACGAAGCCATAGCTGGTGAGTACTTAAAGCGAGCCTAGGATTAGGAGGCAGTTGGAGGAGGACGCACGTGGATGATCTGGCCGGTTGTTAGTGCATTTTGACACAGTGTTCATAGGTACGGGTTAGGGTTCGAGTCGGAGTCATTTTGAGTCGTTTTGAATAGTAAATGGATTTCAAATGTTTGGTAGTAGTTTTGATGTATATTGCGATTTAGAGTTGATTGGAAATTGATCGTTTTGTTATTTCTAGCGTTGAGTCAAAATTTGGTTGTTTTTGAGAAGTGTCAACCGATAGGTTAGTGGTCGACCAAACTTGGCAAGTGTCGACCACGAGGGTCGACCTACGTAGACAGAGCCATATCAGGTGTTAACCTGTGTGTGGAAGTGTCGACCAGTTAGTGCAAAGATGGTAGGAGTGTCGGCTACAAGGTTCGACCGATGGAAACAGAGAGGATGAAGGTGTTAACCTGTGAAAACAGGTGTCGACCGCTCTCTGTGATGAGCATAGAAGTGTCGACCATGGGGTTTGACCGGTGCGGGCAGAGAAGATTGGACTGTCAACCTGTGTTTACAGGTGTCGACCGATTAGCGTGATGAGTAGATAGGTGTCGACCGATGAGGTCGACCGATGAAAACAAAGGCAAATGAAGTGTCAACCAGTGCTTACAGGGATCGACCGAAAATGTCTTTTAGTGTTTTAAAAACTTGACATTTTATTTAAACTGATGTTAATCAAAGACTCCTGCTGCGACGATTTTAAACGTTTTCAAAAAATTCATTTTAATTCAAGGAACGAAGTTTTAAATTTTTACACGAATTTTACCCTAGTGTATGTGTGTGAGTAGTAGTGGTTAGCATACTTAACCGTGATGGTTTTCGGGGCGCTACTAAAGCACATCTTTCAGGCTGTGAGGAATACTACGAAGATATCTGTCATAGCGCCTGTTAGTGCTCTCGTCAAGTTTTAATTGGTGAGTCTTTTGGTTTTCTTGCTAATGTTATTAATGTGCAAGTTTCCAGAGAGTCAAAGCCTCAGGATATTTTAGTTGTTCAAGACTTCCTAGAAGTTTTTGTAGATTATCTACCATGTCTGCCTCCGGACCGTGAGATAGAGTTTTCTATTGATGTATATCCAGGGGCCGAGCTAGTGTCGAAAAATCCTTACAGATTAGCGCTGACGGAACAAAAAGAATTGAAAAAGCAATTAGAGGAGTTCGTAGAAAAAGGATTTATACACCCCAGCTTTTCACCGTGGGGTGTGTCAGTCCTATTTGTCAAAAAGAAGGATAGATCTTTACGGATGTGGAACGACTACAAGGAGTTGAACAAATTGACTGTTAAAAACAAGTATCCTCGGCCAAGGATTGACGATTTGTTCAACCAATTGCAGGGGGCGCGAGTCTTTTCTAAGATCGACCTGAGATCAGGCTACTACTAGCTGAAGGTCAGATCAAAAGATATTTCAAAGACAGTTTTTCGGACACGGTATGTGCATTATGAATTATTGGTAATGTCTTTTGGATTGACGAATGCTCCAGCCACCTTTATGGACCTGATGAACAGAGTATTCCATGATTATCTCGATAAATTCGTTATAGTTTTTATCGATGATATCGTGGTCTATTCCCGCAACGAGGAAGAACACAAGGAGCATTTGAAAGCAGTGTTGGAAACCCTGAAGCGACACCAACTCTACGCAAAGTTTTTTAAGTGCATGTTTTGGTTGGATAGGGTTCCTTTCCTAAGTCATGTCATCTCGAGCGATGGTATATTTGTTGATCCAGCAAAGATCCAAGCAGTTAAAGAGTGGCCAGAGCTGAAAAATGTCACTAAGATATGAAGTTTCCTCAGGTTAGCAGGTTATTATAGAAGATTCATTGAAGAATTTTCATAGATTGCAGCACCTCTAACCCGTTTGACGAGGAAAAATGTGAAGTATCTGTGGTCCAAAGATTGCGAGCACAGTTTCAAGACATTAAAGTAGAGATTAACTACTGCTCTGATTTTGACGCTTCCTACTACGGATGGAATATTTATCATTTATTGCGATGCTTCCAAGATAGGTCTTAGATGTGTGCTGATGCAGGAAGGGAAGGTGGTAGCCTATGCCTCTAGGCAACTGAAAACCTATGAGCAGAATTATCCGACACACGATCTGGAGTTAGCCGTAGTAGTTTTCGCGCTGAAAATTTGGAGACATTATCTGTATGGACAGCCATGTGAGATATATTCAAACCACAAAAGTCTGAAGTATATTTTCGCTCAGGAGGAGTTGAATATGAGGCAGCGGCGATTGTTAGAGTTCATCAAGGACTATGACTTTGAAATTAAATACTACCAGAGCAAAGCAAATGTAGTAGTGGATGCATTGAGCAGAGTGGCGACATCCACTTCAGCTATAACTTCAGCTATGTCATTCGCTTTGGATGCCGAATTTCATAAATTCAACTTAGAGGTGGTGTGGAATGTGTCAGCCATGTTGTCAGCTATGTCCCTACAGCCCACTATGTTGGAAAATATTAAGCAAGCCCAGAAGGATGATGATGAATGCAATGAAATTAGATCAAGCATGGCTTCTAATGACAGGTCAGAGTTCAATTATTCGGACGATGGAATCCTCAAGTTTCAGAATAGATGGTATGTTCCGAATAATGAGGAACTTCGTAGGCAGACTTTTTCATAAGCCCATTATTCTAAGTTTTTTGTACATCTAGGAAGTACCAAGATGTACAGGGACTTTAAGCAACATTACTGGTGGTCCAATATGAAGAGGATTGTGTTAAAGTACGTTGAGGCGTGTTTGATTTGCCAGCAGATTAAGGCTAAACACCAGAGGCCAGCAAGAAAGCTACAACCATTGTCTATCCCTGAATGGAAATAGGAGCAAATATCGATGGACTTTGTTGTCGGGTTGCCACGAACAACAAATGGCTACGATGTATATGGGTGATTGTGGATCGGTTAACCAAGTCAGCCCATTTTCTGCCAGTGAAGATGACGTACTCCATGGATCAATTCCCTGAACTGTATGTTCAAGAGATCGTACGATTGCACGGAGTTTCGACTTCGATTGTATCAGATAGAAACCCTAGATTTACATCAAAGTTCTGGAAGAGTCTGCACAAAGCTATGGGTATGCAACTCAATTTTGGCACGACATTTCATCCTCAGACAGACGGTCAATCGGAGAGGACTATTCAGACATTGGAGGATATGCTTTGAGCTTGCGTACTGGAATTTCAGGGTTCATGGAGCTAGTACCTACCGTTGCTGGAGTTTTCATATAACAACAGCTTTCAAGCTAAGATAGGTATGACTCCTTACGAGGCTCTTTATGGGAGAAAGTACAGATCTCCACTATATTGGGACGAAGTCGACGACGTAAGATTGGTTGGTCCAGATATTTTACAACAGACAGCAGACAATGTTGCATTTATTAGACAACGGATCTTAACAGCTCAAAGCCGACAGAAGATTTATGCAGATCGTAGAAGGAGAGAGCTAGAATTTGAAGTAGATAATGAAATCTTTCTGAAGATCTCTCCATTTAAAGGAGTTGTAAGATTCAAAAAAATGAGCAAGTTAAACCCTAGATACATAGGACCATTTCCTATTACGAGCAGATTAGGAAAGACAACTTATCAGTTACAACTACCAGCCTTGATGAATGAGATTCACAATGTATTCACGTATCCATGTTGAGGAAGTGCATGCGAGATCCTTCTCACATCGTGGAGTAACAGAACATAGAGATCCAGCTGACGTTAATCTATGAGGAGAAACCAGTGGAAATTCTAAATTGTCCAGTGAAGATTCTACGCAACAAGGAGATTCCACTAGTGAAAGTATTATGGCGCAATCACAACGTGGAAAAAGCAACCTGGGAGCGACAACAGGGCATGATGAGTCGATGCCCATAATTATTCAGGTAACAAATTTTGAGAACAAAATTTTTTTACGAAGAGTGGAATGTAGAGCCCAGATTTTCCCATTATATAATTTTTGAGTTTACTTAACAACAAAACGGTCAAATTCTAGCAAGAATTAAGGGCGAAAAATTTAGCCGGTTAGGTAAAAGATTATTTTAAAACTAATGGATAAGAGAAAATTATAAGATTTCGACCGGAAACAAATTAAATAACAATTTGATTAAATGGTTAAAGTTTGAGGGTGATTTAGTAATTAGATTTATTATTATTATTATTATTATTATATAAAAAAAATAACATAACCTCCTTTGGTTCTTCTTCCTCCACACCAAAACCTTCCTCTCCTCCTTCTTCGGCGATTCTCCTTCTAGCCGACTGATCCTCCTCGTTTCTTCACCAATTTTCATGTTTAAGGTAAGTTTTAGTTAGTTTTTGAGTAGATAGTTAGTCTTTTAGTGTTTTGACCGGTGAAAATGAAGTTAGAGATAGTATTGAATAGTTTGGTGAAACTCTAGGAGGGGGATATGAATTTGGAGATTTATAGTTGTCTTTTATCCTTGTATTGGTGTTTAAGCTGAAAGTAGAAGTAGATTATTGGTTTTTATGGAGAAGATTGAGCGTTTCGATAACCGAATACTTGGGTTACGGAACGGTTTCCATTCGGCCACATTCGGCCAAGTTGTAATTATTGGATTAGAAATTGGATTAGACTGTTAGAAATTAGACATCCAATGGAATCCGTAGCATTTTGAATCGTCCAAATCAGACAAGTATTAGATAAGTTATTCAGTTTCGCAGGTTGGTAAGAAATTGAGTTAGAATTCGGGTTTAGATAGATTAGATGTTAAATTGTTATTTCTTTTAGAGTTTTACAAGTTGGAAGGAAAGTAGAATTGATGATGTGTGGTTTTATAGGTTTCCCGGTTTAGCGAGCGAGCGAACTACGAATTTGGAGATACGAATTGCTAAGGATGTCAAGTAAGTAGTGTATGTAGGTGCTTTTGCCTTCGGGCCTACATCACAGTTCAGTAGGTTACATGCATGTTTATTTTATGTTCTTCTTTAGTGATTATACATCATGGTTTTAAAGTACGAGAACGAAACGAAAATGAATTTTGATGTTTTTACAAAATGAAACAGTAGAATGTGACGAATGAAATGAAAACGTACGTAAGAAGATAATGAAGGTGAGGTTGAATGGTCTTGTCTCATGAGGTGGACCGCGAGGTGTATCACTTTTTCTCTCACTTTACGTGGTGGCTTTGTCATGTAAGGTGGACCGCAAGGTGTATTACTTTGTCCCGTGAGGTCGATCACAAGGTGTGTCACCTTGATGTAGCACGTAAAGAAGAACCCAGTAGTAAGAAGATAAAGAAGATGTAAAAAAGAGAACAAAACGAAAGTAGAGATGAAACTGTAGAAACTACATATGTTAGGATATGTTTATTTTCAATGTTTATGTTTTTATGTGCATTACTTACTTAGCATTAGGCTAATAGTTGAATTCTGTTATGTAAGTGACGAGACAGTAGTTGATGAGTACCCTGAGCAAACCCAAGACTAGGAGGCAGTTGGAGGAGTGCGCTCGTAGACGACCCGGCCGGCTGTTAGGGTGTTTTGAGCAGGGTGGGCGTGTATGGATTTTGGGGTTAGTTGGAGTCGTTTTGAGTCGTTTTGAAGTGTAACTAAATTTCAAATTTTGTAGTCATTTTGATGTAGAAAGTTGATTTTAAAATTTTTTGAGAAGGACAAGATTCTGATTTTAAACGTTTAGTCGAAGTTAGATCCATTTTTGAAAGATTTATGGTTTTTAATGAAATTTCTGTAAAGGAAGTGTCGACCTATAGGCTTAGTACTCAACCAATCCTAGCAAGTGTTAACCGGTGTACATAAGGTGTCGACCAAACTTGGTAAGAGGCGACTGCGAGGGTCAACCTACGGAGACAGAGCCATATCAGGTGTCGACCTATGTGTGAAAGTGTCAACCGGTTAGTGTAAAGATGATAGGTTTGTTGGCCGCAAAGTTTGACCGATGGTAACAGAGAGGATGAAGGTGTCGACCTGTGAAGACAGGTGTGAACCACTCTCTGTGATGAGCGTAAAAATGTTGACCATGGAATTCGACCGATGCGGGCAGAGAAGATTGGAGTGTCAACCTGTGTTCACAAGTGCCGACCGGTTAGCGTGATAAGCAGAGAGGTATCGACTGCTAGGGTCGACCAATGAAAACAGAGGCAAATGAAGTGTCGACCGATGCTCACAAGGGTCGACCAAAAATTCCTTTTAATGTTTTAAAAAATTAAAATTTTATTTAAACTGATTTTAATCAAAATCTTCCGCTGCAACGATTTTAAACGTTTTCAAAAAGGTCGTTTTAAGTCGAGGAACAAAGTTTTAAATTTTTACATGAATTTTACCCGAGTGTATGTGTATGAGTAGAGTTAGTGACCTGGGTCTGGGGACGAACTCGGGGGCGCTACAGTTATGGTATCAGAGCAGTGGTAGTACTATGAACGTACCAAGCACGTGAGGGTTTCTGGGTTGCTACAGACTGCCTATTCAGACATCATGCTACAATCAACTGCAGGTTTGAAATAGTGAGTTTTCGACCCCAAAATAAAGAAGGATATTCATATCAAGCAATACCACACTCGAGTAAAATGCCCATAGTATCCTCTATGAAAACCCAGCAGTTGCTGAGAAAAGAATGTATGGGATTCTTACCTTATGCAATTGATGCTCAAAGGCAAAGTAAACCAAAGTCTTAGGATATTCCGATAGTGCGGGAGTTTCCAGAAGTATTCTTAGATGATTTACCGGGATTACCTCCTGATCGTGAAATAGAATTTGTAATCGATGTCTACCCTGGTGTTGTGCCAGTATCCAAGAACCTTACCGAATGACATAAGTTGAATGGAAAGAGTTAAAGATTAAGTTGAAAGAATTGGTGGACAAGGGTTTCATACGCCTAAGTTTTCTCCCTGAGGTTCACCTGTTTTATTTGTCAGGAAGAAAGACGTATCCCTATGGATGTGCATATACTATAGAGAGCTGAATAACTTGATGATCAAGAATACATACCCTTTGCCAAGGATTGATGATTTGTTTGATCAATTGCAAGGGGCCCAAGTATTCTTGAAGATTGATCTACGCTCGAGTTATTACCAACTGAAGGTCAAGACCGATGATATTCCAAATAATGCTTTCAGGACCCGTTACGGCATTACAAATTTCTGGTGATGTCGTTTGGGTTAACGAATGCTTCAACAGCATTTATGGACCTAATGAACAGAGTATTCCAAGATTATCTTAATAAATATGTAATCGTTTTTATCGATGATATTTTAATTTATTCTCGAAATAAAGAGGAACATAAGGAGCACCTAAAGATTGTGTTATCTATTATGAACCAGCGTCAATTATATGCCAAATTCTCAAAGTGTGAGTTCTGGCTTGACAAGATTAATTTTCTGAGCCATGTTATTTCTGAAGAAAGCATTTCAGTTGATTCAGCAAAGATTCAAGCTGCAAAAGAATGGGCACAGCTAAAAAATGCTAGTGAGGTGCGTAGTTTTTTGGGATTGGCAAGTTATTACCGGAAGTTTATCAAAGGATTTTCGATGATAGCCAAACCTCTAACTAGTTTAATGAAGAAAGATATGAAATACTGGTGGTCTGAAGATTGTGAAAGCAATTTTCAAACACTGAAGCAGAAGTTAACTACTGTTCCTTTATTAACACTCCTAGTAGAAGATGGAAAATTCAGTGTCTACTGCAATGCATCTAAGATTGGTTTAGGATGCATGTTAATGCAGGATGACAAGGTAGTTGCATATGCTTCTAGACAACTAAAAAGCTATGAGTTAAACTACCTGACCCACGATCTCGAATTAGCTGCAGTGATGTTTGCACTGAAGATATGGAGGCATTACCTGTACGAGCAACAATACGAGGTGTTTTCAGATCACAAAAGTCTAAAATACATTTTTACTCAAAAAAAGTTGAATATGAGACAGAGACAATGACTAGAATTTGTCAAAAACTATGATTTCGAGATTAAGTACCACCCTGGTAAAGTTAATGCAGTTGCTGACGCGTGAAGCAAGATGTCAACTACGACACCGTTAACCTTATCAGCGGTGTCAGTTCCTCTGAGAATGAAGATTCAGAATTTTAATTTAGAGATAGTCTCCAAATTAGCAGCTTTGCTTTCAAAACTGTCTATACGGCCAACTATTCTAGATAAGATTAAGGAAGCTCAAAAGGCCAAAACAAAGGAAAAGAGCAATATATTGAAAAGCATGGCAAATGCTTCTTCCGATTTCACTTATTCGGAGAATGGTGTTCTAAAGTTCAGAAATAGGTAGTACATTCCGAAGGAAGATGAACTACATAAAGAAATTTTATCTGAGGCTCATTCGTCTTCTTTCTCAAATACATCCAGGGAATACCAAGATGTATCAAGATCTGAAGCAGAGTTTCAGGTGGCCAAATATGAAGAGGGAAGTGGCAAAATATATGGAATCTTGTTTGATTTGCCAGTAGGTAAAAGCAGAACATCAACAGCCGGGAGGAACACTTCATCCTTTACCGATTTCGGAATGGATGTGGGAGAATGTTACCATGTTTTGCCAAAGGCCATGATGGCATCTGGGTCGTTGTGGATAGATTGACAAAGTCAACTCATTTTCTGCCAATTAAGATGAAATTTTCTATGAATTAATATGCAGAATTATATATTCAGGAGATTATCAGGTTGCATAGAATTCCAGCTTCAATTGTCTCAGACCGGGATCCCAGATTTACATCAAGATTCTGGAAAAGTTTACAGAATTCTGTGGGTACAAAATTGAATTTCAGCACAACGTTTCATCCTCAGACAGATGGTCAATCTAAGAGAACGATTTAGAAATTAGAAGATATGTTAAGGGCATACATGTTGAAATTTCAAGCTTCATGTAGCAAATTTCTACCATTGGTAGAATTTTCTTACAACAATAGCTATCAATCCACTATTGGTATGGCTCCATACGAAGTTCTTTATGATAGGAATTGTCGATCACAACTTTACTAGGATGAAGTGGGTAAAGCAAAACTCATCGGCCCTGAAATTTTACAACAAATGCTTGAAAATATTGCTGTTATCAAACAAAGGATTGAAACTGCTCAAAACCAACAGAAACGTTATGCAGATCAAAGGATAAGGGATCTAGAGTTCTATGAAGGCGATGAGGTATTTCTGAAGATATCGCCATTTAAAGGAGTTATGAGGTTTGGCAAGAAAGGGAAGCTCAGTCCCCAGTTTGTCAGAATGTTCCTTATTCTGAAGAAAATTAGAAATACAGCTTATAGACTACATTTACCTTCGTCGATGGATGGAGTCCACAACGTTTTTCACATATCCATGTTGAGAAACTGCGTACGAGATCCATCTCAGGTTCTGGAATTGATAGATATTGAGATTCAGCCGACTCTGACATATGAACTGGAATCAAGTGTAAAAGTGCTACGTAATAAGGAAATCCCAATAATGAAAGTCTTATGGCGTAATCACAACGTAGAGTAGGTAACCTGGTAGCGAAAACATGATATGATAGATAAATATCCGAAGCTCTTTGGGTAAGAAAATTTTGAGGACAAAATTTTGTTTAGGGATGGTGGAATGTAACACCCGCATTCTATTATGTTATTATCTTACTTTGTATAAAATTTGTGCAAACTATAATGTACCATTTTCAATATAGATTAAATGTTAGAAAATATGGAATGAAGGAAAGTTGAAAAGTCAAAGAAGAGGTGGAAAACAAGGAATTTAAGTTGAGGATAAAGGAACTGTTACTTTCTATTTTGCAAAGAAAGTGAAAAAGGAAATAAAGGAGGGAAAGAATGGAGAAAAGAGGAAAAAAATGTAAATTGTAAAAAAAAAAGGTTTGAAAAGTCAAACTATGGAATTTAAAAGTAAGAATCACGTTGAAGATCTAAGGGATAAGAAATGAGGAAGGAAATAAAGAAAGAGATGACAAACTCAAAAATCAAAGGAAAAGTGAGGAAAAGTCAAAAAGAGAAATGAAAAATAAAAAGGGTGAAGAGTCAACATTTGTAGGTTTTGGAAAAAAATTCACGTTGAAGGAATTTGTACATAAGTAGGGGGTTAGAAACTAGATGTAGTTATTGAAAACTACATGTAATTGAGGCTAAAGTTAAAAAGTGATTTGTGTGGTGTAAATTAAGACACTATTCACCACTTTTCTTCACCCTAACACACTCTCTTTCTCTCCACGTAAACCATTCTCTTCTCCCTCTATTTTTGCAACTTCTCCTACGATTAACCTCTTCCTTTCTCTCAAGATTTAAGGTAAAAATAAGTTTAGGACCTCTTCCTTTCTCTCAAGCTTTAAGGTAAAAATAAGTTTAGGTTATGGTTATGTACGTTTATTGATTCAATGATGAAAAAAGTGTGATTTTGTTAAGTTTGTTTGAGGTTTTGTTACACCCTAATGAGAATTCTGAAAGTCATGATAAGTTACTATAATTCTTCTCTTATTGGATGTTCATTCACGTTTAATGAGTGTATAGGTAGTTTATATGGAAAGAAATTAGATTTTTGGATGAGTTTTGATAAAAGTTGGAATTTAGGTTGAAAAATGTTATAAAACAGGACAAATTTGGTTTCTGATTTTTCTATCAATTATGGTACTAGTTTTTGATAAATTGATTTCACCATGTTAAAATAGACCCTTTAAGAATTCCATAGCATTTTCAATCGTTGAATTCGGTTAGTATAACTTAAGTTATGGGTGTTTAATGTTCACCCAAGTTTTGATGAAAAATCTAAAGAATTGAACGGTAATCAAATAAGTTTTTTGCTTGTTGTTGAAGTTTAAATTATTGGAATTGGAATTGCTGGAATGATTATGAATGTTTAGTTGTGATTGATTTGTTTCAAGCCTTGTGATTTTATGCCCATGTAGTAGGTTTAGAAACACCAAGGATAAGTAGTAACGTTGCTTTAATTGTTAAGGATTTGAGATAAGTGTATGTTGCATGTGTTTGGCCTTTTTGGCCTACATCACAAAGGATGTAATAACCCGGGAAATTTCAGATTTTAAATCTAATTTTTAGAATTTTTAATTTAATCTCAGTTGGAGTTTTGAGAAAGTATTTTGACGAGTAAATTAAATTATAAAACTCTAAGCCTACGTTTGTGACAATTTTCAAAATTTAAAGTTGGGAGGTCGAGAATTCAACGAAATTACGGATGATAAAAACATGTGAGGGCAGTTAGGTAAATTGTTATTTGTTTGAATTAAATCAATAAATAAATAAAAATATAACAACCGAATGGCTTCGAGAAGAAGCCATTCAGCTGTTACAAACGGTGCACCCGAGTGATAGAGAGAGCGACGGAGAGTGGAGCGCGATCGTGTGCTGACGTCCGAGCTCCGATCGGCAGCCAACGAGGGTGAGCGTGAAAGGAAAGCTGCAAGCGAGTGCTACTACTCCGACAAACTGAAGCCATTCGGTTTCAGCAACCCGAGCTTCCGAAGACAGAGAGCTCGAGCGCTTTCTGCCAACGACCGCGAAGGGCGGGTTTCTGACCAATTCTGCCACCGACGATTTGGGCACCTTATTGGAGTCCTTCTTCTTTTCCTGTCGTGCGCAGAACGACATTGCTCGGTAAGTCTCTCTCTCCCTCCCTCTGCTGTCCTGTCCGGTTTGGCAGAGAGTAAGGCTCGGCTTCCCTCCCTTTCTGTGAATTTCGCCGCAATGTTGAGGGGGGGGAGGGGTTGGTTGAGGGCCGTAAATTTAAAGGGGGAAACCGAAGGTGTCTCACCTTCGGTTTCCCTGATTTGGCCGAGCTTGGTGCTCGGCCTCCTTTCAATTCCGACAAGCTTGGCCGAAGTGTGTGAAAGGAATGTGGCTAGTTGTGTATGGGAATTGTGAAATTCGAATTTGAAATCAAGAATCAGACTTCTTTTTTAGGGGCAGCTTCTGTTTTTGGCCGTTTCGGCCTATGTTTGGTTAATCGTTTTAAATCCTGTTTTAGTAGGTTAAAATAGGTGGTTAGAGGAACGTATGGCCACTGGAATCGTTCGATTCCGATATGCGACACAAAAGTCATGCGCGTCGGAAGTTTATGACAGATTTTGGTTCGAGTCAAATTAGTGAGCGTTTTTCATAGGATTGTGACGTGTGATAGTAGCATGGTTGTTTTTGGTGCGTAAAGCTAAATTTGAATAAGTTTTGGTTGAAGAGAAACGAAAATGTGAAATTGGATAAAAATGGCAGATTCGGTTTTTGTGTTTTTCACTTGTCTGCGGCTTACCGTTTTAAAATCCGTCTTAAACTTACTCAAAAGTTATGCGCGTCCGAACTTTAGGCTGGTTTTCGACCGAACCAAAGTGGTGACCCGTTTTAGTTGGAATTTCATGGGTTTAGTTAAGAGATATTATTTTTAACTATTTGGTGAATTTTGGAAATAAATATTGATGAGCGATTGGTTGTGTTTTAGGTTGAGACATTTTTTGGTGAAACTGTGCATCGAGCGAGCTTAGGATGCTAGGTAAGTAGTGCATGCATGAGTTTTGCCCAAGTGGGCCTACAACCATAAAACTTTAAGATTTTATGTTGTTGATTGTAGTGTGCGTGCGTATTGTTTAACATATATCATTTTTTTAAAACGGGAACGAAAATGGTTTTGAACATTTTTTATTAGGTGACGAGACGTGTGGCAGTGGTATCGCGGATCCTGCTAGTGTGCGACCTGGTGCTTCACTAGTAGCGGATTCTGCTCGAGACGTGGGCCGGCTGGGCCGTCACGCGGCGTGAATGTGTTGACGGTGAGGGTGATGGGCAATGGTACCGCGGATCCTACTAGTGTGTGGGCCGGTGCAACACGAATCGCGGATTCCGCTCAAGGAGTGGGCCGGCTAGGCTGTCGCGAAACGTGTTAGTGTGGCAACTGTGGCCCTGCGCTGGGGAGGCTGGGACGGGGGCGACGTGTCAGGGTGTATTGTGGCGCGAGGTACACCCTCACCCTAATGTGGTTGTCGTGTGGTGATGCGTGTGTGTAGCTTGTGGGCCTCGTTGCTGGGGAGTCCGGGACGGTGGCGACGTGTCAGGGTGTAGGGTGGCGTTAGGTTCCTCCTTACCCTGGTGTGGTTACACTACGCGTCATAGATGTGACAATATGAGTGTGAGTGTAGAGACTGCATGTGATAGGATTGCATTGACGGCCTTTTACTTTCATATTGTACTACTTACTGAGCGTTAGGCTTATGATGTGTGTTCTATGGTGTAGGTGCTGACGACCTTACTGGTGTGCCTCGAGAGCCTAGTCCTGAGGCGTAGGATGGTTGGTGGCGTGCGACCGAGCACCGAATGGCGGATTTTGTTAGGGCGACCCGACCCGTGGGGATGGTAGGTGGGGGCTTGGTTTGTTTGCGGGTATTTTCATTTGCTGTGTTCATGTACAGTCGATGAGATGAGTTGTATATACGTCAGTATATAGGTGTATATGGAGTGCTTGTGATTTTTGCACGTACGCATATATTTTACATGTAGGAGCTTGGAATTGCTCTATACTGTGAATTTTCTTCATTTGTATTTGATGGATTTTCGTCGTCTTCATACTCTGATTTTTTTATGGTAACTTCTCTGGATGGTTGATAGATGAATACTGTTAGTTTTTGGTGAACTGTGTGCAGGGTTTAAATTTTTGGGATGGCCAGTTTTTAGGCGTTGCTCTGTCGAAATTTCAAGAGAGAGATTGGGAGTCGAGAGGATATGGAATAGGTCGGGATGTGTACAGCGAGTGATAGAGAAGTGTGGATGGGAGTGGGTGTGCGGCGTGGTCGCAGGTGCGCGGGGCACGCTGCTTTGTGGGTGCTCACGGGTCGTGCGGCGTCGGGTGAGGGCCTGCGTACGGACGTGCGGTACGGAGGCAGGGTGCATGGGGCACGCGGCGCTGTGAGTGTGCGCGCGACGCGGTTTTGTTGAGTTGGCACGCGCGGCACCGCAAGGGTGCACGCTGGGCGTCGAAGTGGGGACGTGAGTGCTCGGCACCGGATTGTGTAGTTCGAAGGGGTGCGTTGGTTTCTTTCCTAGGATTTCAAGTCTTGTCGTGTTATTTTAAACTATTTTTAAATTGTTTCTTTTCAGCGGCGTATTTTATATTGAGGATCTCATATTCCCTCTTCGGGGCGCGAGTTGTTTTCGAATCGAGTCGAAAATTTCATACTCACAAATGTTCTTTTGAACTTGATTTGAAAACGAAATGGAATTAAATTGAGTGAGTTGTGTGCATACTATGTGGATGTACTGTAGCGCACCGGGAACGTGGGGTTTTTCCAGGGCGTTACAGTTATGGTATCAGAGCTACGGGGTCGTCGTCGTTTAGAGAATTACCTAACATCGCCAGCCGCTGAACGGGAGCACTCCACCAACTGTAAGTGTTTAGATTTGAATTTATTGTAGTACTAATGTGAGCTTTGTATATGTTAAAGGTAGAAAAATGTCAGGAGAGGCGAGAGGTAGAGGTAAAGGACGACCACGACGAGAGGCGCCTCCTAGAGCTGTGGGCGACATGGATGACACCGTCCGGTAGCTTACCGAGTTAGTCCACCGTCAGTCTCAGTAGTTGGAGAAATTTATGAGCAGGGACGACCAGGGTCAGTCTAGTGCCCAAGGTGCGTCAGACAGAGGGGGTGACAGGTTGCATAGACTTAGATCCCCGAGTTTTGACGGGTCATCTCCGGATCCTCTCAGTGCTGAGGAGTGGATACCGAGCATGGAGAGGATGATGGGTTTTGCCAAGGTAGAGGAACAGGACAGGGTTTCTAGTGCGGCATTCTATCTGGCCAAGGATGCGAGCCACAGGTGGGATACGGTAGTGGCCACGAGAGATGAGAGACCATGACCTGGGAGGAGTTCAGGTCGGTGTTTTTCAGTAAGTATTTCAACCATTCTGTCAGGACACAGAAAATTGTGGAGTTTGCGCAGTTGAGGCAGACCGACACTGTGGCTGATTATGTACGACAGTTTGAGGCCTTGTCGCGGTTTGCAGGGCATTTGGTGAGCCTTGATGAGAATAAGGTACATCCGTTTGTGCAGGGCCTGAAGCCGGATATTTATATGGGCATGCGGATTGTGGGGACCTGAGGCATGCCGTACAAGGAGGTGGTAGCGAAGGCCCTGGACTTTGAGGAGGCTCGGGCGAAGCTTCTTAGTTATCGGGAGGTGCCCAGAGAGCAGCCTCGGAGATCATTCAGACAGTCGCTGCCACAGGCGAGCGGGGAGACGTCCATGCAGAAAGGCCTGAAGAGGCCTAGTGACAGTTTCAGCAGCCAAGGGAGTACCAAGAGGCCACAGGGGTCGGGACAGTTTCCAGTGTGCCCGAAGTGTCAGAGGAGCCACCCGAGCGAGTGCAGAACGAGCCCAGTGCAATGTTATAACTGTGGCGAGGTGGGCCACATGTCCAGAGAGTGCTAGAAGCCTCGTCAGAACCGCTGCTTCAACTGCAATGAGGTGGGACACTTTGCCAACAGATGTCCAGCTACGAGCAAGACGTCAGCCAGAGTTACACCGAGGGTCTTTGCCCTTTTTGAGCCAGATGATACTGCCCAGCCATTAGTGATAGCAGGTAACATTTTTGTTTATGGTGTGGCAGCTTATACTTTGATTGATACGGGCGCTACGCACTCATTTATGTCGACGGGTTTTGTGGTTAAGGCAAACTTGGAGTTCAGTTCCGCCGAGCGACATTATGATGTGACCTTGCCCTCAGGGGAACATTTGTATTCAGAACAGGTGGTGCGAGGCAATGTGGTGACAGTGGGGGAGAAGCAGTTATATGTCGAGCTAGTCATACTCCATATGAGCGGTTATGAGGTGATCTTGGGAATGGACTGGCTGTTCAGACATCATGCGAAGATCGACTGCAAGACCAGAGAGGTTCATTTTCGGCCCCCGGGCGGGGAGAGCTACACATTTAAAGCAGGTAAAGGTCTTGCCAGGATTTCTGCTATCTTTTCTCGTCAGGCTCCACGGTTGTTGGGCAAGGGTTGCCAGGGGTTTTTGGCAAGTGTCGGGGATGCGCAGTCATAGGGTGATACTCGGATGCAGGATATTCTTGTTGTGTAGGCGTTTCTGGAGGTGTTTCGTGATGATTTACAAGGATTACCCCCTGACAGGGAGATCGAATTCAAAATAGATATTGTCCCAGGTGCCGAGCCGGTGTGCAAGAACCCGTACAGATTAGCACCTACTGAACTTAAGAAGCTGAAGGCTCAGTTGGAGGAACTGACGGATAAGGGCTTTATACACTTTAGTTTTTCACCTAGGGGTGCGCTAGTTCTATTCGTCAAGAAGAAGGACGGATCCCTATGTATGTGTATTGACTACCGGGAGCTGAATAAGTTGACGATGAAGAACAGGTATCCATTGCCGAGGATTGACGATTTGTTTGATCAGCTACAGGGTGCCCGAGTGTTTTCTAAGATCGACCTGTGGTCCGGCTATCATCAGTTAAAGGTGAAGGAAAAAGATGTACCAAAGACGGCCTTCAGGACAAGGTACGGGCACTTCGAGTTCTTGGTTATGTCTTTCGGGTTGACCAATGCCCTTGCAGCATTCATGGATCTGATGCACCGAGTGTTCAAGGAGTACCTGGACAAGTTTGTGATTGTGTTTATCGACGATATTCTGATTTACTCGCGGAGTGAGGAGGAGCACAGGGAGCACCTGAGGATCGTATTGACTATTTTGAGCCAGTATTAGCTGTATGCTAAGTTCTCAAAGTGCGAGTTTTTGTTGGACAGGATTCACTTCTCAGGGCATGTTATCTCCTCTGAGGGTATTTCAGTTGATCCGGTTTAGGTTCAGGCTGTAAAGGAGTGGCCACGGCCGACCAGTGCTAGCGAGATACGCAGTTTTTTGGGGTTGGCTGGATATTATCGGAGATTCATTTAGGGGTTCTCTAAGATCTCGGCCCCCTTGACCCAGCTGACTAGAAAGAATACGTAGTATGAATGGACCGACAGGTGTGAAGACAGCTTCGAGACATTGAAGCAGAGGTTGACTATGGCTCCTATACTGACGCTGCCCATGGAAGGAGAGAAGTTCTGCATTTATTATGATGCTTCCAAAATCGGTTTGGGGTGTGTTTTGATGCAAGGTGGGAGAGTTATTGCCTATGCCTCTAGGCAGTTGAAGGCTTAAGAGCAGAATTATCCCACTTACGACTTGGAACTAGCGGCGGTTGTATTTGCACTCAAGATTTGGAAGCATTATCTTTATGGGCAGCAGTGCGAGATTTATTCAGACCATCAGAGCTTGAGGTACATTTTCATGCAGAAGGAGCTGAATTTGAGACAGAGAAGATGGTTCGAGCTGGTCAAAGATTACGATGTGGAGATCAAGTACCACCTGGGAAAGGCGAATGTAGTGGCGGATGCCTTGAGTCGAGTGACAGCCTCGACTTCTCCCATGATTGCGATAGTGCCTGTTGAATTGATGACAGAGATGCAGAGTTTTAGCCTAGAGGTGGTTGCTGATCTGGCCGCTACTCTTTCGACCTTGTCGTTGAGGCCGACTATTCTGGATAGGATCAAACAGGCCCAGAAGACTGACTCGGAGTGTAGTGAGCTGAAAGCGATTATGGAGGCCAGACCTGATTCTGAGTTCAGCTATTCAGAGGATGGGATTCTGAAATTTCGGGATAGGTGGTACGTCCTGAAGGTTGAGGAGCTAAGGAAGGATATATTATTAGAGGCTCATTCATCTTCTTTCTCTGTGCATCCCGGAAGTACTAAGATGTACAGAGATTTGAAGCAGCATTATTGGTGGCCTAACATGAAGCGAGCGGTGGCTGAGTATGTTGAGACCTGCGTAGTCTGCTAGGAGGTGAAGGCGGAACATCAGCGATCGTCTAGGATGCTCCAACCATTGCCTATACCGGAGTGGAAGTGGGAGCGAATCACCATGGATTTTGTGGTGGGACTGTCGAGGACTGCCAAGGGGCATGACGCGATCTAGGTGATTATGGACAGGTTGACGAAGTTGTCTCACTTTTTGCCTGTGAGGATGACTTATACCATGGATCAGTTTGCCCAGTTATAGATTCAAGAGATAGTCAGACTTCATGGGATTCCGGTGTCGATTGTTTCAGACCGAGACCCCAGGTTCACGTCCAAGTTTTGGAGGAGTCTGCATAAGGCTATGGGCACCAGATTAGATTTTAGTACGGTCTTTCATCCTCAGACCGATGGACAGTAAGAGCGGACTATACAGATTCTAGAGGATATGCTCAGGGCCTGTGTGTTGAAGTTTCAGGCGGCTTGGAGTAAGTTCTTACCATTAGTGGAACTCTCATATAATAATAGCTATCAGTCCACCATTGGGATGGTGCCGTACGAGGCCCTCTACGGAAGAAAGTGCAGGTCGCTATTGTATTGGGATGAGGTCGGGGAGGCTCGATTGATAGGTCCTGAGATTTTACAGCAGGCTGTCGACAAAATTTATGTGATACGGAAGAGGATTGAAGCGGCTCAGAGTCGACAGAAGAGTTATGCTGATCAGAGGCGTCGAGAGTTGTAGTTTAATGAGGGCGACGAGGTACTTCTGAAGATCTCATCGTTCAAGGGAGTGGTGAGGTTCAGAAAGCGGGGGAAATTCAACCCTCGGTTTGTGGGGCCATTCCCGATTGTCAAGCGGATTGGGAGAACTGCGTATCAGCTTCTGTTGCCTGTGTCGATGGATGCCATCCATGATGTTTTCCATGTCTCGATGCTGAGGTAGTATATGCGCGATCCCTCTCAGGTAGTGCCACAACAGGATATAGAGATCCAGCCGACACTGTCCTACGAGGAAAAGCCAGTGAGGATCTTAGGATCAGCTGTGAAGGTACTGCGCAACAAAGAAATCCCGCTGGTCAAGGTGTTGTGGCGCAACCATGGTGTGGAGGAAACTACTTGGGAGCGTCGTGATGATATGGAGCGGCAGTATCCCAACTTATTCGGTACGTAAATTTTAGGGACAAAATTCTTATAAGGGGGGATGTAATAACCTGGAAAATTTCAGATTTTAAATCTAATTTTTGGAATTTTTAATTTAATCTCGGTCGGAGTTTCGAGAAAGTATTTTGACGGGTAAATTAAATTATAAAACTCGGAGCCTACTTTTGTGACGGTTTTCGAAATTTAAAGTTGGGAGGTCGAGAATTCAACGAAATTACGGAGGATAAAAACACGTGAGGGCGGTTAGGTAAATTGTTATTTGTTTGAATTAAACAAATAAATAAATAAAAAAAGAAAAATATAACAACCGAATGGCTTCGGGAAGAAGCCATTCGGCTGTTACAGACGGTGCACCCGAGTGATAGAGAGCGACGGAGAGCGAAGCGCGATCGTGTGCTGACGTCCGAGCTCCGATCGGCAGCCGACGAGGGTGAGCGTGAAAGGAGAGCTACAAGCGAGTGCTACTACTCCGACAAACCGAAGCCATTCGGTTTCAGCAACTCGAGCTTCCAACGACAGAGAGCCCGAGCGCTTTCTGCCGACGACCGCGAAGGGCAGGTTTCCAACCAATTCTGCCACCGACGATTTGGGCGCCTTATTGGAGTCCTTCTTCTTTTCCCGTCATGCGCAGAACGACATTGCTCGGTAAGTCTCTCTCTCCCTCCCTCTGCTGTCCTGTCCGGTTTAGCCGAAAGTAAGGCTCGGCTTCCCTCCCTTTCTGTGAATTTGGCCGCAATGTTGGGGGAGAAAGTGCCGTAAATTTAAGGGGAGAAACCGAAGGTGAGCTCTGTCGGTTTCCCTGATTTGGCCGAGCTTGGTGCTCGGCCTCCTTTCAATTCCGGCAAGCTTGGCCGAAGTGTGTGAGGGAAATGTGGCTAGTTGTGTATGGGAATTGTGAAATTCGAATTTGAAATCAAGAATCAGACTTTTTTTTTAGGGGCAGCTTCTGTTTTTGGCCATTTCGGCCTATGTTCGGTTGATCATTTTAAATCCTGTTTTAGTGGGTTAAAATAGGTGGTTAGAGGAACGTATGGTCGCTGGAATCGTTCGATTTCGATATCCGACACAAAAGTTATGCACGTCGGACGTTTATGACGGATTTTGGTCCGAGTCAAATTAGTCAGCGTTTTTCGTAGGATTGTGACGTGTGATAGTAGCATGGCTGTTTTTGGTGCGTAAAGCTAAATTTGAGTGAGTTTTGGTTGAAGAGAAACGAAAATATGAAATTGGATAAAAATGGCAGATTCAGTTTTTGTGTTTTTCACCTGTCTGCAGCTTACCGTTTTAAAATCCGTCTTAGTATGTTAAACTAGGTTTTAAGGGGGACGTTTAGCCACTTGAATCGTTCGATTCCGTTAACGGACGCAAACGTTATGCGCGTCCGAACTTTAGGCTGGTTTTCGGCCGAACCAAAGTGGTGACCCGTTTTAGTTGGAATTTCATGGGTTTAGTTAAGAGATATTATTTTTAGCTATTTGGTGAATTTTAGAAATAAATATTGATGAGCGATTGGTTGTGTTTTAGGTTGAAACACCTTTGTGGCAAAACTGTGCGTTGAGCGAGCTTAGAACGCCAAGTAAGTAGTGCATGCATGTGTTTTGCCTAACTGGGCCTACACCGTAGAACTTTAGGATTTTATGTTGTTGATTGTAATGTGCGTGCGTATTGTTTGACATGCATCATTTTCTTAAAACAGAAACGAAAATGGTTTTGAGCATATTTTTAGTAGGTGACGAGACGCGTGGCGGTGGTACCGCGGATCCTGCTAGTGTGCGGGCCGGTGCTTCACCAGTCGCAGATTTCGCTCGGGGAGTGGGCCGGCAGGGCTATCACGCGGCGTAAATGTGTTGACGGTGAGGGTGATGGGCAGTGGTACCGCGGATCCTACTAGTGTGTGGGCCGATGCAACCCCAATCGCAGATTCCACTCGAGGAGTGGGCCGGCTAGGCTGTCGCGAAACGTGTGTGTGTGGCAACTATGGCCCCGTGCTGGGGAGGCTAGGACGGGGGCGACGTGTCAGGGTGTAGTATGGCGCGAGGTAAACCCTTACCCTGATCTGGTTGCCGTGTGGTGATGCGTGTGTGTAGCTTGTGAGCCTCGTTGCTGGGGAGTCCGGGACGGTGGTGACGTGTCAGGGTGTACGGTGGAGTTAGTTTCCTTCTTACCCATGGTTACACTACGCGTCATAGATGTGACAACATGAGTGTGAGTGTAGACTGCATGTGATAGGATTGCATTTACGGCTTTTTACTTTCATATTGTACTACTTACTGAGACTTAGGCTTATGATGTGTTTTCTATGGTGTAGGTGCTGACGACCTTGCTGGTGAGCCTCGAGAGCCTAGTTCTGAGGCGTAGGATGGTTGGTGGCGTGCGACCGAGCACCGGATGACGGATTTTGTTAGGGCGACCCAATCTGTGGGGATGGTAGGTGGGGCCTTAGTTTGTTTGCGGGTATTTTTCTTTTGCTGTGTTCATGTACAGTCGATGAGATGAGTTGTATATACGTCAGTGTATAGGTGTATATGGAGTGCTTGTCATTTTTGCGACGTACGCATATATTTTACATGTAAGAGCTTAGAATTGCTCTATACTATGAATTTTCTTCATTTGTATTTGATGGATTTTCATCGTCTTCATACTCTGATTTTGTTATGGTAACTTCTCTGGATGGTTGATAGATGAATACTGTTAGTTTTTGGTGAACTGTGTGCAGGGTTTAAATTTTTGGGATAGCCAGTTTTTAGGCGTTCCTCTGCCGTAATTTCGGGAGAGTGGTTGGGAGTCGAGAGGATATGGAATAGGTCGGGATATGTACAGCGAGTGATAGAGAAGTGTGGATGGGAGTAGGTGTGCGGCGTGGTCGCAGGTACGCGGGGCACGCGGCCATGTGGGTGCTCACGGGTCGTGCAGCGTCAGGTGAGGGCATGTGTACGGACGTGCGGTACGGAGGCAGGGTGCGTGGGGCACGCGGCGTTGTGAGCGTGTGCGCGACGGGGTGATGTTGAGTTGGCACGCGCGGCACGGCAAGGGTGCGCGCGGGGCGTCAAAGTGGGGACGTGAGTGCGCGGCACCGGATTGTGTAGCTCGTAGGGGTGCGTTGGATTCTTTCCTAGGATTTCGAATCTTGTCGTGTTATTTTAAACTATTTTTAAATTGTTTATTTTCCGCAGCGTATTTTATATTGAGGATCTTGTATTCCCTGTTTGGGGCGCGAGTTGTTTTCGAATAGAGTTGAAAATTTCATACTCACAAATGTTCTTTTGAACATGATTTGAAAACGAAATGGGATTAAATTGAGTGAGTTGTGTCAAGTCTTAGTGGGCATACTATGTAGATGTACTGTAGCGAACCGGGAACATGGGGTTTTCTTGGAGCGTTACAGGTACTAGGTTGGATAGTTTACTTATTGGAAGTATGTGTTTTTAAGGTACGTTTTATGGGTAGTTTAAGCTATAGGAAATGTGTTAGGTTATGCGTTTCATTGTTTGATTTAATTGAGGATTTGTCTATGTTTTCTTTGAGGATATGTCATATGATTATGCTATGTTTTATGTGCATCTATATGTATCTTGCATCATTTTTTTAATGAAATCATGCAAAATGTTTATGCATATGTTTTATGTAAGAAAGACAAGATTATGTAATGTACGTAAAAGGTTAAGTTGCGGGACAAGGCTAGTATGACTATGTGTTTTGTCCTTCTTTGGGACTGTAAAATTGGGTATCCTCATGGTATTTGTTCTTCCCTGGGACTATGTCAAGCCATCTTCGCCCAAAGATTACTTTTATGTATGCGCCTACTCCCCCTATTGAACCCTTTTAACTCATATCAAGTGATAAGACAAGTAAAGAATTTACATTTTTTATGAAATATTCTTGCATGACATGCATTGCATTAGACATTGCTTGCTGAGCTTTAAGCTCATAGTTTAAACTTTGATGATGTAAGTGAAGAACTTACAGGTGAAGACTTTGAGGCTCAAGTGGATGTTTAAGAGCAGTTGCAGGGGTGAACTCATGGCAGAAGGCTTGTGGCTGTTAAGCAAACTTGACGCGTGGGTGATGCTCTAAAATGTTTTGGTACATGTTTTTTGGATTTTAAATCTTAGGTGGAGATAGATTTTAAATGTTTTGTCAAATACTGAAACTGTTGGAAATAAATACTGTTTGATATGTACATATGTTTTGAAAGGGGGATTTTCACGTTTTACTTTAAGACTTTCACTACGTATTTCAATCATTTTCCTTATGAGTAGGACTTTGTAGAATGTATGATAAAAATATGTTAAGTTATGATGTTTTGATAGATGAAATGCATAGAAATGGATGGGTGATGAATGGAAAAAAAAATAGGAGTGATAATGGTTGAAAATGGAGAAAAATAGGTGAGAAAACAGATCGGGTGCTAATCGATCGGCTAATTTTGCTGATTGATCGATCCTTTTCATAAAATGAGAGTCAAAAACAGAATGGATGCCGATCGATCGGCTAAATTAATCGATCGCCCAAAGACTGTTCATGGCACTATTCAACAAAAAAGAAAAATTTTACATATATATTTTTTAAAAGTTTTTACAAATTTTTATAAAGAGAGTTTATACGATTTGCGCCAAAATGAAGCTCAAAGTATTTTAAAATATTTTTACGAAATTTTCAAAAAATAAGCATTTGCAATTTTGGGTCGTTACAAGTAGGCTATGCTTATGAACATGCTCAGCTCTTCAAAAGTGCAGTCTTCTTCCACCGAAAAGTTGAGTGGTAAGTTTATCTCTTCCGGTCAATGGATCATCAATACCGGATGCTCGAATCACATGATTGGTAATTCTAGATTATTTAACGAATTATTTTATGTTACTCCTACTTCTATTGGGCTGCCTAATGGAAAACAAACCATTGCCACTAAGGAAGACACGATAACTGTGAGCAAAAATATGGTACTTAATAATGTCTTATATGTTCCAGATCTTACGTGTAATTTTCTATCGGTGTCTCACTTTGTCAGGACCCAATTCAACCAACTGCACTTCGATGGGCTATAGGATTCCCAAAGTGGGAAAGAGTCGAACGAAAAAGGATACTCTCATTGTCACTCACCTCGCACATGCATAGATCGTTAAAAGGTAATGAAACATACTTTTTCAACTTGGTATCATAAATTAGGATTCTCAGTTTAAAGTCATTGTATGAAGAAATGTAACGACCTATTTTCCCAGTAACATATTGTCCGCTCTGTGGATTGGACCACAACCTAATATCCTCCCCTCACGGATTTGTTTGGCGAGGACTTTCCAGTCGGTCATCCAACCTGGTACTGCTCTCGGCAGAGCACTCTTAACTTCGAAGTTCTTATGGGATCCGTTGCCAATTGTGCTCCAAAACGCGTCTTACTATCTTGGGAGGATTTCATTACATATGTTTCATTTCCATATACCACCCCAAGCGATGTGGAATTGTGACGACCCCCTTTCTACGACTCGGGATTTGCCTACACTCGAGGCGTTACGTCACGCCGTCCCTCGAGGTTTGCCCCGCAGTCGTCCTCATACGCACACATCCGGGTCATCACATGAAAACAACATATATTTTATACATTGAAAATTTACATGAAAATCAGAATACTAACACAGAAGTTACTATAAAAGTAGGTCACTATATGTGAGTTTTCAAAAAAAATTTTACACAAAGGAAATCTAAACATCCGCCCAAACAAAAATATCATCTACCTTGATAGTTTACTTATCCCTCTTCGCAAACTTTATATTGTCTTTTGTTTTTCCTCCTGGTAAACGTTTTCGATATCTGAAAAATATGAATTATCCATATAATGAGCTTTTAACTCAATAAATAAATCTAACACATAGAATAACTAATTCAAACTTTATTAACACCATGTAGGATCAATCACCATCTTCCATTACAATGATTCTTTAAAAATCATATTAATTTCTATTGAGATCACTCAACCATTGATTAAAATCATTTTCATCAAATAAATCCAATGCAAATAGAATAAATTTGCATGATTAAAACCATCTTTTCAAGAAAACTCCAATGCATCTTTTAATAACAAAATATTTATGTTAAAAATACAATAAACTCGAATCCAAGATGTATAACCATCACACAATCCTACACGTTCCTGGGCTTTTTCCGGCAGGGCTGTAAGACCCTATTCAGTGATTCTTCTCGAGTTTTAGGTATTTTCAACCCAATGAAGACATTAAGTTGATCTCCTTCTCATTTTCATAGTCATACACATTGCACACGAAGAGTCAAGTCTAACCATTGAGTTCATGTGTTACCAAGATTCCCAACTTCCTATTTTCATCAAATGCATACTTTAACACATTTTATAAAATCAATGTCATGCACATTTAAAACCATGCAAATCATCCATGCAAATTATTTTGAAAACCAACATATCACATTGATTTAAAACAATGTTTTCAAAACATTAATTTTTAACATCTCAATACAATTTGAAAACATAAATTTTTTTGTATAAAACACTATTCATTTCACATCAAAACAACATTCATTTAATCACTTCATCTCACAATCAAAATTCTAGTCTAACCAGAACGAAAGATATAATTTAAATTTATCTCCACCTAAACAATGCAATAAAAGTTAAATTAACTATTCTAAATGTAATATTTACTTATCTATTGCAAGTTCCTCTGCGCTCATAAATTTTCACCTAACGAACTAATTTTTAGTCTTATGGAATTGCCTCTCCAAGCTGGGCAACATGTCTTTGAGGAGCAAGTCCAAAATCCCACTTTTTCTTCCACTTTGTCTTTCTTTTTTCTCCTTTGTCTTCTAGCTTTTTTTTTCTTTTGAACTGAATACTTGCACAAAAATAGCTGATTCTTCAACCACATCTCTCATTTCTAGATTATTCTTGGATAAACTTCCCTTTTTAACCCAACATCTTCATGACTTTTTACAAAATTGTCTTTCCTTCTATGGATATTTTTAAAAATACCATGATTACTTATGTTTAAATATACTTAACCGAAACTAATTAATTTTTATCAGTATTAAGTTAATCAACAATTCATGATTAATTAGCCTTAATCATAATTAATTAACTTAATTAATCACTTAAGCAAACAACTTACCCAACATATGCTGACTGGTACGTGTTCTAACTCTATTGGTTGTTTATAGTGTTGAAAATATTTTTCCTTCTTTAACTTTCTCTAAATTCTCACTCTAAGGTGTAGTTTAAAGCCATATATCAAAACAGTGCAGTTTAAAACGTAAATTGCATTTATAAGAATAAAAACTAAATAACTTTCGCTACACACATACAAATTCTTTCATTCTAAACTCTTTCCTTTCCACTAGATGTCTAGTTTATGAATGTTAAATTTTATAATAATCCAATTATCACAGAAAAAATTATTATACTCACAATCAAGTTTGTTCCTACAAAACAATCCGTTCTTAGCACTCTCAAGGATTTTGTATCATTTTTTCAATACAACTTCCATAACTTATATTCATATATCATTTATAATAAATATCCACAATACATTATTTACAATAGAATATTGAAGATTCAAACCATTACACACTTGCTTGTCGATCTATCTTATTATGTCACTTTCACTGATAAGCTTTGCATTATACATGACTGTGCTTTTAGGATTATGATTGGAGCAGTTGAACAATGTGACGGTTTATTGGTTTCGGCCTTTGAGACAACTTCAACCTTATCAAGCAACTATGAGAGATAAACAAAAATTACGACATCAAAGGTTGGGACACCTTTATCGAAAAGTGGATTTATTGTTACCTGATATTAGAAATAATGGAAACATGGATGTTAATGTTATCCATGAATCTTGTGATATTTGTTTAAGAGCCAAACAAACTAGTTGCACGTTTACTTTGAATAATAGTAGAGCAAAAAATATTTTTGATTTAATCCATTGTGATATATGGAGTGCGTATACTTTGTCTGCTAGTTGTGGTGCTCATTATCTTTTAACTATTGTTGATGACTGTTCTCGAGTTGTATGAGTTTATTTGATGTCTGCAAAATTCAAGGTGCCTCAACTTATTCAGAATTTTTATAGAATAATTAAAACTCAATTTGATAAGCATGTTAAAATTCTACGAAGTGATAATGGAAAAGAATTCACATGTATTCATTGGTTTTATGCTGACAATGGTATTATTCATCAAACATTTTGTGTCAACAATTCAACAAAATGGGAGGGTAATATAAGGACATTTACCCATGTCATTAACCGAACCCATACCCAATTGCTCAATAATAAAAAACCACACGAAATTCTTTTTGGTTCACCTTCTAAGTATAATGCTCTTCATGTATTCGGTTGTCTTTGTTTTGTCAAAAATCAACCTCGTGTGAAGGATAAGTTTGGCACTCGCACTCGTCGATGTTTGTTTGTAGGATATTCATTTGGTAAAAAGGGCTGACATTTGTATGACTTAGAGAAACATGTGTTCTTTATATCTAGAGATGTTGTTTTTTGTGAACAACAATTTTCTTTTGCCAGCAAAGTCTACTTGCATAATACTGATGATGTGTTTGAAAATAAGAAGTACTATGACACTATGACTTATTTTGAAGATATTCCCTTAGCAAGGGGTAGTGAGGAACACTCGACTGTGGCAATAGAAATATATGGTGGGGCTATACAACACGCCATATAAGCAATGGGTGGCGACTTAGAAGTTGTCCAGCAACTTGGTGTTGGTGCAATGTCAGATACTGGGGAGGTTGTGATTAATGAAGAAAATGTTCCGTATGAAACTAGTCAAGGTCATCGAATAAAGAAACCTTCCAGTAAACGTAAGAGCTTCATTACCAACTCAGTTTGAATTAAAAACCCTATCACATTATCTATCACTGCTCCGTCAAAGTCCTCAAATACTCATTTCCTCTTTGTTTATTCTGTAAATTGTGATAAATTTTCTGTGAAACACACGTTTTTTGGCAGCAATTACTATAGGCATTGAACCCACCTACTTTAAAGAAGCTGTTAAGGACCTTCGTTAGTGGAAAGCAATGCAGGAAGAAATAGATGCACTTGAGAGAAGCAGAACTTGGATTTAGAGGATCTTCCACCCTGGAAGAAAGCGGTCGGTTGTAAATAGATCTATAAAATCAAGTATCAATCTGATGGTATGATTGAAAGATTAAATGGGCGTCTAGTAGTGTATGGGAATCAACAAGTTGCCAGAATTAACTTCACTGAAACATTTGCCTCTGTTGCTAATATGGTCACGATTCGCACATTTTTTGCTATAGCGGTAGCAAGAAAGTGGGAACTACACCTAATGGATGTGCATAATGTCTTTCTACATGGAGATCTTGATGAGAAGGTATACATCCAACTCCCTCCTAGTTTTAACTCTGCTGCTTTAAGTAAGTTGTGTCGATTACATAAGTTATTGTATGGAGTCCAACAAGTGCCTTAGAATTGGTTTGCTAAGCTCTCGACTACTTTAAAAGATATTAACTTTAAATAATCTTATGTTGATTACTCATTGTTTAGTTATTCCAAGGTTGATGTTGCTTTTTTTGTATATGTGTATGACATTATAATCACCGGTTCTTCTTTTTTGACAATAAAAAAATTCAAACAACAACTCAGTAAGAGATTTCATATGAAAGACTTAGGCGTTCTCAAATATTTTCTCGATATATAAGTAGCATGAAGGAATGATGGTTTGTTTCTTTCACAACGTAAATACATTCTTAACATTATAAGTGAGCTTGACTTACTTGGAGTACGCCCTATTTCTACGCCCATAGAACAGAACCACCATCTTGCTACCATCAATGGCACCGTCTTTGAGTATCCAGAGAAGTATCGACAATATGTAAGGCGCCTAATTTACTCAACAATTATACTGACTTGAATTGTGTTACTCTGTACATATACTATCTCAGTTTATGAGTGATAGAGGTGTTTAACGGACGTGCTGGCGCCAGCCAACCCAGCCGCTCGGCTTGATAATGTGGTGGACCAAGGGCTGGGCTTGCGAGCATGCTAAGACTGAGTCAGGCAGTCCCCCAACGAGTTGGCTCGTTGGCTTGACGGGCCAGGCTTCTCGAGGTAGGCCACCTTCCCTTGCAAGCAATGATCAATAAAGCTAGGCAAGCAGCAATGCCACTTGGACTAAGCAGAACGGTGGTAACAGCGGAGAAGAATGAGGGTAACATTAGAGGTCTGACGGCATAAAGATTCCAGCAAGGGGTTCGAGCCAGTAGAATTCTAAAGAGAGATATTAACGCCAGCAGAGGCGAGAATGCGAGCCGCATAGGCATTTTTAAGGCGAACAGTGAGGTGAAGAGAGGTCTCCTGGAAAGGGACATCCTGGCGGTTGAGGACAAGAGAGATTTGGTCAGCGAGTAGCTCATAGGCTAGAAAGTCAGACTCGGTGAGGATGGGGGAGGAATCAGGGAGTTAGGGGAGGGAGGATACAATACAAAAGAGAGTGGTGTGGTCAGAGAAGGCAACAGTGTAGTGGACAAGGATGTGGGAGTAGAGGGCAGGGTTGAGTGACGTATACATAGGAGGAAACGACAGGTTTGAAAGGAAGACGGTAATTAAGGAGGAGAAAGAAGAGTCCAATCCCAAGGAGGACGTGGGGTAACCAGTAAACTTGAAGTGTGAGATTTTTTATGGGGAATTGAGAAAGGGGCACAATGACAAGACATTGTGTGACGACCCAGAAACCCTACCCGATTCCCTGTTCGCTACTGCTCTGATACCAGCTCTGTGACGCCCCGGAAACCTTACACGATTCCCGGTTCATTTACTGCTCTGATACCAACTCTGTACGTCTCCGGTCCACCTTTGACCGGGTTGCTACTTACTCCCTATTTTACTCGTATCGTAAAATTCGCATAAAATTTTAAAACTTTTATTCCTCGACTTAAAACGACATTTTTTAAAATGTTTTAAACGGCATTGCAGCGGAAAACTCAATTAAAATCAGTTTGGATAAAACTTCATTTTATTAAACGAAAAACAGAGACATCCAGTCGACACCTGTAAGCATTAGTCGACACTTTGGTCATCTCGGGTTTTTTCATCGATCGACACTGGCAACGCCGGTCGACATGTCAATTCTCTCTATTTCCATCGGTCGACCCCTGCGGTCGACACCTCTACCATCCCTTCATTCTCGGTCGACACCTACAGCCATAGGTCGACACTTTAATCCCTTTGTCCGCGCAGGTCGATCTTCGCGGTCGACACCACTGTCATTTTTACACTGACCGGTCGACACCTATATCCATGGGTCGACACTTACTTGACTCTGCGCACGCAAGTCAAACCCCGCGATCGACACTCACGTTCCATTTTACACTGACCGGTCGACACATATCGACTTCGGTCGACACCTTGCACCAGTATATATAAAAGTAACACCAGTTCGAAGAAAACACAGGACGAACATTTTCACGATTAAATCCACGAAGTAAAACCTATATTTTTAAAACATAATCTCTCCAGGTGATTTAAAAAAAGACATAATCGCTACTCAAATCCCGACTATAACCGTCCACACAACCTGTATCCTCAAAAATCTATACACAGATGTTTAACACAAAACGCTTACAAAATTCCACCATCTATCCCACCATGGTTGTGTCGCCCCAACAAACTGCCTGCACCAGCATATGGCGTACGCCACCAACACCATCCTAGCATGCTCGTCACCTAGCAACTCACTGGAAAGCTATTCGTCACCTATACCATGGAACACAAAACGTAATCCTAATGCTTAGCAAGTATAGAGCATGAATTAAAAATCAATGCACAACTCAACCCCTAACACATGCAGTTTCTACACTTTGTTTTGTTTTCGTTTTCATTATTATCATCTTTCACTTTCACGTGTGAGTCAAGTAGGCGCACATCTTATTCCACTCAGGACAGCCACACCATAATCCACGAAGCGAGATTAGAGGAACACATCGTGATCGCACAAGGGACGACCACACAAAATCCCCTCCCAACAGCGATCATAGAACCCTCTAGTGTTTTCTCACTAGGACGTTAACAACGAAACGTTCACAAACCATGTCATCTTACGTACTTTCATCCATAGGAACCCCCTAGTGCTTTCTCACTAGCACGTTAACGACGAGGCGTTGCCCTGGCATGACATCTTTTCTTATCTGATTATATTTCACATGCACAATTCAAAACATGCTCAAAACTCGTTCTTTCGTAGTTCAAAACCATGATGCATAATAACACATATGCACAACCAACTAACCAAACAACAAAATAACAATCAAAACAAACAAACAATCCTACCATTCCATGGTGTATGCCCGAAAGCAAACCATAAACAATCCATCACTTACTTGGCGTCCTTGAAATTTTCTTGTACTTCATAACTTCGTACTCTAACTGGAAATACCTATAAAATTACACATCCATCAATTCTAACTTATTCAATTCATAAATTCCTAAATTGAAAGTCATAACTCATACCAAAATCAAAACTCCTCACTAAACCCGAAATCCCACTCAATTTCCTACCAACTTAATAAATTCACAACTTCTCCAATACTCGTCCGAATTGGACGATTCAACGTGCTACAAACTCCACAGGACGTCTAGTTTCCAATGCTCCTATCCATTTCCTAATTGGACATCCACAACTTGGCCGAATGGACATTGTTTCAATATTCGTATATTCAGCTAACTACCCACTTAATCTTTCCCATCAAATCTCGTAATATACTCTTATTTCTAGCTTAGCCACCAACATGCGGATAAAAATTGACTCTGTATTCAATTTTTCGTATCTCCCTACTAGGTTTTCACCAAATCACTAAATAGCCTCACTAACTTCAGTTTTAACACTCGAAACGGCTGAAAAACTAACTAGTAGGAACTAACTAAAACATACCTTAGAATTCGAAAATTCACGAAAGAACGAAGTAGAATCGTCGAAGGCTTCACGCGGGAGAGGGGAAGAAGCTGAAGAGGTTGCGTTGGAGAATAACACTGTAAGGTGTTTTAGCTTCTCTTCATCATCCTTTTTTTTTAATAATAATAACTTAATTACTATTTTGCCTTTAATCGTTAACTGTTTAATAAATCTGTTATACGGTCTGATTCCGGTTGGATTCTTAAATTTTTTTCTTCTCCATTAACTGCAAAATAATCTTTTACTTGAGGGCAGAAATTCTCCGTTATCAATTCTAATTAAAATTCTACCGATTATAATTACAAAAATTTGAAATTAATTTAAACAGAAGTTCTGGGTGCTACACATTATCTATCCACTGATACTCTCTTTTCTTTTCCATGAAATGTGTTGCTTGTTGGGGGGCTGCAAGAGTTTTATTTATTATGGATCCTTGCAATTATAATATTGATGATAATGACATAGAGAAAATTAGAGAATTAATTCCTACATATTTTGTGAAACAATCATCTACACAAACATTTACTTCAAATAGAAAAAAAAAATATAAAACTTCGATATTTTTATTTAAAAGATGTTAAAATTGCGGACAAAATAGAAACTAGATCTAATGTAAATTGTAATAACCCAAAAAATTTCAGATTTTAGATCTAATTTTCGAAATTTTTAATTAAATCTCGGTTGGAATTTCGAGTAATATTTTAAAGGGTAAATTAATTTATAAAACTCGGAATCTAAATTTATTGACGGTTTCTGAAATTTTTAAGTCGAGAGGATGCAAATTATCGAAGGTTCGGAGAAATGAAAATACGTGAGGGTGTTATGGTAATTTCACTTTAATTTAAATAATTATATTTTTATATAAGGTGGAATGGCTTCGGGTGGAAGCCATTCCACCCTGTGTTGTCCCACGGCCGAAAGAAGAGGGACGCGAGAAAGAGAGAGAGAGAGCGCAAGAAGCCGTGAGAGGGAGGGAGAGAACCCGGCGACCTGTCGACCTTGACGACGGAGGAGAACCAAACGCTGGTTAGCCGAGAGGACTGTGGTGGAGATGAGTTCAGTTTCCCAAGTTGAAGACTGAAGGTATGCTTTCTCCCCTGCTCTGGTTCTATTCGCCCAAGTTGATGGTCGTTTTCCTTCAATCATTCCGAATGTTATGCTGAGTGTTGGGTCGGTTTTAGGCTGTGCGTGTGTCACGTGACCATGGACAGCAGAGCCAAGAGCTCAGAGGGTCCCCCTTGCTTTCTCTCTCTGTTCTGTTGGCCAAGGTGAGGAGTGCGTGATGCTCTCCTTTTTGGTCAATTGATGACGGGAATTGGTGAGAATTGTTCAGTTAAGGAATTCTGGTGGGGAGCATCGATTTTGCTTGAAAATCGAGGGGTTGGGATTTCCAATTCAAGTTTTCTGAATTGGAAACATTCAATTATGGTTAGTTCATACTTAATAGATAAGAATGTGATAGATTGGTAGAGAAATTGGCGAAAATCGGGTTAATGTTGAAATTCAAATTTTCTTTTCGTGTAAAAGCAGACTCTGTTTTTGGGTTTTCGCCTAGCTTTCATTATTTGTTTTATATTCTGTTTTTATGGGTTAAATTAGGTTGTTAGAAGAATATTTGGCCACTGAAATCGTTCGATTCCGATATCCGATGCAAAAGTTATGCGTATCAGAAGTTTATGTTGAATTTTAGACCGAGTCGAATCACTGAGCATTTTTAGTGGAATTGTGACGTGTGATGTTAGTGGGGAGAATTTTAGTGCGAAAGACGAGTTTTGAGTGAGTTTTGTTGAAAAACAAAAAATGTGGAATTTTTTAATGAATGACAGATTTCATTTTTGGTGTTTTTTACCTAACTGTGGCTTACTGTTTTAAAATAAGTCTTAGCGTGTTAAACTAGGTTACTATAGGAGAGTTTAGCCTCTTGAATCATTCGATCCCGATAACGGACGCAAAAGTTATGCGCGTTCGAAGTTTAGGCTAGTTTTCGGCCAAACCGAATTAGTGACTCGTTTTAGTTGGAATTTCATAGATTTAGTTGAGAGATTTGATTCTTAGCGTATTTGGTGAATTTTGATGTGAAGATTGATGGGCGATTGTTTATGTTTTAGGTTGAGGCGTTTTGGCAAAGCTGTGCGTAGAGTAAGCTTATGATGTCAAGTAAATAATGCATGCATGTGTTTTGTCCAGTTGGGCCTACACCGCGGAACTTTAGGATTTATGTTGTTGATTGTGGTGTGTGTGCATATTGTTTGACATGCATCATGTTTTAAAAAGGGAACAAAAATAGTTTTGAACATATTTTAAATAAGTGGTGAGATGCGTGGCGGTAGTATCGCGGATCCTGCTAGTGTGTGCGCCGGTGCGTAACCAACCGCGGATTCCGCTCGAGGCGTGGGCCGACTGGGCCGTCACGCGGCATGTATGTGTCGGCGGTGAAGATGATGGACAGTGGTACTGCGGATCCTGCTAGTGTATGGGCCAGTACAATCAGTCGCGGATTACGCTCGAGGAGTGGGCCGGCTGGGCTGTCGCGAAATGTGTGTGTGTGGCAATTGTGGCCCCGTTGCTGGGAAGGCCGGGATGGGGGCGACACGTAAGGGTGTAGTGTGGCGCGAGGTTCACCCTCATCCTGATATGGTTGCTGTGTGGTGATGCGTGTGTGTAGCTTGTGGGCCTCATTGCTGGGGAGTCCGGGACGATAGCGACGTGTCAAGATGTACGGTGGCGCTAGGTTCATTCTCACCCTAGTGCAGCTGCACTACGCGTCACAGATGTGACAACATAAGTGTGAGTCTAGACTACATGTGATAGGATTGCATTGTCGGTTTTTACTTTCATATCATATTACTTACTGAGCGTTAGGCTTATGATGTGTGTTCTATGCTGTAGGTGCAAACATTGTTGCTGGTGGGCTTCGAGAGCCTAGTCCTGAGGCGTAGGATGGTTGGTGGCGTGCGACCAAGGCACCGGACGGCAAATTGCTAAGGCGACCCGACCCGTGGAGATGATAGGTAGTGGTGAGGTTTACTCGGGTTGTTGCTTTGTGTCGGGATATTTATGTGGTCAGATGAGTTCGTATAGGCGTCGGTTGTACAGGATTGTATAGAGTGTTTGTGGTGTTTTGGAGACGCATGTGTACTTTTATATGTTGGAGTATGTCATTGCTATATACTGTGGACTTTCTTTACTGTGGACTTCTATTTTGTTATGGGGATTCTCTGGATAGTTTGATGGTTGGATACTCTTGGGAATTTTCTGGTGAACTTGTAACGCCCTGAAAACCCTACAAGGTTCGCGGTTCGTACACTTCTACAACTCACTCACTACGCTCAGAAAATTTAAATAAAATTTAAAACTTTTATTTTTCGACTTAAAACGACATTTTTTAAAATATTTTAAATAGTATTGCAACGGAAAACTCGATTAAAATCAGTTTGAATAAAACTTTATTTTATGGAACATAAAATAGAGACATCGGTCGACACCTGTAATCATCAGTCGACACTTGGGTTGTCTCGTATTTTTCATCGGTCGACATTGGCAAACGCCGGACGACACTACGTTTCTCTCGAGTCTTCTCGTTGGTTGACACTGAGAACACCGGTCAACACTTCTACGCTCATCTCTGAGAGCGGTCGACACCTTGATCCTCTCTGCCCACGCAGGTCGACCCTCGCGGTCGACACTTGCAGGATTTGGTCGACCACTAAGTCTATTGGTCGACACTTCCTCCCCAAAACTCTGTTAAAAACCTTAAAAACTTCACAAAACCGATTGGATTTCGACTCGACGCTAATAATAATCCAACGCATACTTTTTCATCAAATCAAAATCATAATTTAAGTAAGTAAAACAACTACTAGAGTTTGAAATCCGTCTATACAGTCAATTGACTTAAAATAATTAAAATCATTTCGATTACACACCCAAAACCCGTACCTATACCCACCATAGTCAAAATGCCCTAAACAGTCGGCCAGATCGTCCACGTGCGCACTTTTCCAACTACCTCCTAATCTTGGGCATGCTCTGAGTACTCATAGGCTATGTTGTCGTCACTTACATTACAGAACTCAACTATTAGTCTAATGCTAAATAAGTAATGCGTAAAACATAATGCTGAAAACAACACATCCTAACATATGCAGTCTCTACAGTTTCGTCACTACTTTTGTTTTCGTTTCTTTCTTACATCTTCGTTATCTTCTTATTGCTGGGTTCTTCTTTACGCACTATACTAAGGTGACACACCTCGCGATCCCCCTCATAGGACGCGGTACCCCTCATAAGACAAAGCCAACCTCAGTCTAGTAAAGTGACACACCTCGCAATCCTTCTCATAGGACGCGGTGCCCCTCATAGGACAATGTCACCACGTAAAGCGAGGAAGAGTGACACACCTCGTGGTCCGCCTCATAGGACGCGGTCCGGCTCATAGAACAATGTCACTCAACCCCACCTTCATTATTTTTTTTTACGTATCTTCTCAATTCGTTCGTCTCATCACATCCTACTGTTTCACTTCGTAAAAACATGAAAATTCATTTTCATCTCGTTCTCCTAATTGATGCACGACCACGAAAACATAACATAAAGTAAACGTGCAATGCATTCTACTGAACTGTGATGTAGGCCTAAAGGCAAAACTACTACTACATTATTTACCTAGCGTCATAGAAATTACTCGCTCGTAGATAGCTCGCTAAACTAGGAAACCTATAAAACTACACATCCATTAATTTTTCTTTCGTACAACTCATAAAACTCTAAGGGAAAACAATACTCTCACAACTAATCAAATTAAACCTAAAGTCCTACACAATTTCTGACCAACTTCGAAAATTCATAATTTCTCCAATAGTGGTCTGAATTAGACGATCCAAAGTGCTACAAGCTCCACAGGACGTCTAGTTCCTAACGGTCTCATTCATTTCCTAATTCAACACATACAGCTTGGCTAGACGTGATCGAGCGGAAACCATTCCACAATTCGTGTATTCGGCTATCCAAACGCTCAATTTTCTCCATACAAACCTATTATCTACCCATGCTTCCAGTTTAAGCCCAATATACGAATAAAAGTCAGCTATAACAATGAAATCACATACCTCCAACTTAGGTTTTACCGTAAAGTCCATAAATTACTCTAACCCCACTTTTACAACTCGAAACAACTAGAGAACTAAACTATCTATTAGAAACTAACCTTAAATTTGAGAAAACGGAGGAGAATCGCATGCTGCATGAGGAGAGATCGTCGAGGGTTTCTATGCGAGGGAAGAGAGGAGAAACCACCGAGGGAAGGAGAAAAGGGTTTCGGTGCTGAAGAAGAAAAACACTGTAAGGTGTTTTGATATATTATTTTTTATAATAATAATAATAATCCTAATTACTATTTCCCTTTTAACTCTTAACTGTTTAATAAATCTCTTATACGATCCGCTTCTGGTTGGATTATTAAATTTTTTTCTTCTCCATTAGTATCAAAATAATCTTTTACTTAAGGATAAAAATTCTCCGCTCTCAATTCTAACCAAAACTCTGCCGATTACAATTACGTAAATCTAAAATTAGTTTTAATGGAAAAATTCTGGGTGTTACATTCCACTCTTCTTACAAAAAATTTTTTCTTAATATCTGCTACCTAAACATCTCTGGATATCGGCTCATCATGTCATGTTGTCGCTTCCAGGTTGCTTCTTCTACGTTATGGTTGCCCTATAATACTTTCACCAATGGAATCTCCTTGTTGCGTAAAATCTTCACTACATAATCCAGAATCTTCACTGCCTCCTCTTCATAAGTCAATGTGGGTTGAACCTCTATATCCTGCTGCCCCACGACGTAAGAGGGATCTCATATACACTTCCTCAGCATGGATACGTGAAATAGATCGTGGATCTCATCCATCGAGGCTAGTAGGAGCAGCTGGTAAGCTATTTTTCCTATTCTCTTTGTGATAGGAAATGGTCCAACAAATCTTGGGTTCAACTTGCCTCTTTTTCCGAATCTCACAACTCCTTTGAATGGCGAAACCTTCAGGAAAACTTTATCACCCAGCTCAAATTCTAACTCTCTTCTCAAACGATCTGCATAACTCTTCTGTCAGCTTTGAGCAGTTAAAATCCGTTGTCTAATAAATACAATTTTCTCTACTGTCTGCTGCAAAACATCCGGACCAACCATTCTTGCCTCGCTGACTTCATCCCAATATATCGGAGATTTACACTTCTTACCGTAAAGAGTCTCGTAAAGAGTCATATCTATCATAGCCTGAAAGTTGTTGTTATAAGAAAACTCCACCAACGGTAGGTATCTGCTCCATGAACCCTGGAATTCAAGTACGCAAGCTCGAAGCTTATCCTCTAGCGTCTGAATGGACCTCTCAGATTGACCGTCCGTCTGAGGATGAAATGCCATACTAAAATTGAGCTGCATACCCATGGCTTTGTACAGACTCTTCCAGAACTTTGACGTAAACCTCGGGTCTCTGTGTGATATGATCGAAGTCAGAACTCCGTGCAACCGTACAACCTCCCGAACATACAGTTCAGCGAACCGGTCCATAGAGTATGTCATCCTAACAGGCAATAAATGGGCTGACTTGGTTAATCGATCCACAATCACCCATATGCCATCATAGCCCTTTATTGTCCGAGGCAATCCGACAACAAAGTCTATCGATATCTGCTCCCACTTCTACTCGGGAATAGCCAATGATTGTAGCTTTCCCGCTGGCCTCTGGTGTTTAGCCTTAATCTGCTTACAAATTAAACACACCCCAACATACTTTGCCACTATCTTTTTCATATCGGGCAACCAATAATGCTGCTTAAGATCTCTGTACATCTTGGTACTCCTTGGATGCACAGAAAACCTCTAAAAGTGGGCTTCAGCCAGTATTTCTCTATGTAACTCTTCATTACTCTGAACGAACCACCTATTTTGAAACTTAAGAATTTCGTCGTCTGAATAACTGAACTCTGACCTGTCTTTTGAAGCGATGCTTGATTTAATTTTTTCCCATTCAGCGTCGTCCTTCTGAACCTGCTTAATCTTCTCCAGAATCGTAGACTGTAAGGACATAGCCGATAATATGGTCGAGACATTCGACATTACCTCTAAGTTGAACTTCTGAAATTCTACATCTAAGGTCAGTGGCATAGCTGAATCCATCGCCGACGTGGATGTCATCACTTTGCTCAATGCATCAGCCACCACGTCTGCCTTGCCGGGGTGGTATTTAATCTCAACATCGTCGTACTTCACGAATTCCAACCACCGCCACTGCCTCATATTCAACTCCTTCTGAGAAAAGATATACTTCAAACTCTTGTGATCTGAATATACTTCACACGACTGTCCATACAGATAATGTCTCTAAATTTTTAGTGCGAATACTACCGCGGCTAACTTTAGGTCGTGTGTCGGATAATTCTGCTCGTAATTCTTCAGCTACCTAGAAGCGTAGGCTATCACCTTCCCTTCCTGCATCAGCACACATCCAAGGCCTACTTTGGAAGCATCCCAATAAATACTAAATTTTTCGTCCTCGGTAGGGAGCGTCAAAATCGGAGCAGCAGTCAATCTCTACTTCAATGTCTGGAAATTGTGCTCGCAATCCTCGGACCACGGATACTTCACACTTTTCTTCGTCAAACGAGTCAGAGGTGCCGCAATCTTCAAAAATCCTTCAATGTACCTCTTGTAATAACCCGCCAGCCCGAGGAAACTCCGTACCTCCGTGACATTTTTCAGCTGTGGCCACTCCCTAACTGCTTGGATCTTTGCTGGATCAACAGATATGTCATCGCTTGAGATGACATGTCCCCGAAACTGAATACTATCCAACCAAAACTCACACTTTGAAAACTTCGCATAAAGCTAGTGTTGCTTCAAAGTCTCTAACATCAACCTCAAGTTCTCTCTATGATCCTCTTCACTACGAGAGTACACCAATATATCATCGATAAACACTATAACAAATGTATCGAGATAGTCATAGAATACTCTGTTCATCAGGTCCATAAAGGCGGCTGAAGCATTCGTCAGTCCAAACGACATTACCAAGAACTCATAATACCCATAACACATTCAAAAAGCCATCTTTGTAATATCTTCTGGCTTGACCTTCAACTGATAATACCTCGATCTCAGGTTAATCTTCGAAAACACTCTAGCCCCTTGAAGTTGATCAAATAGATCATCTATTCTTGGCAGAGGGTACTTGTTATTAATCGTCAGTTTATTCAACTCCCTGTAGTCGATGCAAATCCGCAACGATCCATCCTTTTTCTTGATGAAAAGGATTGGCGCACCCCACGGCAAAAAACTGGGGCGTATAAATCCTTTCTCCACCAACTCTTCTAATTGCTTCTTTAACTCCTTCAGCTCCACTGGTGCTAATCTATAAGGATTTTTCGACACCTGCTCAACTCCCGGATACACATCTATAGTAAATTCTATCTCTCGATCCGGAGGTAAACTGGGTAAATCATCTAGAAAAACTTCAGCGAAGTGTTGAACAATTAAAACATTCTGCGGCCTTAAATCCCTGGAAATTTGCATATCTATAATACTGGCGAGAAAAACAAAATACTCACCAATCAAAACTTGGCAAGCACTGACAGACGCCATGACAGATATCTTTTGGGCATTCTTTCGTAGCCTGAAAGGTATGCTTCTCACCATCCGGTGGTTGAAAACTCACCGTGCACACCCTATAGTCGATTGTAGCGTAGTGCTTGAACAGTCAATCCATTCCCAATATCATGTCATCCCCGTTATACCCATAATAATGAGATCGGGCGATAAATTTTTGCTTCCCACCGACACTATGCTATCTCGCACCACTTGATTTGAATGCATACGCCCACCAGAAGGTAACATTACCTAGTAACTACAGTCTGTTGACACAGGCCATACATCCAACTTAACCACGAATGCAGTTGTAATGAACGAGTGCGTCGCACTAAAATCAATCAAAGTATATGCAGGTACAGAGTTTACCAATATAGTACTTGACACTACGGCTGGCTGGTCATCCTCGACCAACTCGATCATGGCGAATACTCTTGGTGTTGTACGCATCGGATCCTTTCTTAGAGCTAGGCAATCTTTGCTGATGTGGCCTGCCTCGTTACAGTTGAAACACCAAATCACTCAAGGCTTCAGGTAATCTCTAGCCAAGTGTCCAGCTTCATTAAAGTTGTAGCACTTTTGCTGGTTTAGTCTACATTCGCCCAGGTGATACCTCAAACACTTAGGGCATTGGGGGTACTGCACCAGCCCCTGAGGCCTTTTATTGCTTCCCTGACTACTAGAGCTCTCGCTGAACCTCTTAGTGCCCCTCTGTTGTTGCTGCTGGGAGGCACTTCTGCTTTGTTGTGGAGCAACCTCCTTGAAGAATCTCCTGGAAGCCTCTCATTATTTAATACATTTCATCTTAGCCTTCTCCACTTCTAGCGCCTTAGCCACTACTTTCGAATAGGGCACCTCCTGAGTTCCGGCTATCTTTACTCCCTTGTATATTTCTAGCTTTAGCCCCTGTATATACTGCAACACCTTGTCTTCATTCTGGCTCACTAAACTACTGGCGAACCAAGATAAGGACTCGAATTGTCGGTCGTACTCAGTTACCGACCCGGTCTATTTCAACTGTAGGAACTCCAGTCTTTTGGCTGCTTCCACTGTGCTATTGAAGTACTTATCATAGAATATTTCCTTAAACTTTTACCATGTCACATGCTACACTTCAGCTGTGGTCTCCAAGGACTCCCACCAAAACCGAGCGTCCTTCGCTAGATGGAATGTGGCTAGCGAAACCTTATCCTCCTCTTCCACCTTCGCGTACTTGAAGATACTTTTCATGGTACGGACCCATTGCTCTGCAGCTGTTGGGTGTGACGACTGTCCTTCATACGTCGGGGGTCATAATCACTAAAATCTATCTCCCGACTGATCGCGGTCTGAACTAAAGTCTGCACTTCCTAATACTTCCCGATTCAACAAGATCCCTAATTGCTGAGACTGCCTATTCACCAATTCGGTTAACTGCCTGATCGTCATTGAATTGTCCTCACTTCTCGTATCAACTGCCTCTCTCGGTACCATTGGACGTCCTGGTCGTCTAGACATTATGGTTAATTTCCTAGACAAGGTTAATTACTCTCATAAGTATCTAATAAATAAAGTTAAACTTAAACACTTACAGTTCTCGAAGCACGTCGTGCGGCGATCAGCGCTGTTAGGTAATTGTTTGAACGTTTTGACTATTTGGCTCTGATACCACAATTGTAATGCCCCGGAAACCTTAGACGGTCCTCGGTTCGCACACTTCTACTACTCACTCACTACGCTCGAAAAATTTGAATAAACTTTAAAACTTTTATTTCTCGACTTAAAACGACATTTTTGAAAATATTTTAAATAGTATTGCAGCAGAAAACTCGATTAAAATCAATATGAATAAAACTTCATTTTATGGAACATAAAACAAAGACACCGGTCGACACCTGTAAGCATCAGTCGACACTTGAGTTGTCTCGAGTTTTTCATCGGTCGACATTGGCAAACGCCGTACGACACTACGTTTCTCTCGGGTCTTCTCGTCGGTCGACACTCAGAACACCGGTCGACACTTCTACGCTCATCTTAGAGTGCGGTCGACACTTGCTTTCACAGGTCGACACCTTGATCCTGTCTGCCCGCACAGGTCGACTCTCGCGGTCGACACTTGCAGGGTCTGGTCGACCTCTAATCCTATCGGTCGACACTTCCTCCTCAGAACTCTGTTTAAAAACCTTAAAAACTTCACAAAACCGATCGGAATTTGACTCGACGCTAATAATATTCCAACGCACACTTTTCTATCAAATCAAAATCATAATTTAAGTAAAGAAAATGACTACTAGAGTTTGAAATCCGTCTATACATTTAATCAACTTAAAACAATTAAAATCATTTTGATTACACACCCAAAATCCGTACCTATACCCACCATAGTCAAAACGCCCTAAACAAACGGCCAGATCATCCACGTGCGTACTCCTCCAACTGCCTCTTAATCTTGGGCATGCTCTGAGTACTCACTGGCTATGTCGTCGTCACCTACATTACAGAACTTAACTATTAGCCTAATGCTAAGTAAGTAATGCGTAAAACATAATGCTGAAAACAACACATCCTAACATATGCAGTCTCTACAGTTTCGTCTCTACTTTTGTTTTCGTCTATTTCTTATATCTTCTTACTACTAGGTTCTTCTTTATGCATTAGACTAAGGTGACACACCTCGTGGTCCCCCTCATAGGACAGAACCAACCTCAGTCTAGTAAAGTGACACACCTCGCGATCCCACTCATAAGATGCGGTGCCCCTCATAGGAAAATGTCACCACGTAGAGCGGGGGAAGAGTGACACACCTCGCAGTCCCCCTCATAGGACGTGGTCACCCTCATAGTACAATGTCACTCAACCCCACTTTTATGCTCACCACATAGAGGGGTCGACACCCGTCTCCACAGGTCGACACTTTAATCATCTCTGCCCGCGTAGGTCGTTCCCCGCGGTCGACACCACTATCATTTTACCATGGACCGGTTGACACTTGTAACTAGGGGTTGACACCTGCTTCGGCTCTGCCTGTCACAGGTCGAGCCTCGCGGTCGACACTCACCTTAAATTTACACTGACCAGTCGACAGCTCTCGACTTCGGTCGACACCTCATACCAGTATCAGTAAAATCGCACCAGTTCGTAAAAACTCAAACGCACGCAAATATTTCCTCGATCAAATTCACAAAGTAAAACCTACGGTTTGAAAACATAACTTCTCCAAATAAACTTCAAAACAACAACATTCTACTTCATTTATCCACGATACTCTTACTACACCACTTAAAATTCTAAAAATCTTTATAACATTGTTCGACTCCAAACGCTTACAAAAATCACATCCTTTACCCGCCATGGTCGTGTCGCCCCAATATTTTCCTACACTGGCATGCGACATCCCCTGCCAACTCTGATCTAGGCCCACTCGTAACCTAGCAACTCACCAAATAGCTCATCGTCACCTACACCAAGGAACACAAAACGTAAGCCTATTGCTTAGCAAGTATGGAATATGAACTCGAAAACCAATGCATAACTCAACCCCTAACACATGCAGTTTCTACACTAAATTTCGTTTAATTATTTTCATCTTTTCTTTTTCCGTGTGAGTCAGGCTGGCACCCATCCCTTCCACACTCGGGACGGTCAATCTATAACCCACGGAACGAGGTTAGAGGCACACATTATGTTCACACATGGGACGACCCTACGTAACCTCCTCCTAACAGCGATCATAGAACCCTCTAGTGCTTTCTCACTAGCACATTAATGACGAGGCGTTCGCAAACCGTGTCACATTACGTATTTTTCATCCATGGGAATCCCCTAGTGCTTTCTCACTAGCACGTTAACGACGAGGCGTTCACCCATGCGTTACAAATCTTTTCTTATCTAATTACGTTTCATATGCATAATTTCGAAACATGCTCAAAACTCGTATTTCGTAATTCAAAACCATGATGTCTGACAATCACGAAAGCACGACTCAAACAGCAAAACAAACAAGCAAGCAAACAAGCAATCCTACCATCCCAAGGTGTAGGCCCGAAGGCAAATCACATACGTTCCATCACTTACCTGGCGTTCTCGAATTCCTTTCGTGTTTTGCAACTTAATTGGAATACCTATAAAATTGTAAATCCGTCAATCCTAACTTATCAAATTCATAATTCCTTAACTTGAAAGTCCTAATTCATTTCAAACTAAAGCTCTCCACTACACCTGAAATCCCGCACAATTTCCATCCAACTTCAGAAATTCACAACTTCTTCAATACTCATCAGAATTGGACGATATAAAATACTATGGGTTCCTAAGGACGTCTAGCTTCCTATGGCCCCATCCATTTCCCATTCGGATGTCCACAACTTAACCGAACGTAGCCGAACAGACACTGTCCCAACATCCACGTACATGGCCAACAAATCATCCAATCTTCCTCACAAATTCTCGTAATCCACTCCTATTTCTATCCTAAGCACCAATAGGTGGAAAGAAATCGATCCTATACTCGACTTCTCACCTTACCCCCTCTAGGTTTTCACTAATTCCTCCTATACCTTTGCCAAATCCTGTTTTCATCACTAATAACACTAACACGTTAACTAACTACGCAAAACTAACGAGAACTCACCGTGCTTCGGAAAAACAGAAAGGGAATCGATCAAGCGGCTCAAGGAAAGATCGTCGGGCTTCGCGGGAGAGAATAGAGGAAAGGGAGAGCTTGCTGGTGGAGAAGAACACCCAGTTTTTTTTTTATTATATTTCCCTAATTACCAAACTGCCCTCCATCTTTAACCGTTTCGTAATTCAGTGATTTCGTCCGACTCTAATTAAATTCTTAAATTTCTCTCTCCACCATTAGCCTTAAAACAATCTTTCTCTTAAAGATAGAAATCTTCCATTATCAATTTGGACCAAAATTCCATCGATTAAAATTTACAGAAATCTGAAATTAATTTAAACAAAAATTATGGTTATTACAGCTTGCTAAACTGGAAAACCTATAAAACCACACATCTATTAATTTTTCCTTTGTCCAACTCTTAAAATTCTAAGGGAAAACAACACTCTCACAACTAATCTAACTAAACCCAAAGTCCTACACAATTTCCGACCAACTTCGGAAATTCATAACTTCTCCAATACTCGTTCGAATTGGATGATACAAAGTGCTACAGGCTCAACAAGACGTTTAGTTCCTAATGGTCTCATCCATTTCCTAATTCAACACCTACAACTTGGCCGGACGTGGTCGAGTGGAAACCATTCCACAATTCGTGTATTCGGCTATCCAAACGCTCAATTTTTTTCATACAAACCTATGATCTACCCTTGCTTCCAGTTTAAGCCCAATATACAAATAAAAATTGGCTATAACTATGAAATCACATTCCTTCCACTTAGGTTTTACCATAAAGTCCAGTAATTGCTCTAACTCCACTTTTACCGCTCGAAACAACTGGAGAACTAAACTATCTATTAGAAACTAACCTAAAATTTAAGGAAACGGAGGAGGAACGAAGGAGAATTGCACGCTGCATGAAGGAGAGATCGCCGAGGGTTTCTACACGAGGGAAGGGAGGAGAAACCACCAAGGGAAGGGGAAAGAGGTTTCGGTGCTTGGGAAGAAAAATACCCTAAGGTGTTTTGATATATTATTTTTTATAATAATAATAATCATAATTACTATTTCACCTTTAATTCTTAACCGTTTAATAAATCTGTTATACGGTATGCTTCCGGTTGAATTCTTAAATTTTTCTTTTCTCTATTAGCCTCAAAATAATCTTTTACTTAAGGGTAAAAATTCTCTGCTCTCAATTCTAACCAAAACTCCGTCGATTACAATTACGTAAATCTGAAATTAGTTTTAACGGAAAAATTCTGGGTGTTACAGAACTGCGCGCAAGGTTAGAGTTTTTGGGATAGCCAGTTTTAGGCGTTACTCTGTCGAAATTTTAGGAGAAAGGTTTGGGAGTCGAAGGGGTCTTGAATAGGTGGTAGTGTGCGCGGTGAGCCACGAAGGGAGTGGCGTTGTGCGCGGGAGCGTGGCATGACCGCAGGCGCGCAAGGCACGCGTCTTCAAGTGCGCACGGATCGTACGGCATCGGGTGAGGGCGTGCGTACGGAAGTGCTGCGCGGAGGGGGTGCATGGGGCATGCGGCGCTGTAGGCGTGCGCGTGGCGCGGCGGTGTCTAGTTGGCGCGCGCGGGGCACCGAAGTGGGGACGTGAGCGCGCGGGGTGCGCGGCTCACTGGCCTTGTGGGCACGCGCGCGGGTCGCGCGGTGCTTGGTCGAGGGTACGCGCGCTCAGGCGCGCGCCACTGAGTCAGGTAACGCAAAGCGTGTGTTGGACTCTTTTTTAGAATTGCAAGTCTTGTCATCTTATTTTTAAAACTGCTTTAAATTGTCTTTTTCGCTGTGTATTTTATATTGAGAATTCCGTGTTCCCTTTTCAGGGCGCGAGTTGTTTTTGAATCTAGTCAAAAAAAATTTTTATATTTACAAATGTTATTTTAAATATGATTTGAAAATGAAAGTAGTATTAATTTAAGTGAGTTCACGTCGAGTCTCTATATATCATAGTGTGTAGACGTAGTGAGCGCACCGGGAACGTGTGGGTTCTCGGGGCGTCACATAAATATTGTGTTAAAAATTATAATTATATTTTTGATAGCTCTACTAGCACCATTGATAGATATTTTCAAAAATGTCAGTTAAATGAGAAAACACGAGATTCAAAATAATCTCAATTAAGTGTTAGTAGTAGTGTCATTTTCACATATTCATTCACAAAATAGAAAGAGAGAAGAAATAGCACAACCTATAGTACAATTCAAGTTGCCTTTATTATTAATAGATAGTGAAGTGTTTGAAAAATTTATAAAAGAATATGTTATTTCTAGTTTTAAAAGTGTCCATAAAAGTATTACGAGAAATGATATTCTTAAAATGTGTATGGATATGAAAAATGAAATAATTATATTTTTTTCAAATGCTTTTTCAATGTCTATTTGCATTACTTACTATTTATGGAGTGCACGTAATATTGTTGGTTATATAGTTGTAACATCTCATTTTATTGATGACTTTTGGTAATTAAATAAAAGAATTTGAGGATTTTATAATTGTAAATAGCTTCATTCTACCAACACCATCTTTAGACTTATTATGACAATATTGCAAAAATAGTTTATTAAAAATAGAATTTTTAGCACAATTCTTGATAATGTTAGTGCTAATGATGTTGTTATTTCTCAATTTAAGTATTATTTATAATTAAATGTTACTTGTTCTTTTTTTTACATAAGATGTATGTGTCATGTTTTAAATTTTATTGTTAAAAATGATATATTATATATTTTACCTCATATTGAATTAATTAGGTTCGCAATTTCTTATATTATTGGGTCTACTTCGAGACAACAACAATCTAAAAATTTTTGTATAGTTGTCTAATTTAAACCAAGAAAATTAAAAACCGACATAGGTAATAGGTGGAATTCAACTTATTTGATGTAGCACCCCGAGAACCCACACGTCCCCGGTGCGCTACAGTGCATCTACCCACTACACACACACATAAACACTTAACATAATTCACTCAATTTAATACCCTTTTGTTTCCAATTTACTCCCCTCTTTTTTTTTTTTGACTCGATTCGAAAACAACTCGCGTCTCCCCTTCGACACCTCACGCACACTCTCACGGTGCCGCACATACCACTCAACGTTACTGTGTTTCGCGCATGCTCACAGCGCCGCGTGCCCCACGCACCCTGCCGCTGCACAGCACGTCCGAGCGCACACCCTCACCCGGTGTCGCACGACCCGTGGGTACCCAACAGGGCCGCATGTCCCGCGCACCTGCAATCACGCCGCACATCCACACTCATATGAACTCCTCTAGCATTCATCATACACACACCTTGACCTATTTCGTATCCTCTCGAACCTCAACCCCTCTCCCGAAATTTCGGCAGAGTACCGCCTAAAAACTGGCTACCCCAAAATTTAACCCTGCACACAATTCACCAAAATCCAACAATATTTAACTATCCATCATCCAGAGAAATCATCCCAACCCAAATCAGAGTAAGAAGGCGACGAAAATCTGTCAAATACAAATGAAGAAAGTCTCCAGTATAGAGAAATAACATACTCTAACATGGAAAATATCCGCGTACGTTACCAAAATCACACGCACTCCATATACACCTATACACTGACGCATATACAACAATCAATCCCATCCTCCGTACATAACCACCGCAAAAGAAAGAAAACCCACAAACCGACCAGGCCACAACCTACCATATCCACGGGTCGGGTCGCCCTAACAAAAGTCCGCCATCCGGTGCCGCAGTCGCACGCCACCAACCATCCTACGCCTCAGGACTAGGCACTCGAGGCTCACCAGCGGTATCGTCAGCACCTACACCACAGAACACACAACATAAGCCTAACGCTCAGTAAGTAATGCGATATGAAAGTAAAAGCCGACAATGCAATCCTATCACATGCAGTCTCTACACTCACACTCATGTTGTCACACCTGTGACACGTAGTGAAGCCGCACCAGGGTAAGGAGGAACCTCACGCCACCCTACACCCTAACACGTCGCCACCGTCCCGGACTCCCCAGCAACGAGGCCCACAAGCTACACCCACGCATCACCACACGGCAACCACATCAGGGTAAGGGTGTACCTCGCGCCACTCTACACCCTGACACGTCGCCCCCGTCCCAGCCTCCCCAGCACGGGGCCACAGTTGCCACACGCACACGTTTCGCGACAGCCCAGCCGGCCCACCCTTCGAGTAGGATCCGCGACTGGTGTTGCACCGGCCCACACACTAGTAGGATCCGCGGTACCACTGCCCATATCCTCACCGTCAACACATTCACGCCGCATAACGGCCCAGCCGGCCCACCCCTCGAGTAGGATCCACGACTGGTGAAGCACCGGCCCACACACTAGCGGGATCCGCGGTACCACCGCCACACGTCTCACCTCATACATCAAAGCATGCTAAAAATCATTTTCGTTCCCCTTTTTAAAAAAAATATGATGCATGTCACGCAATACACACACACACCGCAATCAATCACATAAACACTAAAGTTCTACAGTGTAGGCCCACTTGGGCAAAACACATGCATGCACTACGTACCTGGCGTCCTAAGCTCGCTTGATACACAGTTTCGCCAACAGAAAGCCTCAACCTAAAACACAACCAATTTCTCATCAGTATTTCTCCCAACATTTACCAATTACCTAAAAATAACCTTATCTAACTACACTCATTAAATTCCAACTAAAACGGTCCATTGGTTTGGTTTGGCCGAATACCAGCTCAACGTTCGGATGCGCATAACTTTTGCGTCCGTCAACGGAATCAAACGATTCAAGTGGCTAAACGTTCCCTTAGGAACCTAGTTTAACATCCTAAAATGGATTTTAAATCGGTAGGCCGCAGATAGGCGAAAAATGCCAATAACCGAATCTGCCATTTTATTAAAATTTCACATTTTCACTTCCCTTCAACCAAAACTCACTCCCAACTAGTTATATGCATCAAAATGGCTATGCTACTCTCACACGTCGAATTTTCCACGAAAGACGGTCACTAATTTGACTTAAACCAAAATCTCGCATAAACTTCCGACGCGCATAACTTTTGCGTCGGATATCAGAATCGAACGATTCCAACGGCCACACGTTCCTCTAACAACCTATTTTTAACCCGCAAAACAGAATTTAAAACGATTAACCAAAACTAGGCCAAAATGGCTAAAAACAGAATCTGCTTCTAACCTAAAAATAGCCGAAAATTTAAATTCGATCCAATTTCGCAAATTCTTTCACCAAGCAGCCGCATTCCAGTCCATTATGCATAACTCATAACAATTTCGAAGCTTCTCGATCAGAAAGCTCGAATGGCAGCAAAACTTCCCTGGTTTTCCTCTCGAAACCAGGGCACTACCAGCTCTCCCCTCCCCCACCCTTTATTCTTGCTGCAATTCCTCCATACCATGGCACAACAAGCCGAGGTAGGAACACAGGTAGCCTACATCTTCGGCCACCACGATTAGTGGAGGGACAGGGGACATTCCCACCTCTCCTCGGCCGGGTTTGGGGCGGAAATGCCGAGCCTCTAGCGCGCCCATCCCAGCCCTCCTCACACCAGGAACCGAGCTCAAACAAGGCGAGAGTTCGGAAGTAACCGAACTCCCCACTTGCTGGCGGAAAAACGAAAAAGGCAGGGCAGTTTACCTTGGGTCTTCGGCACGGGAATGGCTGGATTACAAGTCGTTCCCGGTTTGTCGGAGCCCTTTATCCACGTCGACTGTCGAAATCCTTCTCCTCCGGTCGTCGGCCGTCGTCGGAGCTCGAATCTCTCCCGCGTCTCCTTCCCTCTCGGCTCTCTCGGGTGCACAGAGGAAACAACCGAATGGCTTCATCGCGAAGCCATTCGGGTGTTTACAATTTTATTTTTTTTTATTTTTTTTTATATTACAAAAATAAATACAAATTACCAAATTGCCCTCACGTACTTCAATCGTCCGAAATTTCGTAACTTCCCGACCTCCCGGCTTTAAATTCCGAAATCCAATCGCAAAAGTAGGCCTCGAGCCTTATAATTTAAATATTTTCTGTTGAAATATTTCTCAAAAATCCGACCGGGATCAAACTAAAAATTCCAAAAATTAAAGATAAAATTCGAAATTCCCGGGTTATTACATTTGATGTTGTAAAATACTAGATCATATTGATAATTTATTCGTACTTTTCTTAATGATAAGACGCAAAATATTAATCTTGACAAATTTAGTTGTGATATTGCTAATATCTTTTTTGATTTTTTAAAACCTTTTTATGATGCTACAAATCAATGTTCTAGAATTTATTACCTCACTTCTAATATTATTCTTTATATTTTGGTAGATTTAACATGTAATTTTGTAAAATATCGATTAGTAGATGAATTTAATAATATTCTTAATAAAATGAAAATAACATTTAAAAAATATTGGTATAATATTACTCTTATTTTTTGTTATGCTTATATTATAGATTTAAGATTTAAATTAAAAAAAGTATGTATTATGCTCAATAGAATTTCTATAAATTTATGTATTGTACCTTTAATTAGTAGTGATGACATAATAAATGATTATGCTCATTTATATGTTTCTTATGAATTTCAAATTTAATATTTTTTTGAATTTGCAATTTATTTTAAATTCTAATTTCTTTTTATATGTTAAAATATTTTTAATGATATTTATGTGATATTTTTTATTGGATAGTCTCAAATAAATTTTTTATTAATATATTCAATTTTATATAGGTTAGCATAATTAATTTTTAAATTAAATGAGCAAATATAGTTGTCATATAATTATTAATACTTATTATAATTTTAAATGAAATTTTTTAAAAAACTTATATTATATTAATAAAAGTTGAAAATATTTATATACATTCGGCTCATCTTGACTTTTTAGGTTCATTGATTCGGTTCGTTTAACTCGTGGTTCGTGGACCGGCTCAAATTGAAATTTTTTCAGATTGACTCATTAGACTCGACTCGTTCAATTCGGCTCATTTAATTTGTTAAGTTTGGTGAGCTGGACTGCTTTTAGCTCACCCGGCTCATTTGTCATCTGGGTGATCACATTGTTGAACATTAAGACAATTTTGAGAGTTTTGCGGTATTTAAAAGATTGTCCTAGACAAGGAATTCTGTTGCGCGGGGAGAGTAATTTTCAACTCTATGCTTTTTGTGATAGCGATTGGGCAAGTTGCCCTCTTATTCGGAAATCGTTGACTGGTTACTTTGTTTTATTAGGTTTTCTCGTATCTCTTGAAAAACGAAAAAATAGCCCACTGTTTCCCGATCTTCTGCGGAGGCCGAGTATAAGCCTATGGCCACTAATACATGTAAGTTAAAATGGTTGAAATCCCTTTTAGGTTCTTTTGCAATACAACATGAGCGTCTCATGCGATTGTTTTGTGATAGTCACGCTTCTCTTTATATAACAGTTAATTTAGTTTTCCATGAATGAACGAAACATATAGAAATGGATTGTCACTTTGTTCGTGATGCCTTGCAAAATAGAACAGTTTCTACGTCTCATATTCGGACATGCGCATAACTAGTAGATATTTTGACCAAAACTCTTAATAAATCACAATTTTATTTACTTCTTCGCTAGTTAAACATTTACAATCTCCATACTTCAACTCGAGGGAGAGTATTATCTTTGTAAATATTCTGTAAATCTTTTTTATATCATTTCCTAACTTAATTTATTTGTTAATTAAATTAGCTCTGCTATTACATAATTATTCTTGCTGCACAAACAACGATAGAATTAATTTTTGTATAAATTCAAGACTACGATCAAATTCAATAAAAGAAAAAATCATTCCATAAAACTCTTTTACACGAAAGAATAAAAGAATGATTGAGTACAACTAAGATGCAAAAACCGAAAAAAAAAATTGAGCATAATCAAAACACACAACTAGAACGATTAAGTCTAACTAAGAGGCAAAAGACGAAAACAATTGGGCAATGAGAAATTACAAACTAAGGAATGAAAATTATAAAGAAAAACAACACTAACACAAGAAAGAATTGACTCCAACTACCCACAAAACCTGGAGAAGAAACGTCAGACCAACCCGGGAGAAGAAATAAAAAAAAATACAGAGAGAAAAACTGAAAATATAAGCGACCCTTCAAACTGTAAAAAAAAGAAGATATAAAATATAAGAGAAATTTTTGAGAGAGAGGCGTAAACAAAGAGAGCAATAAGATAGAAAGTTAGAAAGGTGACGGGAAACAAAGAGAGAGAGAGAGAGAGAGAGTCGTGCTTTGTAATCAGAGAGCAAGACCCAAATGGAGGCATATAACTATTTTACCCTTTCAAGTTCGTTTTTAGTGCATAAACCGTAAACGAACAAGGATATATTAGTAATCTACGAATATTGAATAAAATTAATCAAATTACAAATTGTATCTTCCTTTTTATAAACTGATGGAAATAGAAGATATAAAAGACCTTCTAGTTAGATTTGGACTGAGTTGAATGGCGGGTTTGAAAATAAAAATATAATAAATTTGATTGAGTTTGGATCAAATAAATTTGGGGTTTGACTTCTGTTTCAGCTCATAACTTGCAATAACATAAAATATGAGGATAAATTGACAAATTTAAATATATTTTTAATTAAAAATAAAAAAACCAGGGAAGGATGAAGAAGTTCCTGCAAATTCCAATCAGAGCAATTTCCTTGTCATGGATTACTTCTCCACGTTTGCCAACGAATAGCCCACACGTTCGCCCTCTGCTCTTCCCCGATACTTATACCCTTCTTCGCTTCTCCTTCCTCCTGGTTTCCTCTTCTCTCTTTTAAACCTTCCTCTCCCTCTCCTGCTTCGCCTCAAAACTCCCATCTTCCGTAAATGGACCGGCCACTCTCTCTCTACAGAGCTCTCATGAACTTGCTCAACAAGCTAGGCTTTGGGGCGAGGTCTCCTGACACTTCATTGGAGTCCTCGTCGATTGCTCAGGGCCCCGGACGAGGATATCCCAGCTCCGGGTCAGCAGTTCGCGCAATTTGGAGCCGGGTGCTTTTGGGGTGTCGAGTTGTCGTTTCAGAGATTTCCTGGCGTTACGAAAACGGAAGTTGGGTATACCCAAGGGTACCTCCATAATCCTAGCTATAAAGATGTTTGTTCTGGGACATCGAACCATTCGGAAGTGGTGAGGGTACAATATGATCCGAAGGAATGCGGTTTTGGCAGTCTGCTTGATGTTTTCTGGGCTTGGCACGAACCTACTACTCTGAATCGGCAGGTATGTTGATACGGTTTTCGGTTGATGTTGTTAATCGTTAATCTTTCGTTGATTGTTGATATCTTCGGATGTTATGGATTGTTCTTTGATTTGCTGCGTTTTTCATCTTCTCAGTTAAGTAAATGAGTTGTCAGCTATCTTTTCTTCGAAATAATTCTGCCATTGGGGGCTTGGTGTAAATTTGATAGGTATCCAACACCAAAATTAAGCACACTTTCCTTCAACAAGAAAATTCCACACCACTTGATAATTTTGCATATCCTAAAACTCAGTTCCATTCCTATTTGCTTCCCACCATCATGCTCAAGTGGAAACAACTTATTAGATAACTTCCAATTCAAATTCTAAAAAACTACCTAATACATAAATTGAAGAAGCATAACTATGTGGCATAACCACGTGATACGTAACATTTATACCCATTAAATCCACCTTATTGGGGCTAAATAAATTGAGGAAGTGTCACATGGCAATTATAACTACATGATACATGACATTTATACCCATTTATACACTTATTTTCTATTTTCTTTTTTGTTTCTTTCCAATCAAGTTCTTCACTGAATATGAGAGTTTACATGTAGGACATTTTCTCCCTTCCATTCATTACCTTAAATGACAAACGCCAAAGGTGACGTGCAGACTTGAAAATATATCCTAATAGAATTGAGGTAGGCCTTGCCAATCAGTTATGGTGAAGAGTCTTTGAACAAAGGCTTAAAAAAACCTTAGTGTGGTTATTCCTTAAGCTGTTTACCTTGCAAGAGACTGAAAAATGCTTCTGGTAGGTACTGGAAGTATTTGAAACATTTAGAATATCATAAAGTATTTGACTTTTGTAGGAAAGTTATTCTAACAAAGAGAGTTTTAGCATTATAGAATACAAAATTAATAATAATAACCATAAGACGTATGATCCAATTAGAAGAGAATTTCTGGTAATTAGAACCTTCTTCTAATCTGAAATCTTCAGATAATTCAAGGGCGCTGAGGCCAATCCAGAAATAGGAGCACAGCGCCAAATATCTCTCATACTGGAGGCCACAATCTAACCTCATCAAGGCTTTGATTGTGGTCTGACTGTTTGATCCCCTAGCTAAAACAACTACACCTAAGTCTATTTTTAGAAGATTATTTTTATGTCCCTATTGCACTTAGAAAAAGGACTTGATCATGTGGCACTCAATATCTTGTTTAACTCTAGATAAATTGTATTCTACTTTTAAAGTTTTGACAAGTTTATCTTATGGATTAGTATAGTTGTTTTTTGAAGAGATGGAAGCACTTCGAATTGAGCAACCTTTCAAGTCTCTGGAGTTGCTACTTCTTGGTTATCTTTGAAAATGGGAGTTGTAGACATCTGCAAATGGATTCTGAAATCTAAAGCAATTTTCTTTTCGAAATTGCTCTTCTTAAAATTCAAGATTCCATAATCTTTCCTTTCTTCCATCTTATTCTGAAGATTATTTCATCCAAACTCAAGTGTTTGCTTCGATCCCAATGAAGGAGAATCTAAATACGGTTGATCAAATCCAATTTTAAAATCGCTTCATGACCTTATCATGGAATAATTTCCATTTTGCTAGGGCCGCAAGGAAACTCATTTCCACATCATGGTCCAATGTTAGTTTGACAAATACATTTAGTAGCGGTTTTCTCAGTTTTTAATCTTTCTTGTTTCTCAGCCATCAATGTTTTGAGCTTTGTGAATCACGCTTTTGGATGCGAAGTAAGAAAAATGAAGATGAAGGTGATTTGGAGCACACGGTTTGTTTTTGCAATAGCTTTGGTTAATCCGATCCATCGTAATACTATCCTTTTCAAGGATGCAATGCTGACTAATAGCGCTTTGGGGGACATTATTAGTTTTTTATTGTAATGTGTGCTAAAACTCCAAGCATTTTAAGAGTTACCATTTCGCTTGGTTCCTTTTTACTATGGATATATCTGTGACATGATATTTGGTTGTTCACTCTTATACTCTTTTTTCATGTTTGATCTACCTAAATTTAATACACTTTGTTTCAACTTAAAAAAAAAAAAAAGATAGAAGCACTTGAAAATGATAATTGACAAATCAGAATACTACAAATAATAAAGACCAAAGAAAATGCAAGTGAATTTTACTGTGAATTAAAGAGTTGACGGAAGTAGGATAATACAAAACAAGATTCGTGGTTAAAAAGGTACAGAGCGACCTATAGGGTAGCCTAGCATATTTGGTGCGATAGGAACCCATAAAACTGCTAGTAGGTGCAAACCTTACCAACTTGATATGAAGAGTGTTTTTTCTCAATTGGAAAACTTGAAGAAGAAGTTTACATTCAAGTGCACGTGGATTTTGAACTCAATTATTAAAAAGAGAATGTGAAGACAAAGGTGTGGTTAAAGCAGAATATTAAAATTTGTGGGAAATGTATATTTCACGTGCAATCTCACATTTCTTTCAGGGTAAGTGTTATAAGTTAATATTTGCACTTACTAAATTTTGAGATACTTAAAAGAGTAGTCCTGATAAATGATTATTTCTCAAGAAAATGGATACCTAAATATTGAAGCATAAACAGATGTTCACTAGGCAAGGGCTACCTAGGATAGATCAATCTTAGATTATGTATCAACGCTAAGAAAAAAGTTGGATACTTTGGTAAAAAAAAACAACCGCATCTAAAAGCGGTGCAGAATCAAAATATAGAGTTTCTCATTAGGGAGCATGTAGACAGTTTCTCATTAGGGAGCATGTGGACGCCTATGGGTAAAAGATGTATTCGAAGAACTTGAATGAAAAACGCTAGCTATATTGTGATAGAGGTAAGTATCAGCATGGCTAATAATTGCATATAGCGTGACAGACCAAACACAGATTGATTGAAGGGAATTTGAAAAAAGCATTAGTTATATGCTTCAAGTACCAATAGAGGAATAACAAGTAGGACTACTCATCAAAGAACTAGAAAAGTTTATATTTGACTATGTAGTTGAAAAGTTAGGCATGATAAATATTTATTATTCAGCTTGAGCAAAAGTGTGAAAAATCTACTTAATCAAAAAGATCCTAGTCAAAACTCATAGCATATTATGGTTAATGCCTGCTGTTCAATTTATTCAATTATTTTAGCTGTAATCTTTCAGTTGTTCATACACTTTATCCAAACATTTCTCTGAGAAAATGCTCAATTCTTTAAACTTTTCTTGTGTAGTTTGGTAAATGGCATCAGCTATTAAAATCCTTCATCCAGTAAATTTATAGAAATCTATCTTCTCTTATTTGTGCCAAAAGAGAAACTAAAAGCTTTCAATTGATTTGCTTATTTTTCTCACGTAGGAATTTTGATTAATTTCTATGAATATGGCAGAAAACAGGTACTTGTATTATTCCGCAAAACAATAGGAACAACAATTGCGCTAGAAGTTCGAGAGACCAGGCTCTCCTCCGCTCCAGGCTCTAGTTGCACTTAGAAACTTTTAGCTAAAATTCACCTTTCTTAGTTCCCCTCTACTTCATAATTGTCAAACAATTATTTCACTACCTCTTGGCCAACTCCCACCTCATTGTTAGGAATATATTATAGGATAAATTAATAATGTTATAAATGTATTAGGAGATAAGTTAGTAATATCTTAGGGGATAATTTAGGCATTTAAATTAAGTTAAAATAGAAGGTAAGAGAGTATGTTGAGATCATGATTATTAAATATTGTTATGCAAAACCTCTCAAAGAAAAGTTTGTTTTTCGAGTAGTAACTCGTGGTTGTTCTGGGCCGGTTTTTCGCGGATTGTGATGTTTTTTTTTCCGTTTTGTCTGTTATTTTACTGGAATGGACTACACGTTTAGCTTCTTACATAATTGATTTTTTCCTCCTAAACTAGATCTGGAATGGGAGGTTTCTAGTTCTCCCCAACTTCCTCTATTTCTTTAATTATTTTTTACTTTTATCTTCTTAAATAGTCTTAATTGTTTTTGGTTATGCAAATCTATTTTGCTCTCTAGCATTAGTCAAGTGCATGAGATATCTCGACTCTCGAGATATATGTAATTTTGTGGATTGGAAGTAAAACTTTGCTTTATTCTTTTTTTTATTTGTTTATTTAATTAACGCTGATAAATCTTGATACTTCTGATACATATGTCTTTTACACTTTGGAATATAATTTCTACTTATGCTGCTGCTTTCCTAGCATCTTTTCGTGCACTATCATTGTGAAACCAATTACTTTGATGCTTGACAAGAGAATTGCTGTCAAGCAGAGGAATAGACAAAATTAGGGAGATTGCAAATAACAAAAAGATGATGGAAGAGAGAAGTTAGAAAGAGAAAAAGTAAGAAGTTTATGACCACCTGCTTTAGTATTTTACTTAGAGGCTTATCATTTGTGACCACCTGCTTTAGTATTTTACTTAGAGGCTTATTGATAAGCCCAACCTATCTATTTGGTTTCCTTGTTCTATAAAGGTTAAAAATTAATTTGAACTATTTAGTAGGTGAGATAATGAATCATTTCAGCGATTTGGTAAGTCCAGAATATGTCGGATTCAGTTGGGAATCTTTCTGAAATGAGTATTTTAATGATACTGTTCTTTGTTGCAAAGGTAGAAAATACACTGAAGGTCTGGGAAAGAGAGATAGGCCTCTTGAGTGTTTATCAGTTGTTTTCCTTCTTGTTTTTACCAGATAGTTCTGACACAATTTCCTTTGATTCTCTTCTATTTCTTTCTTTGTTGAGCTTGTTGAGTGCTAGACCCTGCTATTTATTTCCGGAGACCAAATTTCATAGAGTAGAAAAACTATAAAGGCCCAAAAAAATAAAGAGAAAAGTTATCAAATTAATATATAAATGCTATGTGTGTATGAACAATCCTAATTGTGTTTCAATGGGCAGGGAAATGATGTAGGAACACAATACCGGTCTGGCATATACTACTACACTCCGCAGCAAGAAAAAGCAGCATTAGAGTCTCTAGAACTTCAACAAAAGCTCTTGAGCCGGAAAATTGTCACTGAGATTCTTCCAGCCAAAAAATTCTACCCTGCTGAGGAATACCACCAGCAATATCTTGAGAAAGGGCGGCGATTTGGTTTCAAGCAATCAGCCTCCAAAGGCTGCAATGACCCAATTCGATGCTATGGCTAAAATGATGGTCTCTGAGCATTACTACAATCTCAACTTTCACTGAGTACGAGTGTTTGTGGTGTGTAGATGCAATTAATGAAACTTATTGAACAGAATTGGTATATAGTGTTTGGGTTGCTTTTCGGTATTTGTTAATATAAGAGTCTTAGGAGGACGTATTATTTTTTCCTTCCATGTATTCTTCTTGGGTATGCATTGGTGTTATTGTATTTACTCGTGAAGTTGGCTTGCGCCGTATTTTCTGTTCTATATATTTAGACAGATCAGCGTTGCTGCTGATATGATATGGCAATGTCCAATGTTTTTACTCTCTCAATATTTTCTCTTCCTTATCACCATGCTTGCACTTAAGATTGGACCTATTCTAATGTCTCTAAAAACAAACTCTGTCTAAAGACTTATGGTTTAGGTCCTCAGAAGCATCTGCTAAGATTGCCCAAAAGTCCTATTTGTGACTTGTGTGACCATCCATTTGGCGATCACCAATGGTGCTTAGGCTGTCATTGGAATATTTTCGACAAGGATCTCCTAAAATGTCCTGAAAACCTTTCATATCTCCGATACGAGACATTGGTTTATTAAAAAATAGATTGACATGATAAAATCTATATGCTGGAATAGAGAAGGGACTGTGTGATCTTGTATTTTAATCACGACCTTTAGAAATTTGTTAGAAAATTGATGAGAACTTTGGATTTTTGAAATTTGTAACTCATCAACAATACAGGATAAATAATCGAATCGTCGTGTGATTCAAAAAAAATAAAAGAACTAGACATTGATCGAGCTTTGTCGATGAAATTGTAGTTATCAAGATAGTAGCTTGACTCGTGCTACACTTGTTGGTTGAACAAAAACTATAAAAATTAATTTATCAAGTTAATACGTGATGAAAATCAAGTTCTTCACAAAAAAAATTAAGAGAATAATTTGCACAAAGTCTCTAAAAAAATATCAATTTTATTATTCTTAAAAATCTTTTAAAACAAATTTTAATTCATGTGATTTAATAAGAAAAATAAATAAATTAACGAAAATAATAAAAAAATTAACTAAACGCGCGTGCTTTTGGAATTAAGACATGTAGGACCTGATATTGAGTGAAGAGCGCAAGACGTAATGTTGCATGTGCGTTTGTTGGGTCGTTCGGGTGGGGTGATGGTGCGTTGCCACACGGGGTGCACAGGGGAGTGAACACGGTGCGCTCGCACAGAATGCGGACAGTGTGCATGCACTACTTGTTGTTGGGTGGTCCATAGCGTGCGCAAAATGCTTCTCCTTTCCTTCCACTAAGCAAACTTCTTTTGCATGTAAGATTCTCGTGGTTTTTTGTATGACTTTCCTCTTATTACTCATCATCAATACTTAGTATGATTATTGATATTTATTTGAGTTGTAAAAGCATTTTTTCTTGAGTTTCTATTATCAAGCTAAGTAAAGTTTTTAGGAATATTCTTGGTTCTTCACCTTGTCATTAGTCTACCTATGTTTTGCAATAGATCATGTTTCATGGAGTTATTCTTGGTTACTCCTAGGTTTGCATAAAAAATTTTTTGACAGAGTTTTCATCATCTCGTCTCATCTTGTTACTGTAACATATATATTGTGAAAGCGAGTTTTTGTGCATGCCAAAGTGACACTGCAAGAATGACCTTCAATAACAGGTTTTGACATAAAAGTTCTTGGCCTGCACAGCTGTTTTCCCATGCAAAGAAATTCATAACTTTACAAGAAGTTTGATAGGTCTTCTGTTAAATTCAAATATTCAAGGGGCAAAAGGGCCTTGCATACGGTCCAACGTTCGAGAATTTAGGAAAAGTTAGAGGCCTGGTACTAACTCTTAAAAATACTCAACACTGAACACATAATATAAACTAACTCCAAGAACTATTCACCCAATGACCAAGCAGCATTACACCACTTAAATTAAAAGAAGACTTGATCAACAAACCAAAACTAGATTTTATCACTCCTCGTTAGTGCTGATTCAAAATTAATGACTGCAAGAGCATGGTGAAATTTTTCAAACTTAATCTGAGGAAGCCCTTTGGTAAATACGTTGGCAACTTGTTCATTTGTTCCTATCTTTCATAATAGAATTTCTTGATTTAATATCTTGTCTTTTGATGATGAATCTCTATATGTTCATGTGACCATGAAACTCGGGATTTCCAACCAAATTAATTGTACTTCAATCAAGAGGAATTTGATAATCCACATTAATGCCAATGTCTTGAAGTAGTCGCTTAAGTTGAATTGTTGAGTTGCCACAGTGGTTGGCGCATATTCCGCTATGTGCTTGAAAGAGATACAATTTGTTGCTTCTTACTACATCAACAAATTATAGCAAATCCAGTAGTGAAACAATAACATGTAGTTAAACGAAGATTAATAACCGCTCTAGCCCAATCAGCATCTACAAAGCCATGTAAAGAAAAAGATACATGTTACTTATAAAAAAGACCAAATGCAACTTGCCTTTCACATAATGGAGAATTCTCTTTTTTGCTAGCAAGAGACCAACACATGGGTGGAGAAACCTAGCTTGCAAATTAAACTATGTGTGTAAACCTTGGTAATTTTATGATTTGGTAAGTTACCGTGTGGTAAATTTAAGAAAAATTAACATAAAGTAATTCAAAATTTACCTCGAGAAATATTTGGATTAACTTTCAAAGTTGTGAATAATTAAATGGGACATAAATGAATTAAGTTATAAAGTTAGGGCAAATGTGCAATTAGTAGAAAAATTTTACAAAAGGGTTTAGAAAACCTTAGACTTCTCTCACTTGGGCACCGCTAGAGAAGAGGGAGTGAGAGAGGCGTTTCTGGGTTGTGTGAATCATTGTGGTTGAAGGCGAGGGAAGTGTTCGCACCATTATGAGCAAGAACTTTTGTGAAGAAGCTTCAAAAGTTGACAAGACTTTTCCATCCACTTTCAAGTTTATATTTAGGATTATATTTGAGGTTCAGATTCGAGCAAAGGAGGTCAAATTCCTCATTTACTTCTAGGCTATTGATATATTTAGAGTCTATGCAGATTTAATCGCCGTTTGGAGGTGAAAAATGACAGGGAAGAGTGAGTTTCATGAACTCCCCTAAGTTGGAATTGACTCAAAAGTTGACATTTCATAAAAAGTGCCAAAGCTCAAAGGTGTTAACACTTCGAAGGAAGTGTTGATTGCTAGTGTATCTTGGGTTGAGACTCGAGAGATATGAAGTTTGACCCCGTGAAGGAAGTGTTGGCAGTTAGCGTAATTAAAAATTTGATCTATGAGCTCAAAGGTGTACGCACTTTGACAGAAGTGTCGACCGTTAGGTCTTTTTGGTAGTTGAACCTGAGAGCTAGAAAGTGTCGATTGGTGGGTCAAAATGTCAACCACACGATAAATATTTTGATTGAAGTGTCGCCTCTTGAGTGAAGTGTCAACCACACCACCTTAGTTTTGGGTAAAACCATCTAAATTATTTTGAGTAAAGTGTCAACCGCTTGAGTGAAGTTTACGGCTGTTTACGATGTTCCAGATTGTGTTCCTAGTCTCAGATTAGGGCATATCCTTATGTCTTTTCCTAGTATTGGGAAAAATATTTATGACTTTGATTTTCTCTTTTAGGCTCGAACGACTATAAATGGATGAAACCATTAGAAACTAGACATCATGAAGAATCCGTAGCATTTCGAATCGTCCAAATTAGACGAGTATTGGATAAGTTATACAATTCCAAATTTGGTAAGAAATTGTGTAGGATTTTGGGTTTAGATAGGTTGGATGTAAAATTCTGATTTCCTTTAGAGTTTTATGAAATGAAAGGAAAATATAGCTGATAAATGTATGGTTTTATAGGTTCTCCAGTTTATCGAGCGAGTTATGAATTTCGAGTTACGAATTGCTAAGTACGCCAGGTAAGTAGTGTAGTAGTGTAGTAGGTGTTTTGCCTTCGGGCCTATATCACAGTTCGTTAGAATGCATGCACGTCTATTTTATGTTATGCTTTCGTGATTATGCATCATAGTTTTAAAATATAAAAACGAAACGAAAATAAATTTTCATGTTTTTACGGAATGAAACAGTACGATGAGATGAGATGAACGAAATGAGAAAATATATAAGAAGATAATAAAGGTGGGGTTGAATTGTCTTGTCCCCAGAGGTGTACCGTGAGCTGTATCACTTCTTCCCCTGCTTTACGTAGTGGCCTTGTCCTGAGAGGTGGACGACGAGGTGTGTCACTTTACTAGATCGAGGTTGGCTTTGTCTTGAGAGATGGATCGCGAGGTGTGTCACCTTGATCTAGCACGTAAAGAAGAACTTAGTAGTAAGAAGATATAATGTAACACCCCGAGAACCCACACGTTCCTGGTGCGCTACAGTACGTCTACATCCTATGACACATTAAAATTTGACACAATTCACTCAGTTTAATAGTACTTTCATTTCCAAATCATCTTCATAAGAACATTTGTGACTATGAAAAATTTTCGACTCGATTCGAAAACAACCCGTGCCCCAAAGAGGGAACACGAAATCCTCAATGTAAAAATACGCAGCGGAAAAGAAAACAATTTAAAATAGTTTTAAGATAGAACGACAAGACTCGAAATCATAGGAAGGAGTCCAACATACCCCTCGAACTACACAAAATCAGCGTCACACACTTACGTCCCCCCTTCGATGCCCTGCACGCTCCCTCGCTGTGCCATGCGTGCCAACTCAACATCACCTCGTCACGCGCACGCTCACAACGCCGCGTGCTCCACGCACCCTGCCTCCGTACCACACGTCCGCACGCACGCCCTCATGTGACTTCGCACGACCCGTGAGCACCCGCAGGGCCGCGTGCCCCGCGCACCTGCGACCACGCTGCACTTCCGCTCCACTCCACACTTCTCTAACACTCGCTGTACATATCCCGACCTATTCCATATCTTCTCGACACCCAACCTCTCTCTCAAAATTTTGGTAGAGTAACGCCTAAAAACTGGCTATCCCAAAATTTAAACCCTGTACACAGTTCACCAAAAACTAACAGTATTTATTTATCAACCATCCAGAGAATCTCCATAACAAAAATAAGAGTTTAAAGACAACGAAAATCCATCAAATACAAATGAAGAAAGTCCACAGTATAGAGCAATGTCATACTCTAACATATAAAAATACGTACACGTCCCCAAAACACTACAACCACTCTATACAATCATGTACAACCGACATCTATACGAACTCCTCTATCCGTATAAATACCCGACACAAAATAACAATCCCACGAATCTCACCATCACCTACCACCACCACGGGTCGGGTCGCCCTAACAAAATTCGTCGTCCGGTGCTTCGGTCGCACGCCGCCAACCGTCTTATGCCTCAGGGCTAGGCTCTCAAGGCTCACCAGCAAAATCGTCAGCACCTACACCATAGAACACACATCATAAGCCTAACGCTTAGTAAATAGTACAATATGAAAGTGAAAGCCAACAATGCAATCCTATCACATGCAGTCTCTACACTCACACTCATGTTGTCACATCCGTGACGCATAGTGTAGTCGCACCAGGGTAAGGAGGAACCTAACCCCACCCTACACCCTGACACGTCGTCACTGTCCCGGACTCCCCAGCAACGAGGCTCATAAGCTACACACACGGATCACCACACAGCAACCACATCAGGGTGAGGGTGTACCTCGCGCTACACTACACCCTGACACGTCGCCCTCGTCCCAGCCTCCCCAGCACGGGGCCATAGTTGCCACACACACGTTCCGCGACAGCCCAGCAGGCCCACTCCTCGAGCGGAATCCGCGACTGGTGTTGCACCGGCCCACACACTAGTAGGATCTGCAGTACCACTGCCTATCATCGTCACCGTCAACACATGCACGTTGCATGACGGCCTAGCCGGCCCACTCCTCAAGAAAAATTCGTGGTTGGTTATGTACTGGCCCACACACTAGCAGGATCTGCGGTACCACCGCCACGCGTATCACCATTTACACAAAATATGCTCAAAACCATTTTCGTTCCCTTTTTAAAAATGATGCATGTCAAACAATATGTACGTGCACCACAATCAATCACATAATTCCTAAAGTTCTACGGTGTAGGCCCATTTGGGCAAAATACATGCATACACTACTTACCTGGCGTCCTAAGCTCACTCGATGCACAGCTTCGCCAAAAAAATGCCTCAACTTAAAACACAAACAATCACTCATCAATGTTTACTTCAAAACTCACCAAATAATTTAAAATGACATTCCTTAACCAAATCCATGAAATTCCAGTTAAAATGGGTCACTAATGTGGTTCGTCTGAAAACTAGTCTAAAGTTCAGACGCGCATAACTTTTGCGTCCGTCAACGGAATCGAACGACTCAAATGGCTAAACGTCTCCTTAGGAACCTAGTTTAACATAGTAAGACGGATTTTAAAACGGTAAGGCGCAGCTAGGTGGAAAAACCCCGAAACCAAATCTGCCTATTTTTATTAAATTTCACATTTTTATTTTTTTTCAACCAAAACTCACTCAATTTAGTTTTACGCACCAAAAACAGCCATGGCACTATCATACGTTGAAATTCTACGAAAAACGCTCACTAATTTGACTTGAACCAAAATCCGACATAAACTTCCGACGCATATAACTTTTGTGTCGGATATCGGAATCGAATGATTCCAGCGGCTATACGTCCCTCTAACAACCTAATTTATCCCACAAAAACAGAATTTAAAACGATCAACCGAAGCTGGGCCGAAACGCCAAAAAAATAGAAACTGTCCCTACACAAAACAGAGGTCCGATTCTTGATTTCAATCCAAATTTCATAATTTCCATACACAACTAGACACATTTCACTCATACACTTCAGCCAAGCTCATCGGAATTGAAAGGAGGCCGACCACCAAGCTCGGCCAAAACAGGGAAACCGACAGGGCTCCCCTTCGGTTTCCCTTCGATTCACGGCACTTCCCCTTTATATAATCCATCGCTGCGGCCAATTCCCTCGACAACGAAAGGAGGCCAAGCACTAAGCTCGGCCAAAACAGAAAAAAAAACGGAGAAAACAGAAAAAAGGGGGAAAACTTACCGCAGAGTCATTGTACAGTTGGTCGAACGGAGAACAAGCCGCAGCCGAGCACCTAGTCGCCGACAGCTTCTCCCACGCCTACGTTCGTCGGCCTAAAAATCAGAGCTCAGCAAATCTCTCCTTCCCGGTCTCTCTCTCGCGCGCTCTTCTAGGGTGTCGACGAGTAGCAGCAGCCGAATGGCTTCCTCCCGAAGCCATTCGGCTGTCATATATTTTTTTATTTATTTATTTTTTTTGTTTTAATTAATTAAATTATCAAAATGCCCTCACGTGTTTTTATCATCTGTAATTTCGTTAAATTCTCGTCCTTCCGACTTTAAAATTTCAAAAACTATCACTAGAATTAGATTATGAGCTCTATGACTTAATTTACCCATTAAAATATTTTTCGAAACTCCAACCGAACTTAAATTAAAAATTTCAGAAATTAACTTTAAAATCTGAAATTTTCCGGTTTATTACATGTAAGGAAGAAACAAAAACGAAAGTAGAGACGAAACTGTAGAAACTTCATATGTTACACTATGTGTGTTTGTAATGTTATGTTTTTATGCATTAGTTACTCAGCATTAAGCTAATAGATGAATTCTGTGATGTAGATGACGATGGTATAGTTGGTTAGTACTCAGAGCATGCCTAGGACTAGCAGGTGGTTAGAGAAGTGTGCTCGTGGACGGTCCAACCGGCTTTTGGGGCGTTTTGACCAGGGCGGGGGTATGCAAGGGAGTTTGGTGGATTTGAGTTTAGTCGAATTTGTTCTGAGTCGTTTTGTGCTGTTTTGAGTCGATTGCAGTCATGTGGATGTATAGACGAGTCTCGAACGTTAGTAGTTGTTTTTCTATATAAATAATGATTTTGAGTTGATAAAAAAGTGAACTTTTGTTATTTTATCGTTGAGTCAAATTTCGGTGATTTCCTATAAGGATTTAAGGTTTTAAAACAGATTTTGTGGAGGAAGTGTCGACCGCTTAGTGTAAAAACAAGTGCGGAGTGTCGACTTGTATGTAAAGGGGTCGACAAAACTCCGTAGGTGTCGACTGCTTGGGTCGACCTACTCAGACAGAGAGGAAGAAGGGGTCAACCGGTGCATGCAAGTGTCAACCGGTAGTGTAAAATTGAACTGAAGTGTCGACCTCATGGATCAACCGACGCAAATAGAGAGAAATATAGTGTCAATCGGTGCATGTAATTGTCGACCGGTAGTAAAAAATAAATGAAAGTGTCGACCGGTGTTTCTCGGGGTCGACCGAAAATGTTTTTTTATGTTTATAAACTTGAATTTTATTTAAATTAATTTTAAATCAAAGTTTTCCTCTACGACATTTTTAAACGTTTTCAAAGGTGTTGTTTTAAGTTGAGAAACAAAGTTTTAAATTCTTACACGAATTTTACCCCAGTGTTTGTGTGTGAGTAGTAGTAGAGGGAGAGCGGACTAGAAATCGACGAGTCAGTTTTCGGGTCGCTACAGTTGTGGTATCAGAGCAGTGAGTAGTAGTAGTGAGCGTACCAGAAACGTGTGAGTTTTTGGGTCAGTACAAAGTAAGTAATTCATATAAACATAATCGCTTAAAACAAAACATATCCTATCATATGTAGTTTCTACAGTTTCGTATCTATTTTCGTTTCCGTCTCTTTCTTACATCTTGTTTATCTTACTACTGGGTTTTTCTTTACGTGCTAGATGAAGGTGACACACCTCGCGGTCCACCTCGCGGGACAATACCAACCTCATTCTAGTTAAGTGAAACACCTCACGGTGCATCTCTCGGAACAAGGCCACCATGTAAAGCGAGGGAAGAAGTGATACACCTTGCGGTCCACTTCACGGAACAAGACCACTCAACCCCACCTTCATTATCTTCTTACGTATATTTTCATTTCATTCGTCACATCCTACTGTTTCATTTCGTAAAAACATGAAAATTCATTTTCGTTTCGTTCTTGTACTTTAAAACCATGATGCATAATCACTA
>CM039519.1:10332793-10357699 GCA_022433055.1 Begonia peltatifolia | reverse complement strand
GGGGGGGGGGGTAATATCCATTCCTCCCCTCTGTTTTATCCTTTTTTTTAATATATATATTATTTAATATAATTAATTCTAATTACTATTTCGACATCAACTATAACTCTTTCGATCAAACGGTCATTCTGTCTGTTTCTAGCTGGAGTCTTCTAAATCTCTACTATCCATTAGTCCCAAAATAATCTCTTACCTAACGATAGAAACTTTTCGTTCTTGATTCCAACTCAAATTTTACCATTGACCTATACGTAAATCCGAAAATTGAAATAACTGAAATTCTCGAGTGTTACAGCAAGGTTTGACCCAGGCGGATAGAGAAGTTTAAGGTGTCAACCTGTGCACGCAGGTGTCGACCGATTAGCGTGATGAGCATGAAGGTGTAGACCGTTAGGGTCGACCGATGCAAACAGAGGCAAATGAAGGGCTGACTGGTCAGTATAGAAGTCGACGTCTTGGGTGCAGCATGGGTCAAGTGTTGACCGCAGCCTGTAGAGGTCGACCGAAAATGTCTTTTAATGTTTTAAAAACTTGAAATTTTATTTAAACTGATTTTGAACAAAGTCTTCCACTGCGATGTTTTTAAACGTTTTCAAAAATGTTGTTTTAAGTCGAGGAACAAAATTTTAAAATTTTACAAGAATTTTTACCCAAGTGTACGTGTATGAGTAGAGTTAGCTACCTAGGTCCGAGGACGACTCAGGGGCGCTACAGAGATAGTATCAGAGAAGAGAACAAACCAAAATTCGTGTGGGGTTTCAGGGTCGCTACAGACATGGTATCAGAGCAGAGCAAACTAGAAACCGTGTGGGTTTCTGGGCCGCTATAGAGATGGTATCAGAGCCAAATGGTCAAACCGTTCAAATGATTACCTAACAGCGCTGATCGCCGCGTGACGTACTTCGACAACTATAAGTGTTTAAGTTTAGCTGTAGTTATTAGATGTTCAGGAGAGTAATTAACTTTTGACCAGTAAGTTAGTCAAGATGTCTAGTTAACCAAGATGTCCGAGCACACCGAGAGAGACCAATGATTCGAGAAATGAAGACAATTCGATGACGATCAGGCAGTTAACCGAGTTGGTAAACCAACAGTCTCAACAATTAGGGATTTTGTTGAATTGAGAGGTCCAAGGAAGTGCAGGCTCTATCTCTAGCCATGACCAGTTGGGTGACAGATTTAGGAGGTTGTGACACGATTCCACCTCGAATGATTCGTGTTTCACCCACAAACAAAACGAAAAAATAAAATGAGCAGAAAATCGAATGCTGTCCAATGAGCAACCCTTTTAGGCTGTCGACATAACGATCTTCCGAAGGAAGACGACAGCAAACAGAACCGATTTCTGGCCACTCTGTTCGTGTATCCTTCTTTGGAAAAGAGAGGGAATACGAGTGGAACGACGGCTATTCAAGCAACCTCAAGCTTGAAAGCTCAAGGAGATACAGTCTTTCTCGGTTCTTGACAGAACCGAGTCTTACCATTCACCAAGCTTCAAGCTACTTCGACTGAACACAAAAGGGGCTATTCTCATAGATTCAACAACCTTTACACACACCAATAGCCATGTATTTATAGACCTAGGGTGGCTGATGGTTAGAATGGGCTTGGGTTTTGAAATGGGCCACATGGTTAGCCATTCTTGGTCCACTTACACACCAGATCACTCTTCAAGCTTTTGCCCATTTGTTGCATCAATGTGCTGCTAAACTCCAACCCAATTGTTGCTTCTAACCACCATCTAACTTAACATACATCTAATCCTAATGTCTAAAAATGCATACAACTATAAAACATTACAGGAAGGTGAATGTTTGCCAACAAAAACATAAGGATGAATGTTTACCGAATAAAATTTAATTACAAATTAATTCTGAGGGAGACAAATCACTTCTTCATGTGCTTCCACCTTTAGCTCCCACGATAGCAAGTGCAAGGGTTAATCTTTGTCCTTTGTGCTCGGATCCCATTCCAAATCCGCGAAAAGGCATTCGACACTAATAATTCCTGCAAAAGAAGTGAACTTGTTAGTGAACAGGTTGGATAAAGCTCGTGTCTTGGTTTGTGATCGAGTGATAGCCCTCTGGGGCACATCAGGTTGCGACCCCTGATATTTGAAGGTCAGACATCAGATCCAACGGCTGTAGAGGAGTGGGTCCGTACAATTGAAAATATGTTCAAGTATGCGAAAGTGGAAGAAGAAGATAAGGTTTCATTGGCTACGTTTCATTTGGCGAAGGATGCCTGATTCTGGAGGGAGGCTATGGAGGCACCGCTGATGTACAGCACATGTCTTGGGAAAAGTTTAAGGACACTTTTTATGAGAAGTATTTTAACAGCACAGTGCAGGCAGCTAAGAGAATGGAGTTCTTACAGAGGAAGCAAACTGGGTCAGTAATTGAGTACAACTGACAGTTTGAGTCTTTATCTCGGTTTGTCAGTAATTTGGTGAGCCGGAACGAGGACAAAGTAGTTCGATTCGTACAGGGGTTAAAGCCAGAAATATAAAGATAGCCGAAACTCAAGAAGTGCCATATTCGATGATCGTGGCTAAGTCATTAGAAGTGGAGGAAGCCGAAATGAAATGTGTTAAGAAGAGAGAAAATTCCAGAAGATTCTTCAAGGAGATCACCACGCAGTATAGTAGAGGTGTCCCTCAACATGTTGCAACAACAGAGAAGCACCAAGAGGCCCAGTGAGAGTTCGAGCAGCCAAGGAAGTAGCAAAAGGCTTCAAGGGAAAGTGAAGTATCCCTAGTGCTCTAAGTGTTTGAAGTACCACCCAGGTGAATGTAGATTGAACTCGTGAAAGTGCTACAATTGCAACGAAACGGGATACCTAGCCAGAGATTACCCGAAGCCCAGAGTTACTCGGTGTTTCAACTGTAACGAGGTGGGCCATGTCAGTAAAGATTGTCCAGCTTTGAAGAATGGGCTGACACGCACAACACCAAAGATATTCGCCATGATTGAGTTGGGCAATGATGACCATACAGCCGTAGTGTCAGGTACTATACTGGTAAATTCTGTACCTAAATATCTTTTGATTGACTCTGACGCAATGCACTCATTTATTGCAATTACGTTCGCGATCAAGTTAGATGTATGGCTTGTAGCAACGGACTGTAGTTATGAAGTGATGTTACCCTTTTATGCACTCCAATCAAGTCGTACGGGATAGTGTAGTGTCCGTGGGAAGTAAAAATTTATTGGCCGATCTTATTATTATGGGCATAACCAGATACGATGTGATACTGGGAATGGATTGGTTATTCAAGCACTACGCCACGATGGACTTCAGGACAGGAACAGTGAGATTTCAACCTCCAGATGGTGAGAAGCGCACCTTTGAAACCATTAAGAATGCCAAGAGGATATCCGTAATGGCGCCTATCGATGCTCGTCAAGTTTTTATCGGTGAGTCTTTTGATTTTCTCGCCAGTATTATGAATATGCAAATTTCTAGGGATTCAAAGCTGCAGGATGTTTTGATAGTTCAAGACTTCCCCAAAGTTTTTATAGATGATTTACCCAGTTTGCCTCCGAATCGACAAATAGAGTTTGCTATAGATGTATATCCAGGAGCTGAGCCGATGTCGAAAAATTCTTATAGATTAGCACCAATAGAACTGAAAGAGTTAAAGAAGCAATTAGAAGAGTTGGTGGAGAAAGGATTCATATGCTATAACGTTTCGCCGTGGGACGCACCAATCTTTTTTGTCAAAAAGAAGGATTGATCGTTACGGATGTGCATCGACTACCGGGAGTTGAATAAGCTGACGATCAAGAACAAGTACCCTCTGCCAAGGATAGACGATCTATTTGATCAACTCTAGGTTGCACGAGTCTTTTCAGAGATCGATCTAAGAATAGACTATTATTAGCTAAAGGTCAGGTCAGAAGGTATTTCGAAGACAGCTTTTCGAGCGAGATACGGACATTACAAGTTTTGGGTGATGTCTTTCGAATTGACGAATGCTCTAGTCGCTTTCATGGATCTAATGAACAGAGTATTCTATGATTATCTCGATAAATTTGTTATAATATTTATCAACGATATATTGGTGTACTCTCGTAGTGAGTAGGATTATAAAAAGCACTTAAGGTTGGTATTTGAGACTTTGAAGCAGCACCAACTTTATGCAAAGCTTTCTAAGTGTGAGTTTTAACTGGATATGATTCAATTTCTGGATTATGTCATCTCGAGTGATGACATATCTGTCAATCCAGCAAAGATTCAGGCAGTCAAAGAATAACCACAACTGAAGAATGTTAATGAGATACAGAGTTTCCTCAGGTTAGCATGTTATTATGAAAGGTTCATTGAAGGATTTTTGAAGATTACAACGTCTCCGACCCATTTGACGAGGAAAAATGTGAAGTATCTCTGGTCCAAAGATTGTGAGCATAGTTTCCAGACTTTGAAGCAGAGGTTAATCACTGCTCTGATATTGACGCTTCCTGTTGAAGATGAAAAATTCAGCATATGCTTCCAAGATGGGTCTAGGATGTGTGTTGATGCAAGAAGGGAAGGTGATTTCCTATGCCTCTAGGCAATTGAAAACCTATGAGCAGAATTATCCAACACGACATGGAGTTATCCGCAGTATTCTTCGCACTAAAGATTTGTAGGCATTATTTATATGGACAGTCGTTTGAGATATATTCAGATCACAAAAGTTTGAAGTATATTTTCACTCAGAAGGAATTGAACATGAGGGTACAACGGTGGTTAGAATTTGTGAAGTATTATGATTTTAAGATTAAATACCATCCTGGTAAGGCAAACGTAGTGGCCAATGCATTGAGAAAAGTGGCAACATCTACTTCAGCCATGACTCTAAGTATGTCGTTAGCTTTGGATGCAGAATTTCAGAAATTTTACTTAGAAGTGGTGTCGAATGTGTCTGTCCTTGCAGCCCACTATTCTAGAGAAGATTAAGCAAGCTCAGAAGGAGGACGCCGAATGTGAAGAAATTAAATCAAGCATGGGTTCTAATGATAGGTCGGAGTTCAGTTATTCGGACGACGGAATTCTTATGTTTTGGAATAGGTGGTTTGTTCCGAATAATGAAGAACTACAAAGAGAAATACTGGCATAAGCCCACTCTTTTAAATTTTCTGTGCATCCAGGAAGCACCAAGATGTACAGAGACCTTAAGCGACATTACTAGTGGCCTAATATAAAGAGGATGATGGCAAAATACGTTGAGACGTGTTCGATTTGCCAGCAGATTAAGGCTAAACATCAAATGTCAGCAAGAAAACTACAGCCATTGCCTATTGCTGAGTGGAAATAGGAGTAGATATCAATGGATTTTATTGTCGGATTGCCTCGGACAACAAACGACTATAATGGTATATGGGTCATCGTGGATCGATTAACCAAGTCGATCAATTTTCTGCCAATTAAGATGACATACTCAATGGATCAATTTGTCGAACTATATGTTCAAGAGATCGTACGGTTGCACTGAGTTCCGACTTCAATTGTATTAGACAGAGACCCTAGATTTACATCGAAGTTTTGGAAGAGTCTGCACATGGCTATGGGTACGCAGCTAAATTTCAGTACGACATTTCATCCTTAGACGAACGGACAATCTGAGAGGACTATTCAGACGTTAAAGGATATGCTCAGAGCTTGCGTGTTGGAATTTCTAGGTTCTTGGAGCAAATACTTAAGTTTAGTGGAATTTTCTTATAATAACAGCTTTCAAGTTACGATAGGTATGGCTACATACGAGGCTCTATATGGGAGAAAGTGCAAATCTCCGTTGTATTGGGACAAAGTCAGAGAGGCACGATTGATTGGTTCAGATATTTCTACAACAAATGGCAGAAAAGATTACTTTCATTCGGCTACGGATCTCTACAGCTCAAAACCAACATAAGAGCTATGCTAATAGGAGAAGAAGGAAACTGGAATTCAATGAAAATGATGAAGTCTTCCTTAAAGTTTTGCCATTCAAGTGTGTTGTAAGATTCAGAAAGAGAAGCAAGTTGAATCCTAGATATATTGGCCAGTTTCCTATTGCAAAAAGAATTGGAAAGACAGCTTAGCAGCTACAACTACCAGCCTCGATAGATAGAATCCACAATGTATTCCACATTTCCATGCCAAGAAAGTGTATGCGAGATCCTTCTCCCGTCGTGGAGTAGCAGGACATAGAAATACAGCCAACATTAACATATGAGGAAAAACTAGTGGAGATTATAGATTATGCAGGGAAAATTTTATGCAACAAAGAGATTCCATTGGTGAAGGTCCTATGATGCAACCACAACGTGGAAGAGGCAACCTAGGAGTGGCAGCAGGACATAATGAGCCGATATCAAGATTTGTTCAGGTAACAAATTTTGAGCACAAAATGTTTTTAAGGAGGGTGGAATGTAACACCCAAAATTTTTCGTTAAATCGATTTTTAGAATTTTGTATCTATAATCAGCGGAGTTTTAGTTGTAATGGAGAGCGCAGAATTTCTACCTTTAAGTAAAGGATTATTTTGAGGCTAATGGAGAAGAGAAAATTATAAGAATCCAACTGTAAACAGACTAAATAATAGTTTGATTAAACGATTAAAGGTTCAGGACGATATAGTAATTAAAATTATTATTATTAAAAAAAAAAAGGGAGAATGATTGTAGAAACCCCTCTCCCTCCCCTGTTCTTCCCCTCCCTCCTACACGAAAGGAAAGCCCTTTTCGGCGATTTCTCCTTCCAGCCGACGATCCTCTCCATTCCTTCTTCAATCTTCAAATCTAAGGTATATTTTGGTTAGTTTTTAGTAGATAGTTAATCTTTTAGTAGTTTTGGACGTTAAAAGTGAAGTTTGGGAGAGTTATTGGGTAGTTTAGTAAACCCTAAGAGAGAGATACGAAATTTCGAGGATATAGTTGATTTTTACGCGTTCAAAGGTGTTTAAACATGAGGAAATGTTAGATTATAGGTTTTTATGAAAAGAATTGAGCCTTTGAGTAACCGAGAAACTCATATTACAGAGCAGTTTCTCTTCGACCAAATTTGACTAAGCTGTGGACGTGGGATCAGGAAATGGATTCAATCGTTAAAAACTAGACGTACTAAGGAGTCTGTAGTATTTTGAATCGTCAAAATCGAATGAGTATTGGATAAGTTATGCATTTTCGAATTTGGTTAGAAATTTTATAGCATTTCAGGTTTAGCTAGAAGTGGTGGTTTAGTAAGAGTTTATGACTTCCGTATTAAAATTTCATGAGTTGGACGAAGTGGAATTAATTGATGTGTGGTTTTATAGGTTCTTAAGTGTCCAGTTAGCGTACAAAATACGATCGAATTGTTAACGACACCAGGTAAATAGTGTACACAGGTGTTTTTGCCTTTGGGTCTATACCACAGTTCGGAAGGTTGCATGCACGTTTATTTTAGGTTATGATTTAGTGATTATGCATCATGGTTTTAAAGTACGAGAACGAAAGGAAAATGAATTTTCATGTTTTTACAAAATGAAACAGTAGGATGTGACAAATGAAATGAAAATGTACGTAAGAAAATAATGAAGGTGGGGTTAAGTGGTCTTGTCCCGTGAGGTGGACCACGGTGTATCACTTCTTTTACGTGGTGGCCTTGTCCCGTGAGGTGGACCGCAAGGTGTGTCACCTTAATATAGCACGTAAAAAAGAACCCAGTAGTAAAAAAATAAAGAAGATGTATGAAAGAGACGAAAGCGAAAGTAGAGACAAAATTGTAGAAACTGCATATGTTATGATTGTTTGTTTTAAGTGTTTATGTTTTTATGTGCATTACTTATTTAGCATTAGACTAATAGATAAGTTCTATTATGTAGGTGACGAGGCAATAGCTGGTGAGTACTCAGAGCGAGCCCAAGACTAGGAAGCAGTTGGAGGAGTGCGTTCGTGGAATGATCCGTCCGACTGTTAGTGCGTTTTGACCAGGGTGGGTGTGTGTAAGATTTTCGAGTTGTGTTGGGTCGTTTTGAGTCATTTAGATGTATAAACCGATTTCAAACTTTTAGTACTCGTTTTGTTGTATAAAGTTGATTTTGAATTGATTGTAAGGGGTTTGTTTTGTTATTTTCAACCTTGAGTCGAAATTGGTTTGTATTTGAAGGATTTAAATTTATCCAAATTCTGGGAAGGAAGTGTCGACCGATAGTATTAGTGGTGGACTGAACTTGGTAAGTGTCGACCACGAGGGTCGACCTGTGAAGGCAGAGCCGAATTAAGTGTTAACCTACGTCTGTAGGTGTCGACCGGTAGTGTAAAAATGACAGAGTTGTCGGTCGCAAGTTTCGACCGGGGCGGACAGAGAGGTGTCAACCTGTGCATGTAGGTGTCGACCGGTTAGCGTGATGAGTATGAAGGTGTCGACCGCTAGGGTCGACCGATGCAAACAGAGGCAAATGAAGTGCTGACCGGTGAGTATAGGTGTCGACCTCTTGGATGCAACATAGGTCAAGTGTCAACCGCAACCTGCAAGGGTCGACCGAAAATGTCTTTTAATGTTTTAAAAACTTTAAAGTTTATTTAAACTGATTTTGAACAAAGTCTTCCGCTACGACGTTTTTAAATATTTTCAAAATGGTCTTTTTAAGTCGAGCAACAAAGTTTTAAAATTTTACACGAATTTTTACCCGAGTGTACGTGTATGAGTAGAGTTAGCAACACGAGTCTGGGGACGAATCGAGGGCGCTACAGATATGGTATCAGATAAGATAACGAACTGAAAACCATGTGGGTTTTCGGGGTCGCTACAGACATGGTATCAGAGCATAGTGAACCAGAAACCATGTGGGTTTTCGGGGCGCTATAACAATTCCCCCCAATTGCAAAGCAAGAAAAGCAAAGACCATAAATCAATGACTCTAATGAGTTAGAAGAGAAAGGTTCTAGAGATCAAAGAGAAAAAAGTTATTGGAGAAATTGATGGCAATTGAGATATCAGAGGAAAATGGGATGTCTTCATTTGATTTTTAAATTTTGGTTGAATGGAAGGGAAAGCAAGATGGGAGCAAACCCTTCAATTTAAAAAGAGATATCAACAAAAGAGAGTCGAGCAAGAGATCAAAATAAAGTGAAAGGAACACACCAAAAAGAAAGGATTTAGACAAGTCAGACTAGAGGAATTGTCATCGGGTTGTAGCATGCATAAGAAGATTCACTCCAGTCCTGTCTTTCTAAGCATTTACAAAGCAATTTTCAAAGCTCATGAAAGCATCAATTGGTGACAATATTGCTGCATCATTAATACTGAAGAAATATTTTTCTTGGTATCGTTAGTGTGATATTTATGATTAGTACGATTAATCTCTCTTTAGTTGTAGCATAAATATTAAATGACTAAGAGGAGAAAATATTTAATTATGTGAATTTATATACACTTTTTTAGTTTTGTTGTATGAAGTTATTTAGTTAATTCAATACGCTATCAATGTTTAATTTATTTATTGTTTGAAAAACATGAATAAATCATTTGCTTAATAATACATAAAAATTAAAATCGATAGTGAATTATGCGAGTATACTAACTTTATGTATATTATTATTTAGTTAGTTTTAAATATTTTCATGTTATTTTATTTGAATAGCATAATCACTTAAAAAAATTATTTACAATATTTTTCTATAAAAGTATGAAAAAGAAATATTGTATAAATGAGAATTCTTGCAAGTCTTGTGATTCAAGGCAAGCGACCAAAACAAGTTAAAAAAAAATTACTTTTTACTTACCTTGGTTCAAGAGTATGAGTGGTGACTCGTTTGAGTGTGTTTCCAAATTCTGTCTAATCAATGCAAGTTATTTGACGTTAATATCTAATCTTAGTTATCTTCTATCTTATATTTTATTCACAGAAATCTCTAGAAAGTAGAATGAAAATCTTCCATATAAATTTTGTGACGTTCTGTAACAAACCTTTGATCTTAGTTAGATATTATCCACTTTGTGTCGTCTATACAGACTTCATAGATTTGTTTTGGTGAGAATTTCTTGGTCAGTCACCCAATATGGTACTGCTCTCGCCGGAGCACTCTTAATTTTGGAGTTCTTATGGAATTCGATATTGATTGTGCTCCAAAACACATGTTACTATCTTGGGAGGGTTTCTTTATATGTAATTCATTTTCATCTTTTTCTTCAAGTAATGTGGTATTGTGACAAACCCCTCTCGGCATTCACAATAGATCGATAGCTTCCTTTTGGGCCACATCTCTTTCACCCCAAGTAATCTGGTACTGTGACAATGCCCTCTTGGCCTTCACAATAGATCGATAGCCTCTTTTCGAGCCACATCTCAGGTTGGATACAGCCTCTAATATCATTTGTAATGAACTCTTTCATCCCAATAAGATATTGTCCGTTTTAGCCAACAGCCCTCACAGATTTTTTTTGTTCCTAAGGCCAAGCAAGGGGTGATCACGAGCGTGACATCGATCAATCGGCCATGCATTGTTCATAGAACAGTGCCAAAAAAAATTGTTTTAAGGAAATTTCACGAATGTTTTCTGTGAAGTTTTACAAATAAAGTTTAGATGTTTTAGTCCTTTTTAAATACGTATAGTATTTTTTAAGAATTTTCTTATAAAATTTTACAAAAATTTAAGTTAGTAACGGTTGAATTACGAGACATTACGCATCCTCACATTGATGATTAAATAGAAGCACTAAAATTAACAAACTCAACAAATGCTCATTTCTCGGATATAGAGATTCTGGTTCGAAAATAGTCTAATTTGCAGAATGCATAACTTTCAAGATTCTAAACCAAATGATCTGAAATTGTAAATGAAACTTACTGAGGTTGTAGAAGAAATACCCTTCAAATTTCAATGGCTAAAACTTTGCGAATGAAAAGTTATGACTGAATTACTGAAAGCTGTCGGAGCTCGATTTACCGCTCTGGCAAAAAACATAATGTCAACTTTGGAGAGGTATAACTCTCTCGTCTGAAAACAAAATTACACGATTCTTGTGGCAAATTGAATCTGTTGATGTGTGGATGATTCAAATGGATAAAAACGATATGGTCAAAGTCGTGCTGCTGGTCTGAGCAGGTGATAAATGACACCTTTCAGAATTTGGCTTCTTCTTTGACGAAGACCACTCCAACAAGTTTTGGATGATAGTTTTATACAATCTTAATCTGGTTTGTCCAAGACTAAGAAGAAATGAAAGAAGGTTGCATAAAAAAGAAACCACTTTGGCTCACAACAAAGTGGAAACCGAACACACACTCACTCACGTTTCTTGGATGTAACTCACTGATTGAAAGGAGGAACACCAAGCAAAAGCTTCTGGTTTTCATTAAAAAAAAAAAAAAACTACGCTGAAGGGGTGTTAAGGATAGTTTAAATACCTCATCTCTTCAGCAAATTATGGTTACAAAACGTGGCCAAAAATGAGCTGAAGATGGGCCCAAAAAGAGGTGCATGAAACAAGTATAATCTCTTGAGTCTAGCTCAGGGTCGCCGAAGGTCAGCTCCTCCCCTTAGCTTGGAGTGGTTAAGGGATGCTCCTTCTTCTAGATTGGCATGATCATGTGATTGCTTTCATGTTAACAAGTTGAATGGCTCCTCCATGCCTCTAGTGTTTGGCTTTAACTTCATTTATCCTCCAACAACACCACCTATAAATTGAGCAAACATGTTAGATAAATGTTTGGCCATGGACGTGGCCTGTGATCAAAGGATGGCAACCTGTGAGACATCATTTTGGGTCTGCTTGGTTGATGTGGGTCTGTTCTGATCGAATCGAAATCAAATAGATCACTTTTGGAGCTGTTTGTGTCAATGGGGTTCAGTTGAACTAGTTGTGGTTCAGTTGGATCGATCTTGGTCTTTCTGAACCAAGTCTGGTTGGTTGGTAAACTTAGGCCAATTTGAGTTGTCTTGCTAGGCCGGTTCAGTTTAAAGTGACAAGTCTGTCATCACTTTTCCTTTCTCCTCTATTATTGCATGGGGGAAGTTTGATTCAACGAACAAACTGGTGAGGCACCTTGCGTGAGGAGGCGCCGGGGAAAAATTGTTGATTTTGTCAAGGTAGGTCGCTGACCTTTGGCTGAAGAGAATGCGATTGACGTTCGACAGAGGAGCTCAACCGATAGTTTTTTGATAGAGGAGTTTCAACCAACTGTTTAGAGGTGAGTTTCTTTCTCTGTTGATTTCGTCCAATTCTAGTGTGGATGGCTTGAATTTTAGAATCCTGGAAGGGCAGTTTCCTTTCTTTCGTACCTTTCGAAGGCAGTATAGGAGTGTGATATTTGGTTTCTCTATTCTTGATGATTTTTGGGTTTGTAGAATAAAGAATGGGTGGGTGCGAGGGAAGAAGAAAACTTGACTATTAACCTTTACTGAAGGGGGTTAGTTGGGGTTTAGGGACGATTCTTTCTTTTGAAAATCTTTCTAAATTTTTGCAACACTCTATTAGGACGGAGTGACCTACTGTTTAGTTCTCTCACGAATGAGATATAAGTTGATAGTATTTTAATATTTTGCTGAGTAATATAAAGGAACTATGAGAAAAATATTAATAGTGAGTGATTAATTTGAATAATGAATTAATGGAAAGAGAAAATAAGTTGAGCCATTAAGAAAACATTCTGAAATCTGATGAGCTGGGAAGGGAAGTCGAACCCTCTAAAATTTTCATGGAGTCCCTCGGTAGTCCCAATACAATATTATTTGCTTTGTGCTAAACTCTGTACAAATTTATTCTTCGAGTTAAACCCAAAATGCGTTGTACTAAGTAGGAATGAGAATTTAACTTATAAAGCACTTAATTTTCAGTCTCTCAACCGATGTGAGATTGTAACACTTCTACCGGTATGCGCAGAACCCTCACAATCAACAAATTTTTGGTCGTCCTTGCATTCACAGGGAGGACCGTCACAATCTACTCCTTTGGGGGCCCGAGGTCACTGTAAGCCACACTTCTGGTTGATAATTGGCTCTAATGTCATTTGTGGAGACTACCAGTGCTCTCAGTATAATGTTATTCGCTTTGAACCAGAACCCGCACAGATTTGTTTTTAAGATCAGTCTCAAAAAACATTGTACTAGTTAAAGAGTAGAACTCAACTTATAAAGCACTCACTTTCCACTCTCAAACGATGTGAGATTGTGAAACCCCCACTAGTATGAGCTAAGCTTCACAATCAATAGAATATTAAGTCGTTCTTGCCTTCACAAGGTAGACCGTCACCATCTTTCTCCTTGGTAACTCGACGTTCCTTTCGGCCACACTTTTGGTTAGGAATTGGCTTTGATGCTATTTGTGGCTTTGTGTTCCAAATACAATATTGTCTACTTTGAGACAGAGCCCGCACAATTTTATTCTTAGAGTCAGGCCCAAAAGACATTGTACTAGGTAGAGAGAAGAACTCAACTTAGAAAACACTCAATTTTCACTCTCCCAAGTGATGCGAGATTGTGACACTTCCACAATTGAACTTTTACAATCAACAGAATCTTTAATCGTAGTTGCCTTCACAAGGCAAACCATCACAATTTCATTGTTCTTGTAAGAACTTGGTGTTTTTTATGAATACAAGTGTGAAATTGTTCGCGTTTCTTGTATGTTTTATGGGAAAGTTGTAGTCTTTTATTTTTACTACTGTTCTAGCGGAGTCTGCTTACCGTTGTCTACTTCTGCCTCACGTTTCTCTAACTCAATAATTGGATACTGAAGTTGATCATGCAACTGTTTTAATTATCATTTTACTGTCTACTAATTTTTTTTTTTAGCACTTCTAGATTGTTTGGATAAATCATCTCATAGATGGGGACAATGAGCATTTTACAGTTCGTGTGTGATAAAGAGTTTACATGAGGTATTGTGCTTGTTGATTCTCTATTAATTTTTCTCACTTATATTTTTATCTATATATATTTCTGTTAATTTCAGTTTTCTCATTTAAAATGAGTAAATAATGATATGGTGATTGTATTTTATATGATGCTTGCTTAGGCATTGATTCTTACTTACTGATTCCACTCTTAGTGTTCCCCCTTTTTCAGTTTTTTTCTTAAGCTTCCTTGGATTCAAGAGAAGAAATTCTTGATATATTAACTTGGGGTGGAACTTTATCATTAAAAATTGGGAACAGATCAACCCTTCTTTTTCCTCTTGGTCGTGGATTCCTCGTCCTAAAAGATTTGGGGTTGGTTCTCATCAAGTTAGTATCCTTCCTTCTCTCCTTGCAATCTGATTTACCAAAGTTTCAGTAAGATCATAGTGGAATGCGGTTTTATTTAACTTCTCTTTTATCCTACTTGTTTTGGCTCTTAGGTAGAAGGATGTTTATCAAGGGAGAATATGTTCTTTTCCGACACACATGAGGTTGAAAGTCAATGTTAATTAATTAGTTCACATTTCTGAGTAAAATTGTTATTGTTGGTGACTTTTTTTTTTTTTAAATGTATTAAACAGAAGGTAAAAAAATAAAGTAAATTGTTCAAGCAAAGAAGAATTTGATAGTTCAACATATGAGGACGTTGCCGACAATGCTACTTTGGTATGTATTTATATTTTTAATTGATAGTTAACCCTTTATACACGTGTAAATTAGCCTCAAATTATTACACCTATTCATAATGATTTAGATGAAGTCATTCATGTTCCATTAATTCCTAAATCATCCCCTTTTGTTTGAAGGTGTGGAGTGGTCATCTACATTTACATTACTGTGATATTCACATAGTGTACAGTGCATCATATATGGGTTCCTGTGCTTTATTTTCGTGCCTATTATAGTGGTACGTAAATTTTTCATGTTTAATTATTATTGTTACATTTTTTAGATTGCTCAATTTGTTTTTTTGATCGTCTTGTCATTGAAAATGTCTATCTCTAACACGATTGAGAATTTTAAACTGTGATATAATGTTGAAAGCCTCCATTTATCATGTCCGTCATTTCCTGAAAATGTCATCGGTATTCAATGAAATTTCTTAGAGTACTTTCTCTGTCCTTAGTTAGTAGTTCCATTCTTTCTCATGGAATTGAAGGAAATTCTTACTGTCTGGCCTGATTTGTTTTGTGTTGTTGATAAATGATAGCGTGTTGATATTTCATGTACAGCGTGATGCCTGAGAAGCATTATTGGCCAACTGAAGATGTGACTTCTCAGATACTAATTTACCCATCTCTTATTCAATAATATAATCATTGGATACCGAATATGTACAGAAATAATACATACACCAGCAATGCGCGTCATCCTTTGACGTCTACTTGTTTGGTCCACTTTTTCAAAACCATAGGAACATGTTTTGATTGGTAAAACACTAACCAGGCGTATGATAAGATGTAATTTTGTCCACTTGTTCTTAGACTCTGTTATTGGTGTCTTGTAATTGTTATGGTTTTTTCACTCGGCAGTGCTTTCACTAACGGTGGATGATGTTTCATAGATGGGCAATTATTGGCTGTTGACGAAATTAAGGAGAACCTCCCAGATCATTCCAGAAAGAAATTATTGGATTCTAAATGGATGTTTATCACTCAAGAGGCGTGCGTTTCTCCTTGGTTATCTTTTTACGTTGTGTGCCCTATTCCCTAAATGAAAACAAGGAATCATATTATTTTTTTAACTTGCTAGGCTTGTTTAGAAAAACTGTAAATAAACACCCAGGTATTAGGTAATGGGTGCTGGCTGTTTGCTTCTTTTTTTCCTAAATTTCTGGATTGGTGAATTTAATCAGTCTCAAACTATTCTGCAATATCCCACACTTTAATGACTAATATTTGAAACTATTCTACATTCTCTGTTTTTTTTAGGAGCATCCATATTTGCATAGACCATGGTTTAAAGTGCATCCTTGTATTAGAAGCATGAATTAGAGTCTATTTTAATATTGTCAATACCCATGATAGTTATGTGGAAGAACCTTCTGTAATTTTCTTTAATTTCTATAGGTTTATACTTGATCCTTTCACTAAAAGAGTTAAAACTTCTTCACTTACTAACGCAGATCGATGAACTCCGTTGGTTAAAACAGTTCCTATTGAGTCTTTGGACACATACCTTTTGTTTTTCTTGCTCTCGGCTCGAGATGGCCCATTTTTCATTCCGTGGCTTCTCAATAATTCTTGAGAAGAGACTTTAATTTTTGTTAATAAGATTCTAGTAATGCCATTTCTACAAATATTTGCAAAAGTAGTACTTTCTAATCATTAACGTTCAAAAGACGATCAATGAATCAACCGACATAACATATGTAAATTAGCGATTGTAAAATTGGATAGCACACTTAGATTCATACATGGTACCCAAAATCAAATTTGTAAGTCCAGGAGCTTCCAGAGCTTTACCTTCTTGATGAAGTCGGTCCTTTCCCTCTTCCATAGTCTGTCAAATAGGATGCATAATTCTTGGAAAGAAGAGTAAGATCTAACTTTGAGTTTATTAACCAAACAAAAGTCGCAGATGAGCTAGCAAATGCTGTAAAAGCGCGAAACAGAGCTGTAGAAACAAGATGGGGAACTACCTTTCAACCAGTTTCTTGCTCGAATTCTTCTCCTTCAGATTCTTCTGCGTTGTCTGCATCATCGTCTTCTGCTTCTACATCTTCTTTATCATTCTCAACCGTTCTCCCAATCATAACCAAGTTTTTGTTCATTGTTCTGATTTCATTACACTGTTAATATAATTAAAAAAAAAAAAACTCTTATTCCAATGATCAAGTAGAGAAATAAATGGTAAGGACTCCTTACAATTTCATTGCACGGAGATGCAACTTTTAATAAAAACTTACAACAAATTATAGTTGTTAAATAAGAATAAATAGGACATTATTGCCAAAGTTAATTTTTATTAATTTATTTGGAAGTTTTTGATGGAGTTAGAGGGAGTGAGAGGAAGATACTACAAATGGGAAAGGAGAATCTGAATTAACAAGTCTTTACGACGTGAAGTAAAGAACATTGTAGATGATAATTCTTGCAATAGGTATTATCTAAATCTGAAGTTTAAAACTTCTGGTGGTTAGGTTGTAATTGTTAGTTTGATAATGAAAGTCTTGCATTTTCATCCGCCATGCATCACATATAATTTCCATTCCTCAATATTTAAAGCACTAAACTAAGTATTTTTATTCTGCAAACTTAAGAAAGGAGATTGAATACATACTACAGTCAATACTGACAATGAGTAAATTCTAAATCTTTTTAACTTAAATCCTTAAAACTCTCGAACCTTTCTAACAACACGAAGAAACAAACGGACTGACCTGTCAATCACATGGAATTTAGTACCATAGCAATATTTCCAGTGAAGTTGAAGTGCCTCAGCTTGCCAATTATCAACAATGGTTGTTTTTTTTTTTTAAATTACAAATTAGTTATTTGAAAATCCAATACCCTACCTAGGTAATACATACTATCCTTAAATGTTATTGACAATAGAATATTGTGCAATAGGCCGGAGCCACAATAGTTTCATGAAAAACTAGAAAGAACCTGCTTGCAAAAGACAAAACATGATAGAAACTCTAGTCCTGACCCTTGGAAAAGTTTCCAGTCGCTAGAAGCTACCCCAACCTTGGACCGACGCTTACGAGAGAAGCTTCAGGGACTCCTCATTACCACCGACACAAGAAGCTACCCCAAGTTCAGACTGGAACTGGCAACCCCTCGCCAAGCCATCTATAGTCCAATAAGGGTTTGATAGATTGAACCCGGATCGTCCTCAAGCTCGGCCCTTCTCTATGATTATCTCTCAATTTTCTTCCCAATCGTCGATGATGGCTCAACAAGAATGGGTTCTGACGCTGCCCCTTTGCCTGGCGAGCTCAGAACTCCTTCATGTTGTTGGTTGCTCGACTTTCCCATCATGAGGTTGCTTCTTTGATTCCCTTGCCTTGGTCAAAAAGGGTCTTAAATATGCAGTTTCAACTCACACCAACTTCATAGTCACACTAATTTTGGAATGATCTTTGACAATTCGTCCATTGGTACCAAGCTAAGCTACCTAACGGAGATTGATGATTTCAAGTTCCAAATCCTCAGCCTCAACCAGTACCACAATATTGTGGGCACAACTCGATACTAAAATACTTTTCCTCGGCTAAAATCCACAGTGACTTATTGATGAAAGGAGAGCACAAGGCTAAGTAGTGATAATCCCCCAGGTCGCCCATCATCTTTCTTCTGTTGCAAGAGTTTTATGGTTGTGCTCTGGGGGACATTTGGGAGTTTTTAAAACTTATCAACAATCGATGACAGAAGTTTTGTAAAAAGGCATGAAACTAGATGTTAAATCTTATGTGGCTGCCTTTGACGTAACAAGCATTGTCCATTTGCCCATTTGACAGAGTTTTGGAGGATATATCAATGGACTTCATGGAGAGCTTACCTCGTTCTGAGTGAATGGATTTCATCGTAATTGTGGTGGATCGCCTATGTATGCACATTTCATTGCTCTCAACACTGTTTCACTGCTCAATTGGTTTTTACAGTTTTTATTTGAGATGTGATTAAGTTACGTGAGTTTTCGAGTTTGATTATTTATAATTGAGAAAAAGTCTTCTATGGTATTTTTTTGAAGAAACTACCTAAGGTTCAGGGGACTAAGCTTAAACATGACACTGTTTATCACCAATGGTAGACAGACATTGAGCGTTATTGTGAAGGGAAGTAGAGGGGCCATTGAGCATTTGACTTGGAGCATAGACCTCTCGAAAGTCTGTTCAGTCCGGTTTGGTACAGTTTTTGTCAATTGAATTGGCAAGTTTTTGTTGTTTCTGGTCATGTAAGTCCGAAAGTTGAAGGGGACCATATCATGAAGCATGACTGACTCCACTTATTCAGCTCAAAAAAGGCTAATTTAATGCCATAAAACATTTAAAAAATTGGTAGAATTATCGCAAGATTTGATCAGCCCTCCACATCCAATGCCATTTCACTGTTCTAATTGCTAACTAGTGGAATTTGTCAGCAATGTTGGTTGAATTCAAAAAATAGGGTGAACATTGCTTGCAAATATTGAACTTTGGAGACAAAAATGTTTTCAATGCATCAGGGGAAAAAATAAAAAAATAAAAAGAAGAAGAAAACTCAAACTCAATTTCTACAATCAGAAGGCATTAATATGTCCAATCTTAACAAATTCAACAATTTCCCTGATTTAAGTTCCACTCCAATTTTTGAACAAACAAGTTTAAACCTTTGATAGATGATCCAAAGATAAGCCCAAATTTTAAATCAAAGACAATAGATGCAAACCTTTTCCTCAAAATCAGACTCTTCCATGGCGAGCAGGAGGTCTTCATTGTGGTGTTGAGGAGACTGAGATGGCAGTAAGAGCGAAGTTGGAATCATCCTCATCGACCAGGGATACTGCGTCATGAAAGCAGGGAACTGCAACATTTTGCTGCTCAATATCTTATATCTTTGTCTTCTCAAGCTTTAAAGAATCATAAAAATAAAGAATGAGTTTAGAGCAATTATTAATAACCTTCCAACAACTGACCTCCAAAACAAATAGACCACAACACCAAAAAAAGAAGAATCAATAAGGAGAAATCCAATACAGCATACATATACCACCAACGCTAATAGATAAATTAACTTTAATTCAGCAGGCTTGTTATTAGATTGCAAAGTTCTTTGATACATCTGTTTTGAAGCACAACTCAACCACACTCTTAAACAGATAAGATGAACTCAAAAAAAAAAAAAAAATGTTAAAAACATAACTCGTAAGGAAACACAAAGTAATGTCAGAAGAACTAAAAAAATAGACGTTAGAACTTACTCCCTATTTGGAAATTAATCAAAATCCTGGGTAACCACCTAATGTTCCAGTTCCTGAATAATCTTCCAATTAATTTCCATGATGAAGAATCACTTGACCACCTCATGGTCGAGTTTCCTATCGAATCTAACCCACACTGTCCAGCCAATGGCAGAAACAACGGAACTCAAAGTAAAGTTCGTCAATCATTGTCGCGGAAAATGGACGGGACGAGCGAGAGAGATGTGTGTAGCAAGAAAATAGCGGCACTGAGTCTGGATGAAGCAGCATCCATGGAAGAAAGGAGGAGAAGGGGATAAGTTAAATAGGTTATATTCGGCCATGGAGGGAAACTGCAATTTTGATCCCGAACTTTAAGGATGGCAACTGGAATACCCCTGTCACAGAAATGGCGAGAAGGGTGAACTAGGTGACATTGAAGGTTCTGGAGCATAGATGGAGAAGAAGGCAGCGTAGAAGAAGGAAAAGAATTTCTCTGGTTCAAGTCTGGTTTTTCAAAGGAAGATTCATACTTAAAAAAACTACAAGAACCAAAAATCCAGAATTAAAATTGCCAAAAAAAAAAATACAGCGTGAGCGGAAAATTAAAGAAAAAAATAGTTGGAGATTTACTTACAAGAGAAGGACGATTAACTTCTAAAATTTTCAAAGGGGAGGAATGGGGTGCTGGACTGTTGAAGAAGAAGACGAAAGAACGGGGGGAGAGAAGAAATTTGTGTGCCTAGGGAGAAGAAGAAACTAGGGGTACGAACAGCGACAGCAGAATCTGACCGCAGAAGGATTCGGTCCGGTTTCAATCAGTTCTTCAAGGTGTTTGGTTCGGGATGAGTCCTTCTACCAAACAAACTATCGGTCTGGATCTGGTTTACGATTTGGATATCAAAATCTCGTAGAGAATCAAATTCGTTCTTTTGATTTGAAATCAGAATTAAGGCTCGGTCAATAATTTCTGCCTTCACTCTTCACTTTAATGCTTACTCTCAAGTTTCAGCCGTCACGCACTACGCAACAACTTTAGTGTTCAGTGCCCACTCTCACCACATGGCCACGCATGAAGCAACAGTCAGTGCTCACGTCGAACAAACAGCAACTCAGCATTCGTCGTTGCCAGACGCCAATAGCCATATAGCCTCTGCTGAATCAAAACATTGCACCTATCTGCGGCCCACACACTCCACCTTCGGACAAGAGGTGCATTTATTGTTTGTTGTCGAAGGATTTCGTTTGGTGAACGTATATAGAGCTACACTTTGCAAGTATACTAATTAGTGATTTATTTTGTCTATTGCAAGTAATGTATACTGATTAGTGATGTCTGCAAGTATATTAATTAGTGATTTATATTGTCTGTACCGATATTTTTGTTAAAAAATGAAATGACTGTTGTCGGTAAAAGCCATTGATTTATTTAAATTTTCATATAGAATTATGTTCTCGAATATTGTTGATAGTTTTCAAGTCATCAAGAAGATTTTCATTTATTGTATTAATTAAGTTATTCCCCTCGATTAATTTTTTCATAGAAATTTGTCAAGTTCTTTCAAATTATTCTAAAAGTTACGCTTCATATGATAGAAAATTAATTGCATAGAATGTTTTTTCGCTCCACAATAGGATAGATACTCCTCATAGTGAAAATTCGCATGTGAAATCGAAAAAAACTAAGTTTCTAGTTTGGAGTCACTACAGTAAGATACCAAACAATGATTAAGCTAAATATAATTATTGTGGACAAATTTACGTAGCACACCCGACAAAAAATAGGACTTCAAGTTTAATAAATTATATTAAAGTATGCAAAAAGTTTTCACAAAATTTAGACAGTAGACAAAAAAACTTTGATCTTGAGAGGCTGATTGCTGTTGTATCCACATTTACTATAATGATTGCTCGAGAATTTCTCACAACGATAATTATCTTTGATGAATTGCCACTGAAAGTGGTGAAAGGAATTGATTTTAGGACATTTTATCTGTATTTCAATTCCAAGTTTATTATGTCATCTAAAAGAACAATAGTAAGAGATATTCGCAACATATTTCAGAAAAAAAGAACCAAATTGAAGGAGTATTTTTTTATAACATCACAAAAAGAATGTTTGATCACTGACAGATAGACATCTATTCAAAATTTAAATTACATGGTACTGAGGTGTCATAATATTGATCAAGAGTCATGCAAAAGAAGATATTGAATTTTTATTTTATTCCGAACCATAAAGATAAATCTATTAGTAAGAAAGTTAAAAAATATTTGCTTAATTAGGAGTTTAAAAATGTTACAACCATAATAATTGATAATGCATCTTCTAACGACGTTGTCCTTATTTGAAAAAGACAATTCAAAATTGAAAGGAGTTGATTGTAAATGACAATCATATGCACATGAGATGTTTTACACATATTCTAAATTTGATCATTTTTTATGGTTTGAAAGAACATAATGAGCCCACAGCGATGATACGAAAAGTTGTTAGCTACATAAGGTCTTTTCCAGTAAGATTGCAACAGTTCAAAATTTGCATTGATGCGGCTAAAATTACTTGCAGAAGTAATTTGTCGCTTGATGTTCCTACTCGTTATAACTCTACGTATTTGATGTTGGCAAGCGCTAAAACGTGCAAAACAGATCTTGAAAAATTAGCAGAAAATGATAGCTCTTTCTTGCATGAAATGGGAGGAGAATGTTCACCCACAACTGAATATTGATTATACATTCGAAAATACATAAAATTCATATTATGACAATTAATGTTGTTACTTTTCTACATATTATATCGAATATATACATAGGTGAAGTCTGTAATTTAAAAATTGCTATTGAGACATATGCTAACAGTGATAATATAACGCTAAGAAGAATTATCATCGAGATGCAAAAGAAGTTTGATAAATATTGGGGATCTTTAGAAAAAGTAAACATGATTGTATATGTTGTTGTTGTTCTTGATCCAAGTTGCAAAACAAGATTTTTACGGCATTGTTAATTCATTTTATTTGGTAGTGAAAGAACTGCACAGTACTCAAAGCAGGTAGATAATATAATTGAAAAGTTGTATACCAAATATAAAGGTGATACAATCAATGAAGACCAGACTTTAAGTAGAAGCAATAGTCAACAAAGGTCTATAAAGTCAATGAGTTCTTTAGTGCATGCTCATTCAACTATAGTGTACTCTTTGTTCTTTGGTGGAAATTCTTCTGAGAGAAACGATGAAAGTAATACGTCAAAGATTAATCAATATTTGTTTGAGAAATTAGAGAATGTTTTAGACACTGTTGATTATTTTGGTGGAAGAGAAACTCCGATAAATATCAAGTTTTGAGTGTAATTGCGAAAGATATATTAATCATTTCAATTTCTACAGTGATATTAGAATCTGCTTTTAGTTGTGTTGGTCGTGTTATTGATGCCTTACGCAATTCTCTAACTCCGCAAAGTGTTGAATCTCTTATATGTTTTTAAAGTTGGCTCAAAACATTCAATCTTTTTAAAATTTCTAATGTCATTAATGATGATTTCGAAGATAGTACTATCATGACTATAGAAGAAAGTTAGAGCATTCCAATATTTATTTGTTTTACATATTTATCTTTAATGATTAATTAATGTCTTTAATATTTTCATTTTGCAGATTCTGCTACTGATGAAAATTTTATAAAGATGACACATCGATGACTTAATGTAATAACCGAGAAATTTCGAATCTTAGATCTAATTTCTGAAATTTAAATTAAGTCTTAGTTAGAGCTTTCGGGAAAAGGTTTTAGCGGGAAATTTATTTTTGAAACTTGAAATTTAATTCGTAGAAGAAATTTCAAGTTTTAAAGTCAGGAGGACACGAATTTAACGAAGTTTCGGACGGTTATAGTGCATAAGGGAAATTTAGTAATTTGATTTAATTAAAATAAATAAATAAATAAAACAACTGAATGGCTTCGCGAGGAAGCCATTCAGTGTTCTGTTCTTCGCCGAGCATCCGAGAGCGAAGGGCAATCAAGAGCTGGGAGTTGGTCTTCGATCGGTGGCCAATGAGCGTGAGTGTGAGAGGGAAACTACAGGCGAGTGTTGCTTCTCCGACGAACCAAAGTCCTTCGGTTTCAGCAGCTCGAACTCCTGAAGAGAGAGCCCGAGCACTTTCTGCCTACGACCGCGAGGGAGAGTCCCCATTCAGTTCTGTTGCCGGCAACGGAGTGCTTTGCTTGCATTCTTCTTCCCTTTCTCCCACCCGAGTGGAGAACGACATCACTCGGTAAGTCTCTCTCCCTCTGCTGTCATGTCCTATTTTGGCCGAGATTATTGCTCGGCTTCCTTCCATTTTCTGTGAATTTGGCCGAAATGTTTGAGTGAATAAGGAGTGTGAATGTGTGTGTTTAGTGGATGGACAGTGAGTGTCCGGTGGGAGGGAGAAAAACCGAGGGGGAGGTTGAATCAAAATTCGGGTTAATGGTCGAATTTCTGATTTCTGGTTAAATTATACTTGAATGGGTGAAATGTGACCGATTGGATGAAGAAATTTGTGAGATTGGATTAAAGTTGAAATTCTAAGCATTTTGGTATGAAAAACAGGTTCTATTTTTAGCCGTTTCGGCCTAGCTTCGGTTATTCGTTTTAAATTCTGTTTTAGTGTGTGAAATTAGGTTGTTAGAGAAACGTTTGGCCGCTGGAATCGTTCGATTCCGATACCCGACGCAAAAGTTATGCGCATCGGAAGTTTATGTCGAATTTCGGATTGAGTCAAGTTATTGAGCGTTTTTAGTAGAATTACGACCCATGATGTTAGCATTGCTGATTTTCATGTGTAAGACGAGTTTTGAGTGATTTTTGATTGAATGAAATGAAAATGTGAAATTTGGGTGAAGGGCAGTGTAATAACCCGGGAATTTCGAATTTTATATTTTTATTTTTGGAATTTTTAGTTTAATCCCGGTCGGAATTTTGAGAAATATTTCAACGGGAAAGATTTGAATTATAACACTCGGAGCCTACTTTTGCGATTGGTTTTCGGAATTTAAAGTCGGGAAGTCGAGAAAGTTACGAAATTTCGGACGATTGAAGCACGTGAGGGCAGTTTGGTAATTTGTATTTATTTTAAAAAAAAAAAAAAAAAGAATTTGTGAAACACCCGAATGGCTTCGCGAGGAAGCCATTCGGTT